>NC_061158.1:9977687-9982687 GCF_022113875.1 Hydra vulgaris | reverse complement strand
TAAAATATGTTATACTTAATGATTTTAAGTAGACCGCTGATCAGATTTTTTTTGAAAAAGTGTGGAAGCCTACTTAAAATTAGGCATTTAGCTGGGTGATGCTTACTTTTTTATGGTCTTTACATTCCTAGGTTTTAATTTGCGCATTTTTTTGTCATAATATCATTAAATTACATAAGTATGAAACATACGAAAGGTTAAATTTTTTAACTTACTCAGAAGAATTTTTTATCTCACCTGAACTTTCTTTTAAAGAATTAAATATTAAATTAATTTATATTTTAACTAGTAATTAAGTAATATTTTAATTCTTTAAATAGTATAGTTCGGTTAAGTTAAAAAAATTACTCCGGTTTCAAAAAAAAATTGAAATTGTTTTCAAAATTTTCTTTTTGCATAAAAAATGTTAAATGTTCAGTTTCAATAGGTGTCACGAAAATATATTTTTGCGCTTTTATAGTTTTAATAAACCCACAAGCAAAAATATATGTAAAATTTAAACCAATATTATGTGTACTCCACAACTTATCTGATAGTATAAATAATGTTTTAAATTAGTTAAATTAACTATTGTGTTTATAACTTGTTATTTGTATTATTTGTAATGTTTAACTAGTGTTTTTTTGCTACTGTTTTATCTATTTACTATTTACACTCTACTTTGAAGATTTTTTTTTTTATATATATTTACATATACTTATTTACATTTTCATATACTTATATATGATTATATATATATATATATATATATATATATATATATATATATATATATATATATATATATATATATATATATATATATATATATATATATATATTTAAAACAAGACAATAAGAAACCACACGTTTCAATGTTACGTCTTGTAAGGTTAAAAATGTTACTTTTTGTTACATAAAAATAACAGACATTTGATTCGTAATGATACATAAAAATGTTACGTCGCATTATGTAAACATGTTACATAACAACTTTATAACATTACGTCTCGTTACGTAAAAATGTTACGTCTCGTCAGTATGATTAACACAAGTATTGTAACCTGGTTTTGTTACGTAACGAAACTTAAAAATATTATAGGGGTAGGGTGTCCCAAAACACTCATGAAAATTTTTTTCTAATTGCTGATGCAGTCTCTCCTAAAAGTTTCTTTATAGTTCCATTATAACACCTAATTTTTTTTAGATCATTTAAATAATATTTAAGGGTCCCCAAGGGTCACGAAGTTCTAGAATATCGAAGTAAATTGGGTTCTACATCTTCAATTTGGACAAATTTGGATATATTTTTAGAGATCAGTCTTTGATCCTATGATAATTTGTTTATCAAATCTAGAAAGTTATTTATTTGTAGAATCTAGATATATATAACTTTAGTGTACGTGGAAATTTGCATTCAAGGACAAATAATGCCAAAATCATGAATTTTTAACTTCTATGGTCGGACTAGATACTAGGTATATTTTATGATACCTACTAATAAATTTACACATAGAAAATACATTAATATCAGTTCTCAGTAGTAAAGTTATAATTCTATATGTATGAGGGCAACACCAAATTCAGCACAGTCATTGACACAGGCCAAGTTTTTTATCTTTTTTTTTTTTTTCTAAACGTCTTCGCTTCTTACAAGGCTGCAAGCAACCATTAGTTAGTGTTGGAAGTTACTGGAAGAGAAAAGATGAAGATTGTAGAGCAAGATAACGATTGACAGACAACTTAAAAGATTGCAAATTATATGAATCAGGAAAGCAAGATGAAGGAAGCGAATTCCAAAGAACTGATGTTCGAGGAAAAAAACTAGACTAATAAGAGTGTTTGGAGCACTTAAGAACAGTGACAGAAAAAAAGATGAGACTTAATTGAATGACAAGTAACACAAGAATAAATTCAATAGATGGCGCAAGAGACGCTAGCTCTTTAAAGCAGTGCCCATTATAGTATTTGTAGAAAAGAGAAAGAGAAGCAACATTACAACGATGTGATTAAAAAGGTTGAAGGTTGGCTGCAAGAACAGGTCCAACTATGTTACAATGTGTTTTTGCACCTTGTCTAAAAGAGAAAGGGCATCATTAAAAGATCCGCCCCAGATATGGCAACTATTCCATACAAAACTGGATTTTAAATTTATAGAGGTAGAGAGTAGTATCCAGAGTAAGAAAGTGTCAAGCTCGATAAAGAGATAACTTTAGCAGATGCTAATTTTGCAACAGATTTGATATACGGTTTCCAAGTAAGATTAGAAGTAAGAGTTAGTTCAAGAAGATGAAGGGTAGATGACTCATCGAGTACATTACCGTTCATAAATATAGGAAGTTGTTCTAAATTATTACAATAAAGATTGGCTGAAAAAAAATTTTACCTGAGTTTTATCTGAATTAAAATTCACCAGCCACTGTGAGCCCTATGCTGTAGCAGAATTGAGATTCTTTTTAAGCTCAAATGCTCCCTCCAAGCAATCAGAAGGAGTTGGCTTCTTATCATGACAAGAATAAATGGTAGTATCATCAGCAAACAATGCCACCTTAGATGTGAGAATATCTGGAGAATCGTTAAAAAGAGTTTAGGGCAAAGGATTGAACCTCTAGGAACCCCTGAGGTTACAGAATAAGAAGAAGAGTGCTGTCCATTAAGGACAACTTTTATACTATGATTGGAAAGGAAGGATTCAATAATCTAAAAGATGTTACCAGATACACCGTAAGAAGGAAGCTTATGGAGATGACCAGCATGCCAAACTTTATCAAACGCTTTAGAAATGTCAGGAACAATGGCCTTAGCCTCTTCACCTTTATCTAATGCGTAATAAAACTTATCAGTTATTACTGTTAGCAAATCAGCCGTAAAACGAGAAGATCGAAATCCATATTGATGATCAGAAAGTAAGTTATTAGATTCAAGATGAGAGTGTAGGTGTTTGTTAATTAAAGATTAAAAAACCTTGCTTATAATAGGAAAAAGACTAATGGGACGGTAGTTAGACGAATCAGATCGCTGTCCAGAATTTTTAAAAATAGGGATAACAGATGCTGCTTTCTAGCAGATTGGAAAACAAGACTCGGATAAGCACTTGTTGAATAATTTTGAAAGGACAGACAACACTTCTGCAAGACTATAACAGGTATGTTGCCCGGGCCACAAGCTGTAAAAGAGTCTAAGCAGGAAATCACTTTAGATAAAGAAGCTGGAGTGATACGGATGTCAAGCAATGAATCAACCTTTTTGACAGCTATATCAGGTCGAATGCAACTAGTGGAATAAAGAGATAATATTGATGAAAAGTTCTTAGCAAACAATTTAGCTTTGTTTAGGTGAGGTGACAAAGTCTGAACCATGCAAAAGCGGTGGTATTACCAACTTGCCCTTATTATTGATACTATTAAAGATTCTCCAGAAGTCATGAGAGCCTAAGTTTTGTGATGAAATACAAGATTTCATGATCTGAGAATAGCGGGCTTTGGCGTTAGACAAAACCTTTTTACAATGGTTCCTAGCAGTAATAAACAGAGATCTGTTTTCTAGAGAATTGTTTTGCTGATAGATATGGAAGTAATGGTTTCGATTGGCAATTGCAGCAGCACAATGTGAGGAAAACCTTGGAGAAGAGCGAGGATTGACCTGGAATTGTCAAGAGGGAATAAAGGATTCAATGACAGCCTGAATCCACTAAGTTATGTAAGAAGCACATTTGTCAACAGGAAGACAAAAGATTTCTACCCAAGGGCCATCACAGAGAAAATCACGGAAAGAGTCCCAGTCAGCTTTAAGGTATTTGTAAGATCTATGATGATAGGGGGATTGAGAATGAGAGTTTTAAAGAGATCAAACTATGATCAGAGGCACCTAAGAATGAATGTGGAGAAACTGTGTACTGACTTGGATCAGAAACAAGACATAAGTCGAGTAGAGAAGGTAAATGATTGGATTGTCTGGAAAGCGAGTTGAAAAGTTGACTATTTGAGTTAGGGATTGAGAAAGGCAAAAGTTGTGGGCTTAAATGCCTACAGAGTCATCTGTTCACATATGATATGATAAGATTGGAGATATACTTTGACTACAAATCTGTTAATTTCCTTACTATCAAAGAGCAATTCGATCTTTATTGCGTAGATTGCCTTTTCATTCAACATGTTCTATGAAGGGCACCAGGTTTTTGAATTCAAACAGCTGCTAAAGTAGAATTGTTTAAACCGGTAGAATTACAGTATAAGTTCAAGTGGGAGTCATCTTGAGGATGGCTGAGTTGAAATGGCTCAGTAATGAATTCCTTTAATGTGTCACTTGCAGAGATCAGTGGTGTCAGTCGCGGCTTTAGTTGACTGTGAAGTAGTTTGGACCAATTTTCTTTAAATTTTTTAATTATCAAAATCTCCGGTCCAGTGGACGGACCAAGGCACACACCAAATGCATCTGAGAAAATATCAAAACTAGCAGTCTATCCACTTGTTCTGTATTTACTCCAGTGATATCAGGCAAAAGCATGCCATCCCATTGCACAACAGATTTACATGCTCAAAAGTCCTCCTTGATCTGTTCTGAAGTTGTTTTTTTTGTATGTTTATTTGCCTTCAATAAATAATTTTAAAAAATTACAATTACAGAAGAGCTTTATTACAAATATCATCGGCAGGACTTTCAGAAAATCAATCGATCTTATCATGAAGCCCTTCACAATATCAAATATAATAATAACAATAAAATCAAATTAACCAATTAAAATAAATCAACATAAACTATATACTGTGCATTTAAAATATAAATATACTAGATAAAATATATGAAACAAAAGAACTAAAAGCAAGAAAAAATGTTTTCTGCTGAAAAGATAACTTCTTTTAATTTTCATTTTAAAGAAGTTAAAGTCCATTTCTAAGGGAAATCAAAATTTGCCAAAACTATTTTATTTCATAAATGAGGACCGCGATAAGAAATAATAAGTTGTTAAAATTTAGTTGGGCAGAAAGGTTCTTTTAGATTTTTTCCATTGCAAAGATTGT
>NC_061158.1:9857687-9975187 GCF_022113875.1 Hydra vulgaris | reverse complement strand
AAATTCTAAATAAACAATTTATTATTTGTTACATTAACGTTTTAATTTGAAAAGCAATAGTGTATTTTTATTAAATACTATATAGTTAAGTTATATATGTAATTAATTATTTGAATTTAGTAGTTAATTCAATATATAATTTACAGCGACAAGTTATGTATTTTATCAATATACAAATAATAATAATTTTTATATTTTATTTTGAAAAATTAAATTTTAATCAATAAACGTTTAAGAAATAATAATATATAAAAAGTTTTTAATTCTGAAAAAACTCTAAGTATGAGAGCAACAAAATATAATTATAAAATTCGAATGAATTTGTTCTTTCAAGAAAATTTTAATAGACTTTTAATTAAATAGTTCAAAAGTTTTTATCTTTTGTAAACATTTTACTTTGATTATTGAATGTTAATTATCGCAAAGTTTATACTTCTAAAAGGTTTAATAACAATAATATTAGTATATATTACAATAAACTCAGATATTACCTAATTATATATATACTTTTTTTGTTGTTTATTTATAAAGCTTATAACTTTTGTTTGTGGTGAATTAATACTTTGAAAAAACCTTACTAATGCCTCTGAAAAAATTGTCATTGCTCTATGCACATCAAGAATATAGATCGCTGTCGACATTAAGTGCTGATCAACCAATTTCTTTGCAAAGAACTTAGCCTTTGATTTCTGTGTTGCGCTGTAGTCGCTTTCCAAGCGGATAGTGGTATAACTATGAATATGCGCAACTTATCTGGTACCATTAACTCGTATGACACTGCATTTGGCCTAAAAATTAAAATACTAAATTAAATAAATATAAAATTGCCTAAATTAATTAATATACATTTTGATTGTTAATACTACCTAAAAATAATAAGTAAAAATACGTTAAGATATTATCAATATAACAAGACATAATTCTTATAATACCTTTTACACCATAAACTTTGCATGCGTTACAATAAACCGCTGATATAACAGTAGAATTTCGATGAAAAATGAAGAGTTGCTCACTAAATAGCTGCAGAATTTGGAGTTCCATAGAAGTGCTGGCTGCATCTTTTAGTGCCAGCTGCAATCGGTGCGACAAACAATGTGTGTAAGTGAGAAAATTGTTGCACCTACTTTTTAGCTGTTGCTGAACACTAAGTCTCTGTCCAGTTAAAACATTAGCGCCATCCGTAATTAAACCTACCATTAGAGGCGCCATATTTTTTGCATGTACTATTAGTTCATTATTGTAGTCGTCTGGCTCTTCTTTACTTAGAAACCTTCAAAATTGCATTCATCGTTATTGTTTTCACTATCGCTAAATAGTTGAGATATTTCATCTTCTATATGTACTAATTCCTTCGTCTTCTAGATTCAACTTAATAATTAACTTAATTGTAAACAAAATGATTGGAACTGAAATAAATATCTACTCTATTTAAACCGATTTAAGAGATTTAAAATAATATACGTTTGATGGTTAAATAATTTGTTTTTAAATAATTGGAGACTGTCTGGTCTCACAATAACTGCAGGATTGGAATTTATTTGTAATTTAAAATATAATTTGTATGGTGTAAATTGAACTAAATTTCTAATGATCAGTAGTAACTAGTTTTTAAAAGTACTTACTGTAGTAACTAGTTTTTAAAGTACTAATTAAAATGCCGTTCCAGACGCAATCTAGAGTTATTAGTCATTTCTTTAAATTTTTTTTTTTTTTTATTCAGTATTTGTAGAATTTCGACAAATTGGACTTATTACAAATTGGACTTCTATTACGACAAAATTACTTCTATTACTTATCTTTCAAATTATTACATATCTCTAAAATTTAAGTCAATAAAAAAAAAAATGTTTAAACGATAAAACCTTTTTGTTTTTAATTTACTTGTATTTTCTAATTAACAATAGAAAATGCGGTAAACAAACTTGAGCATTATGACTTTTAAAATAGAGTTTTATTTATATTTTAGTTACTTATTGCATTAGTTACTTTGCATATTTTAAATCTCTTAAATTACACACACAAAAAAATAGAACTGCCGATAAAAATCAATAGTCGCCTTTTCGGGCGACTTGATTGCATAAAAAAAATATTTTGAGTCGCCCTTCATATTATTCGGTCGCCTGGTGCCATCGGGCGACCACAAGTGTACATCCCTGTATATACATATATATATATATATATATATATATATATATATATATATATATATATATATATATATATATATATATATACATACATATATATATATATACATATATATATATGTATATATATATATATATACATATATATCTATATACATATATATATATGTATATATATATATGTATATATATATATATATATATATATATATATATATATATATATATATATATATATATATATATATACATATATATATATATATATATATATATATATTTATATATAAAATTATATTCTAGATTTATGATAGCGAAACATCTCGGTATGAAGTTCCGATAACTGTACCCTCATTTACTCAATTTCCTGAAGATCAGTCAAATTATGATTTCCAGTTTGTAAAATCTCAAAATGATTTATTCACTTTTAAAATATATGGGCTTCGCAAAGGAAAAAATGTGACACTGTAAACTTTTTTTTTCACTTCAAATTTTTTTTTTTACTGTGTTTTTTTTCTATTTTTATTTTACAATTGAATTTTTTAATGAAGAATAAGCTTTAAAGATATATTATAAAAATTATTTATGATGCTTGCATTTTTAAATTCATCTTTAGATGGGATACTAATGCTGGTTCAATGATGCTCTCAAATCAATTTTTGCAAGTTTCGGCTAAATTGCCTTCTGAATATTTGTATGGCATTGGTGAAACTTCACGACCATCATTCAAAAGGGATTTTACAAATTGGACAAAAATACCATTGTTTTCAAGAGACCACGTTCCCTATGTAATCTTTAAATATTTTAAATACTCTATGAGTTGGCTCTAAAACTGTTGCTTTAACATTTGTTTTAACAATTTTAAAGTTATTTTAATTAAATAAATTAGGAATCTATAAAAATCTATAAGAATTTGAAAAAAAGAAAATTTTGTTCAAGTTACAATTTTTCCTAATATCATTAAAGGTTTTCATTAAAGTTTCAAAATTTTTATGGTAAACTGCTTGTCTTGTTTAATTTTTATAACTAAACCATACCTGAAACTAAAGATAGGAAAAAATATTATAAAAAAAATATTATGCTCCACAAATGATTGCTTCTCAAGTGTAGAGCACTACGATCATTGATTGAAAATGATTTTATTATCACTGTGCTCTACTAAATAGGTTCAATGACTCATTTCATGTTTTTGCTCATTATTTCATTCATTTGAAGAAATTTCATGGTACAATCCATCTTTTTTTTTTCTTTTTTTTTCCAAGTTTTTAAATTTTTTTTTTGTCTGGAATAGCAACAAGTACTAGAAGGAATCAGTTTTACAATTCTTTATGCATTCAACAGGTTAAATACTAAATTAAAAAATATTTCTTCACAAATCAAATAAAGCATGGAATAGTAGAATTAATCATCAGAGCATGAGCAGTAAATAATTTCATGAGCAAAGTTAATCATCATCAAGTACTTTTACAAAGTTGTTTTAAAACCAAACATTAGCAAACATTATATAACTACTAATTATTATCTTAATTGTTAAATTATTATGGTTAAAGGTTGACATTGATTAAAAATAGCATTTGATCTCAACAGCAATAATTGTTATTATTATTATTATTATTATTGTTATTATTATTATTAATATTATTATTATTAATATTTTTTGCATCACATTATTTTACTGCAAAAATATAATAAAATATAAGTTCTTTTGGAGAAATTTATTTTGTTACAAATGTTTACTTTTGCTATTTTCATTTGAAGTTTTGCTTGAAATATTTTTATGGTAATTACTTCTATATAGTATTGGTAGAGTGCTTGTTTCTTCTAGAGTGCTTGCTTCTTAAGTGAGAAGTTCCTAGTTTGATCCCCACCACACGGCTAGTATTGTTTTTTTCTCCACACAAATTAGAGACAACACAGCTAGCATTCTTTGTATGAACTCAGAACATACACTGAGATTTGTTAGAAAATTTTTGATTGTATAATATATGGAAAAATAATTTTTTTAAATTATGGATTAACAACCAAGTGATTCATAATCTTGAAATATTACTTTTGGTCAAAAAATAATCATTTAATGAATAAAGTCAATAATTTATTAATTTTGACTAAAAATTATGTAATCCAATGATAAAATTAGCTTTCAAATAAATTAAAATAAAAAAACTTATTTAAAAATGGGCACGTGGTAATGATGCTTTGCTGCTAATTTTGCCCCGCTCTCCATGACAATTTATACAGGGTGTCTGCCAGATCAGGGAAGTCAACGAAATCAGGGAAAAGTCAGGGAATTTTGATGTCTTTGAAAAAATCAGGGGAAAATTAGGGAAATTAGGTCAAATTTTAGAAAAATCAGAGTTTTTATTATATATCTTATTTTTTATTTTTTATTATATATCTTATTTTAGAAGCTCTTTAATTATGAGTCTTTTTTTTTTTTAACACTCAGTTTAACTTTAAGAAAAGCAGTTGTTTTTTTTGAGCCTAATTAGTAGCTAGCTTTTAGTAACTAATAGCTCACTATTTAATGTTATTAGTCAGTTGTTTTTATTTTTTTTAAACTGGAACAAGTTTAAGTAAATTAAATAATGAACTCAATACATTTTTATGATCAGTGGTTACAAATACCAGAATATAAAACTTTGTTAATGTGTGGGGATAAAAATACCTCAGCAAAATGTAGAGTTTGTATTTATAATTGAACTGTCTATTATAGACCAGAGAGTGTTAAAAAGTCATTCAACAGGAAAAAAATATTGTGAATGTTAATCTCTTCACTTAAAAGTGACACATATACTATTTACTAATGTGTCAAAAGGTATACATGTTGTAACAATCACTTTGTCAGAAAACACAGTTCAAGTTTTCACTCTTCAGTTGTATGTTGTGTCAGATTTGGTTATTGATGCAGAAATCAGATAGGCATATAAAAATAATATGTCATCATTTTCTTTTTGTTCCAGTGATGGACTTTTGATTTTGTTTAAATCAATGTTTCCTGACAGTTCTTTAGCTAATAAGTTCTCTTTTCAAAAAGACAAGTGCTCATATATAAATTTTGGAATAGCTCCTCATTTTTAATCATTTCTTATTAGAGATATAGATAAGTCAGACTTTTAAGCTGTTTCTTTCGATGTAAGTCTTAACTCAGTTGTGCAAATGGGGCAAATGGATCTTGTTAATTCTTGGGATAGTGTTTTAAACCGTATTTGTACTAGTTACCAAGACTCAACTTTTGCTGGACATAGTCGAAGTAGAGATCTTCTGCATAATTTTTTATTGGGTTTGAAATCTTTATATAAAACCAAACTTATTCAAGTATCTATGGATGGCCCAAATACAAATTGGGCCTTCTACTCTGAGTTACAAAACTATCCTACCGAAAATGACATTAACAAAGTAATTCCAACTGGATCTTGTGGTCTTTATTCCATATATCTAGCATTCAAAACTGGGGAAAACAAAACATACTGGAGTATTAAAAAGATTTTAAAAGCTCTTTATAAGCTTCTTCATGATTCTCCTGCCAGAAAAGAAGACTTTACTGTTGTAAATGAAAGTAATCACAATCCCCTACCTTATTGTGGTACTTGATGGATTGATGATGAAAAGGTGGCTTTAAGAACTGTTAATATTTGGGATTGCATTTGTAAAATATGTATATTTTGGGAATCTCCACCAAAGAGTAAGTAGCCTTTGTGCATAAGCTACCAAATTTTAAAAAAGCCAGATATTGGATTTGGTGTCAGCACTGTTTCAACTACAGTTGTATATGTTTTCTGCAGTTGTTGACATGTAAGAAAAATCGCCTTTAAAACATGCCATTGTGCAAAATGTAAAGTGTTTTGACCCAGAAATAATATGCAATGAAAAAATGGTGAAGGAAAGGATAAGTGATTTGGTTGATAATTTGATTCAATTGCATTGGGTTATCCCAAAAGGTGGGGATGAAGTAAATACAGAATTCAAGAAACATTTAGAAAAGATTGTCTCTAAAAAGAGGTAACTTTTCATGAATTTTGACAAAATATATTAAAACCGTATATCAAATCCATTGCAAAATTAGCATCTGCTAAGGTTGCATCTCTTTATCGAGCTCGACACTTTCTTACTCCAGATTCTATTCTCTATCTCTATAAATCTCAAATCCGTCCCTGTATGGAATACTGTTGCCACATCTGGGGCGGATCTTCTAATGATGCTCTTTCTCTTTTAGACAAGGTGCAAAAATGAATTGTAAACATAGTTGGACCTGCTCTGGCAGCCAATCTCCAACCTTTGTCACATCGTCGTAATGTTGCTTCTCTTTCTCTTTTCTACAAATACTATAATGGGCACTGCTCTAAAGAGCTAGCGTCCCTTGTGCCATCTACTAAAATTCATTCTCGTGTTACTCGCCATTCAATTAAGTCTCATCCTTTTTCTGTGACTGTTCCTAAGTGCTTCAAAAACTCTTATTCTTCTAGTTTTTTTCCTCGAACATCAGTTCTTTGGAATTCGCTTCCTTCATCTTGCTTTCCTGATTCATATAATTTGCAATCTTTTAAGTCATCAGTCAATCGTTATCTTGCTCTACAGATTTAGTCTTTTCTCTTCCAGTAACTTCCAACTCTTATAGTGGTTGCTTGCAGCCTTGTTGGAAGTGAAAATGTTAAAAAAAAAAAAAAAAAAAAAATGATAGTTTAGATGAGTTCTTTTTTTCTGAAGTTGGTGGTTTAGATGATTATCCCACACAGTTCAAATTAATAAAAAAGGTGTTGACTCTTTTTCATGGTCAAGCAGTGGTTGAAAGAGGGTTTAGTATTAACAAGAATATGTTACAATCTTATTTAATGAGTAAATCATTAACAAGCCAGAGAATTGTGTATGACCATACAGGGCTTGTGATGAATAAAATCGTCAAGCGTGTTATATCGCGCTTGTAAAATTAAAATATGTTTTCATCGAGCGTGATTATGTGCGCTCGAGATAACGTCGACGAGCGCGATCATGAAAATTGCTGAAGATCTTTTTTTATTTGTTACATCATTCTTTCGTCGACAAATGTTATAATTAGTATCACACTCATGAATTAACACTCTTGTATATTGTCAGATCGGGATTTTTTTTTAACTATTTATGTTATAAAAATATATATATCAAACAAAAACGCAACTTCTTGTTGTAGTATTGAAGTATAATTTAGTGACTTTTTTATAATTTAGTGCCTTTTTTTGTTTCCTTGTTTTGATATATGTATTTAAAAATAGTTTTTTAAATACATATATAAAAAAAAATATATTTCTTGATATTTTTTATTCAAATTAATTTATTTCTAAAATTTCTTTTTTAAATTACGATTTTTTTATCTTAAAAAAATAACACAAGAAAGTTTGAAAATCTTTTTTTTTTTAAACTATTTATTATAGGTTAAATAACAGATTTTTCCCTCAACTGTTGTCAACAGTGTTTCCTCTTCGACATTTTCGAAACTGAATGCAGCTAATTCGTCACTCATATCTGGTAACTTCAGTTCTTAAGCCTATTACCTCTTGAACTTTCCATTTAATAAATGTTGACAACATTACTTTGTTTCCTTTTGGAATGTCATTGATTGCGGACATTCTAAACAACAGAATCGTTTTAAATTTGAGTTAAAATAAATAATAGTTAATAAAAAACTTATACTATAAACAAAAACTAATTTAAAAAATTACTGAATCATTATTATTTATTTTTATTATAAATGATGTATGGAATATTACAAACAATAAATCAAATAAATCTTACTTGATGTATTCACAAGATTAAAAATATTCTGCAGTTTCAATTTTCTTATAATGATTTACTAATTTTTTATTATCTTATTTGTGCATTTTTGTATTTACATTGAATTTCTACATGCACATTCCATCAATGAAATTAGTGCCTATTAACGACTTCAAACTGCTCATTCATTAGGTTAGTGCAAAAATTCATCGCGCTCGATTCATCACAAGCCCTGACCATATAAAGTTCTTGACTTAAACCCCCAATCTATAGTTATTAATAAGGAGATGCTCGAAAGCAAAAAATTGACTTATTTGCTATAGACATAAAAAGTAAAAAAAAAATGCTAAAAAATGATTCAGAAGCAAATCTCGTGAAAGCTGCAAACGATGCTGAAAAAGCTCATACTTATGCTATTGAAGCAAAAGTTATTTTTGAGAGAGAAAAAAGAAGAAAGAAGAGATTAAAAAATCAGATAAAACTTATTTATTATTTAAGAAAAGTAAAGAAGTTTGAAATTTTAAATATTAGTTTATTATTATTTATATACAGTAAAATCTAAAGTTATATAGATATTTAAAAGTATATTATATAAAATTTTTTTTTTTTTTGAAAAGATTTTTAATATTTATGTGGCAATAGTTTTTCAGTCTTTTTAACAAAAAATAATTTTTTTTTTTCATTTCTTCAGTATTCTTTTTTCTGAACCATTTGGCTTATGTCTATTTTTCATCTTTTAAATATATTTCGATTTTAGCTTTATATTTTACTTTAAGATTACTTGTTCAGTTTATTTTTTTCTGAATTCTATTTATCAAAACAGTTTATAGAGTCAATAAAAACATTTTTTACATTTTAATTTGATTAAATTTTAGATGTACTTTAATAACACAAGTAACAATGACAACGTACTAACAATACTTTGATAAATGTAATAATGATGCTTTATTTTTAACTGTACATGATTTTTTCATGTATTATTCTCCAATCCTTTTTAAGTCTGGAAAAGCTCATAATAACTGAAATAAAAATCAGGAAAAAGAGGTAGACGGTTAGGGAAAAGAGATCCACAATTAGGGAAAAGTCAGGGAAATCCACCTTAAGTTTTTGGCAGACACCCTTTTATATTTGTAAGTTAAATAATAGCGTTTGTACACATTATCGTAAGTTACTTATTTGTATAATTTTTTCTACAATTGATTTTTTTTTTCCCATAATTTTTGAACTATTTTATTAAGTTTTTTATTTCACAATGGTGTGCTTTTGGCTAAAGATTTCTTAAATACATTTATTCTCATTTAATAGTTAAATTAAAGTTTAGATTTTTTTTAATTTAGGATAGACCTAATCTCAATTTATATGGAACACATCCTTTTTATATGATTCTAGAAGAAGATGGACACGCTCATGGAGTTTTGTTACTTAACAGTAATGCAATGGGTAATGTTTTAATAAAGATTTATTTATTTAACAATTTTTTTACTTTATTTGTCATTCCAAGGCAACTACAATAAAAAAACTGTATTTAACACAACTTTCTGTTAAAAATATTATAAATGCATAACAATGACTTCTTTATTATTAAATTCACGAATAACATTACATTAACAGCAAATGGAAAACCATTGCTCTGGTTAATGAGTACAAACAAACTCGAAATCTGGTAAAGAAAGCAATTCGTGATGCAATCTGTACCTATGAAATTAATTTATCTAATGACAAGAAAAACCCAAAAAAAAATATTAATATATTAATGGCAAACACATTGTAAACAACCAGATTGTGTCATTACAATCAATGACTGGTAAAATTAGTAATGACCAAGTTTTTATTGCCAACACACTGAACAAACAGTTTCAATCTGTCTTTACCAACTTTACCTCTTTTTACTAAATGAACTTTACTTCTTTACATCTTCTTTGATTATGAGTCTGTTCGAAGTCACCTTGTTACTCTTGATGGTTATAAATCTAAAGGTGAAGATCAGATAAGTCGATATGTACTTAAAGCATGCTCTAACACAATAGCAAATCCACTAGCCATGATTTACAAAAATCAAAGGAACAAGGCATGTAACCAAAGTCATGGTTTGTAGAAAATGTGGCTCTCTTGTTCAAAGGAGGTTCTAAAATGAATCCAAACTGTTACAGACCTATTTCCATTACATCTGTGTAATGCAAAATAATGGAGAAAATAGTTAATATAGTTTAATGCAGCATCTACTGTCTCAAAATCTTACATCAAATTGTCAGCATGGTTTCATAAACAAAAAAATTGTGTTACTAATTTACTTTAGACTATAGATTTTTTGACCTACAATATATAACATAAGCTTGCTGTTGAAATTATAGATTTTGCTAAGGCATTTAACAAAGTTCCTCACGCTAGACTGCCACAAAAGCTGAAATCGTATGGAATTGAAGGTAAAATTTTAAACTAGATTATAGCGTTTCTTTCAAATGTTCTCAACGTGTCCAACTTGGAAATGTAGCATCAGAATGGGAAAAAATTACTAGTGGTATTCCTCAAGACTCAGTTCTTGGTCCAACGCTTTTTACTATATTCATTAATGATTTACCAGAACAAATTAGTAGTAAAAATATATGCAAAATGTATGCAGATGACACAAAAATCATTAGTGTGGTCAGCACTGAAAAACAAAAACACTGTCTGCAAGCTGACATTGACAAAATTGTTAAATGGGTTCAAGAATAGCTTATGGATATAAATATTAGGAAATGTAAAATATTGCATTTTAATCAATCCAAATCGGTTTCACACCAATACTTTATTAATGACCGTGGCTCAAACAAAACTCTCAACAGAATTCAAGTTGAATCGACCTCATCAGAAAGAGACCTTGTTGTTTTATTTTCCAATAACCTAAAGCAAAATTTCCAAACATTTATTGCTGAAGCCAAGGCTAACAAAATGCTTGGCATCCTAAAACACAGCTTCATAAGGAGAGATGCTCTGGGAAAAGCTATATACAACTTATATACGTCCACTTATAGAATTCTATAACTGCATGGTGTCCTTATTTAGAATAGAATATTTCTGTAATTAAAAGGGGGTGTTACAAAAGTACTGCAAGAAATTAAGCCTTTTGATTATAAATCAAGATGTATCAAACTTACTCTCACTTCTCTATGCAAACAAAGAAAATCATTGGACCTTATTAAAAAATTTAAATTAGAGAATAAAATTGAGTTAGTGAACTGGTT
Source organism: Hydra vulgaris (assembly GCF_022113875.1). Lineage (NCBI taxonomy): Eukaryota > Metazoa > Cnidaria > Hydrozoa > Anthoathecata > Hydridae > Hydra > Hydra vulgaris. The sequence continues at coordinate 9,964,068 of NC_061158.1, read as the reverse complement.
TATTAATTTAATTAACATTCTATGAAGTCCATAGCTTGGTGATATGGATTTCATCTAGTACCATTGTAAAATCAACAAAAACTGTCAAATCCGACATAACTTTTTTAACAACCCTGTAACAAACACATGGAAAGCCTTGGCAGACAATATAGTAAATATTGCGTCAGTGAAAAAGTTTATAACTAATTTAGACCGGCATCTAAAACAGTTACCATAGCACATCATTTTCCATGGCTGCTTAAATGCTACTATACAAACTAGCTTTGCTAGTTAATGATGAACTTACCGTTTATGTATTGTTCCGTGTAACTTATTAATAATAATAATAATAATAACAGCCAGAGGTCTCTTTATTATAAAATCATAAAAATACAATTATAAATTTTTATTTGGTGTGATGTTTTTGTTTTTTTAACAGTATTTGAATATTATTTGTTTTATTAGAGTTTTATTTTAACACTCAGTTGCAGCTATTTACTTTAGAGAAAAGAAAAGAAATTTTGCTATTATTTGTCAATTGTTTTAATTTAACATCATCTATACAAATGTTGGGAATAAAAAGTGGTTTTAATTTAAAAAGTTTGATTTTTTTTTAACTTTGTACACATTGTCCGTTTTTGGTACTAATTGAATTTAAAAAAAAAAAGTTTGAGTATCACAATGTTGCATCCCTAGAAGTTAAAGTATTCTAAACAATATTTCACATGGCGGATTTAATTTCAAGTTTGAGTCAACTATCTGCAACCCTGTCTGTGTACCAAGTTTCAGGTTGAGGCCAGAGAATTGAAAGAATTTTGTTAATTAAATATTGCTAATTTTGAAAAACGTGCTGGAAAAAATTAAGTTTGCAGCAAGTCAGAACGGAAACATTAGGATGTTAGCACTGAAAGCAGTGCTCTTAACCACTAAGCTACTGAGAATATATAACAAGTTGAAAAACAAACTATTTTATAAACTTTCAATAAAATTTTTGAAACTTTCAAAAAACTTTTTGACACTCTAAATAAGGCTGACTTTATTGCACAGCAGAAATAGTTTACAAAAAACAAAATTTGAAAACCACAATACCGCAATTTCTTATGCCTCCATGTTTTGCTTTTACTAAGGAAAAGCAGTTTTATAATATCTATGTGCAGGCTTGGCTAGGCGTGCTATTTTAAGTCTTCATATGACCACACAAATAATATTTTGTTTTGATGATTTAAACACGGTTTTTAATAAATGCACTGAAAAATTTGGTTTTTGAAAATAAATAACTTTAACTTGTTCTTTACTAACGTTTTTATATTAGCAAAAGGCTTTTAAATAAAGTAGCTAATAATTTTAATTAAAATAAAATTGAAAGTTGTAAATTTTTTGTATATATTATTTAATTATATAAGATTTTTTTATAAGTATAAAATAAAAAAAGTAAAAATTAAAAAAAATAAATTAAATTTTATAAGTAGCGACTTTAAACAGCGAAGGTCCCTTTAATAAACTTTATGTAAGAATCATTAAAGTTTTTGTTGAGAAGAAAAAAAATAACAATTTTTTTTGAAAGTCGTTTAAATTAAATAACTTTGATCTTTACTTATGTTTTTATATTATTGAAACGCATTTAAATAAAGTAACAAATCGCTGCCAATAATTTTTTATAAAAACAATAATGAATAATATATATATTTTTATATTTCTATAAGTATTTATTATAAATGTTATTAAATAAAAAAAAATTATATCAACTTTTTCAACTAACGATTTAATTATTTTTTCTTTTGTGCAAAGAATTGTTAAGAATCTTTTTTTAAACTTTTAAATGTGCGCGTTTATTAAACAATTGTTAGATATGAGTTGTTATTTTATTTGTAAAAGGTTTTGCATAATATTATATTATAAAAAGATTAGTAAAGATAAATGATTCAAAGTTATTTATTCCAATTGTTATTTAGATAATCTTATTGTTATACTTTATTATTTATTTTAGTTAAGTTTTAATTTTATTTTGGTTATTTTAATTTTAGTTATTTTTATTTTGTTTTTCGTTATTTTTTTTTACAAAGATTTATTTGCTTCTTTAACGATAAGTTTTTTTTAAAGTTTCTTTATAGTTAAGTTCCAAGATTTACAAAATAATTTTTTTATGTACAGATATAACAACGCAACCTGGTCCATCAATCACTTATCGAACAATTGGTGGTATCTTAGATTTCTATTTTTTTTTGGGACCTACTCCAGAAGATGTCGTGCAACAATACACAGAGGTAATTTTAAACGTTTTATATTTCTAGATATTTTGAGCTTATTAGATTCATATTTCCAAAAATCTCCTACTTTAATTTTTTAACTCCCAACACACTTCAACCTTATCAGTTTACTTGCTTTTTCCGGAATCTGTGTCCTCCAACCTCTTTCTAATCTTGTATTATATATTATAAATTATAATTTTTAAGTTTATAACTTATAATTCTTATAATTCTTAAGTTTCAGAGGTAAAAATATTTTTTTTACATAATATTATATTTATTTTAATTATTCTTTGTGGCTTTATATATAAACTAAATAATATATGTATAAAAATTATTTTATATATACATATATGTATATATATATATATATATATATATATATATATATATATATATATATATATATTATATATATATATATATATATATATATATATACACTTTTTATATATACTAGCAAAAGGCAACCCGTAATACGGGTTTTGGTCGGTCTGTTACATAATTAATTTATAGTAGCTGTTTTCCACAATTTAATCTTGCAAAACCTTAACTAATACCCTTTTAGAAAATTGCCTTCAGCTTAAAAAAATTAATCCATCTGTAAAATTAACATAAAAATTATGAGGAGGTAAAATAATTTACCAACTACTACTTAACATTATTAAGTAATTTACAAATAGCACAGGTCATAACAGTGTAAGGCAGAACCATTTTCATCGACCTTCCTAAGTTTAACACAATACGTTTTTAGTTATTGACGCAAAATAATAACACTTGGTTATACTTTAAATTGACGAAAGTGTCAACTAAGTCCTTAAAATAATTTTTATAACACGAACCATTAAGATTAAAATGAAGTTAATTTATATTATACAGGAGTTATCAATTTTTTGTTATCCCCTTGATTAATTGTTCTTTAGAAAAGAAAATTGGTAACTTAAAAATGTTAAATGCACACGTTTAAATAAATTTATAAAAAATAACAAAGTTTATTATACTACGCAACTGAGTACAAATACCTTTCAAACAAAAGAAAATTTAATTTACGATCAAACATAGGTATAACTAATTTTTTAATACATTAATGCATCATAGAACAAACTAAAATAAAAATTATAAGAGATAAGTAGACATAAAAATTTGTAAACCAAGCTGACCCGACCCGGGTCTTGTTAAGTCTGTTCAACACAGACCATTTGTGTATCATTTATTTGGCCTCTTTATTTTATTAAATTTTTAGTAAACGGTAATTTGCCACCATTTACTAAAAATTCCTTTTGTAACTCGAAATTTAATTTTTCTAAATATTTGGGCTCTAATAAAGAGGTTCCTTCCCTCTTTTTGTTTTAATGGTGGCCTGGTGAATAAAATAAAATATTAAATTGTAAAACAATGATCTACTTATATAAAAATGTTTTCTTTCTTTCCTCAAAAGTGTTGCTAATACAGACTAAGCTAACTAATTAGTTAAACACATAAATAAAACTTAAGTAACTCGATATTAATGCGCAAAACTACAATATTCTCCGTATTTTTAAAGGTTTTTAGTTACGACTGCCCATTCAACCCATACGACCCCCCAATCAATTCTCTCTCTACAATTCTCAATACTAATTCTTATTTAAGTCTCATCTAAGAGAGAGAGGAAGTGTTTTAAAAACACCATGTTAGAAAAAGTAAAAAAGTCATGCAATAAATAACAGTAACTGGTTTTATTATGCTACCAATAAACAAAATTATTTTTACCTTAACTAAAAGTTAATTTCCAGCATTTCTTAATTTATTTCCAGCTTCTCTCTAACTGTTGACAAACGATTAATATTGTAAATTTTACATCATATTAAATTTACAAAATTAAAACCATGTTTTAACAGTAAGCAAAATAATCAAGTGATGACAAAGACAACTAAAAAAAAAATGAACAATTATATTAAGATTACAAAAGTAAAAAAAAAAAAAAAAAAAAAAAAAAAAAAAAAAAATATCATTTAAAACTGAAATTTTTATTATTTGTTACTATAAATAGTAAAATTCATACTTTGCTTTATTTTAAAGTGTCTAATGTAAAGTCAAATAATAGACATCAACAGCGCTTGACACTCAATTCTGCCAAGTAAGTTTTTGGTTCATCAAGCAAAATTTCTTATATTTCAACGACAATTAATTTTATCATGCCTAGATCTATTTCTTTCATATGACAACAATTTCAAGTCACCTATAACCATTTACACTAATAACTTCTTCGAGCCTAATATTATAAATCTGTTATCATTAAATATATATTACCAGTGGTTATGCTACTGTTACAACTGAATAAATGAACGTTTTATATTTTTACAACTGAAAAATATAAAACAAAATTTATTTACATTATTTTAATTTAGCAAAGAATTTAGAACACAGTGCAAAGTTATTTGCATTGTGTTCTAAATTCTTTGCTAAATTAAGAAAGCCTTCAGGCACAATCTTAATGCACAAAAATAATAAATGCAGAATCTTGTATAAAAAATGAAGCAATGTCAGTCTAAAGTAATATATATGTATGTATATATATTCAAATTTTTTCTATTCTTAATTTTTTCTTTGAGATAATATTCATATAGATTCAGAGAAATATAAAATATTCCGATATATAGGCACATTTAAGTATATAAACTTACCTGTCAAAAATTACAGTCAGTTTTTCATGTTAAATACATAAAATATATATCTAATATAAAATTAAACAGAAAATTAAACTTACTCAAATCAGTAACAGTTCGACTGTCTAAATATTTTTATTATTAACCCTTCTATTTAAAAAATAAAAACAAATGATTTGAAGTAACTAAAAAGCACTTTAGCTCTTTCCAATTGCACTAAAAAATAAAATAAATCTTGCTTGCTAAGTTGATTAATTCTTAAGAATCTGATAACAAATAAGTAAAAAACCAAGAACAAACAAACATTTATTTACTAAAACTACTCTATTTAAACAAATTAAAGTATACAGAGAACAACATTGATACTCCTTGAAAGCTGAAAAACTTTTTATCTCAAATTTGCTTGTAGACCTTGCTTATGAAACCACTTGAATAAGAAAAGCATCAAAAAAGCCTAGAAGCTGGTATATGCTACATTGAATTTTAAATGTTGATTGGTGTAGATATTTTTAAAAAATTCAAAATGATTTGTTCTTCTATAGCAAATAAATACACCATAAATCTGAAGTTAAAAATGTAATGAATAAGTAAATACAAAGAAAAACATCTTATGTGAATTAAAAATCAATGTACCTGATAGAGATAAATACGTGTATGTGGTGATACCTGAGTAGTATCACCACATACACGTATTTATCAAAAAAAATTTAACTTTAATCATAATATAAATGCAAACATATATGCAAACTTTTAACAACTATAAAAGAACATTTATTAGCATCAATTATTTTTAATGTAACAAAGAATGCAGACTACAATGCACGACATTGTTAATAAAAATGAAGTTATGTCAGTCAGTATATATTTATCTAAAGTAGTGAAAAAGAATAAACCATTTAAAAACAAAATTAAAAATTTTTAATGAATATATATTTAGATACCTTAAAATGAAGCATAACACAACACTCTTTTGACAAATTCCAGAGCAAATTTTTAAAATTTTTCTATTCCTTATTATTTTATTCCTTATATCGATAAAATACATATTAAATGCCACATTCAACTAATGTAATTAATACCTTATTTAGATCTCTCTTGATTAACTAAAGAATTTAAATTTTAAATAAACTCTAACCAAATTTTAACAAACAAACAACCAAAATAAATCCTCATATTAATAGTACGTTATTAAGTTGAGTAATAGATCAAACAATTTAATCTACTCTAATAATCTACTACCTTATTAATAATCTTTAATTTTTTTTCTACGACTCAGTGTAACTATAATATAGATATTTTTAAAGTAAAAAAGAATTTAATATTATAATATATATGATTTAAAAAACCTGAAATTTTAAATCTACCTCGAAGAAAACAGATATATAATAAAAAGTATTTTTATTTCTTTTTAAAAATTTTAAAATGCTTTATAACTTACTTGTTTCATATTATTACCAACGTCTAAATAGAAAAACAAAGATATATGAGTTATATATAGGATTTTAAAATATATATGATTTTAAAAAACTGAAACTTTAAATCTACCTCAAAGAAAACAGAGATATATTGAAAAGTATTTTTATTTCTTTTTAAAAATTTAAAAATGCTTTTTAACTTACTTGCTTCAATATTGTCATCATCTAAATAGAAAAACAAACAAACATTTAAGTCGACTTATTCTTAAATCTAGTTTAATTTCTTCAATAATAAAAAAAAATTTAATCTTTGAGGATTAAATTCATTTACAAAAATCCGTTTAAACCATTTTAACATTGTTAAGTTAATTTAAAGTTTTAAAAAACTGAAACTTTAATTCTACCTCAAAGAAAACAGATATATATTGAAAAGTATTTTTATTTCTTTTTAAAAATTTAAAAAGACTTCTAAACTTACTCCCTTCAATATAATTATATAATATATATAGTATATATGATAAATAAACCTCCACAATTTCCTTGGTTTAACAACTCGATTATGATTTATAACAACTCTGTAAACATAAATTTTCTAATAACCTAAATAAATTACAGATAGACAAACATAAACTAACACAATTAAATCCTAAACCAAAATTCATTCATGCAAGACAAATAATTTTATATTTATTGAAGAGCCAGAAACATTTTTTTTCAAAGAGCTAAAGTATTAACAATATTAAAGACAAATTTTATTTATAACAAAATTTTCAATAAAAATTAAATTAAGATAAATTTATAACAAAATGTTGTCATGGCTTTTATCCCAATAACCAAAACTAAGTGAAAGTATGAAACTACCCATAAATATATTTTAACGCTAGACACAAATTAAGAATTAAAGTAATCTATAACACGAAGCTTTAAATTTAAAGTTACAATTTAAAAAAGATTACAATAAATTAATTACTTTTAAATTTAAAAAAAAATTTAGATTACCTATAATTTTAAGCTACTAAACATTATCTACTTAATGTCAACTTAGATATTTTGAACTTGTACCATGAAAGGTTGAAGGGAAATCTGTAAGTAAGCACGCGGTAAAGAAAAGTCTAGAAACTACTTAAAAAGTGTATTTTACAGATACAGAACCGTACCGTAACTATAAAACAATACGCGTAACTATGCGCACTATTAATATTCATAGGCTATTCATTATAGGCGATATATATATACTTTTTATATATATATATATATACTTTTTATATATAAAAGCAATAATAACTGTATAAAATATAACAAACTAATAATAATGATATCAGTTTAAATTACAATTAAAATTGTAATATAATAAGGTTAAATTAAAAATCATTTTTTTATTTAATAATTTTCCATCAACATCTTGGTTATATAATATTAGTAGTAGTAGTAAAAGATTTTTTGCTTGCAAAGCCAGTGAGTGTGTTTTCATGCACTTTGACATGCATGATTGCTTCTCAACCAGCAATCAAGAACGACTTTAAAATTATCAACCTATTGTGCTGTTATGAATTCATTTGGTAGCAAGTTCCACAGATTCGTAATTCTATTCAAAAAGAAATGTTCTCTTAATGGAAGTTATGCAAATTCTTTGTAATATTTAAAACAGTTACCTCTCAAGTTGTTATTTAGAAATGAAAAACTTTTGTTGATTTCTATATTTTTAATGCTATGAACAAATTTATGTAATTGAGTCAAGTTACCTCTTTTTCTTCTTACATTCAAAGTGGTCAAGTCTAAATAAACAAATCGATCTTCATATGTAAGGTTTCTTATTAAATGTACAATGTTTGTTGCTCTTTGTTACACTCTTTCAATATCATCACAATCTCTGTTTAGATACAGAGACCAAACTAGAATAGCAAACTCTAAAAGAGGACGAATAAATGTAAAATAAAGGAAATGTAAAAGTTTACAATGAAATCTAGCGAATGATTTTTTTACTCGTCCTAGCATCTGGTCTGCTTTACTGATTGCCTTGGTGACTTGATCCTTCCATTTAAGATTTGTATTGAAATAATACCAAGATCTCTGATTTCGATTCCAGCAGTTGAACACCATAAATAAAAAGGGGACCCCTTTTGTTATTTGAACCATAATGCATGACAGATCATTTATTTATGTTAAATCTTAATAGCCAATCTTCAATCCATTTAAAGGCTCTATCTAAGTCATTTTGAATTTCTCACACACACAGATCAGAATTCAAATTTGATAAAATCTTAGTATCATCTGCATATAAACTTGTGATGTTTTCATTATCATAGGTAAGTTGCTAATATAAATAAGAAAAAAGAAAGGACCAGTATCTGAACCTTGCGGCACACCACTTAAAATGTTGATCCAGCTAGACACAATTTCACTTCTAACTATTCCTTGTCATCTATTTGTTAGGAACGATTCAATCCATTTCAAAACAAGACCAGTGATTCCAGATGCTTTTAGCTTTAATATCAGTTAGGGGTTGGCAAAAACCGGAAAATTTCAAAAAAACGGTTTTTGGTTTTTTCAAATTGTAAAACCGGATAATCGGTTTTTAATTGGTTTTTTATTATGAAAGATGGGGTGTATGATTTTGAAATTGTTATTTAACAATCTCAAATTAAAACAATTAAACAGCAATAACAAAAAAGTTAAGCAACAAACGAAATGAAACAACAAACAAAAATATCTAAAAGTTGACAAAGTATTTCAAGTAAGTGTTACTTGTCTTTTGTGGATTGTTTTGATTATTATAATTATTTCAAAGTTTGAAAATTGTTGAAAGATTCTGTCAGTATGTAATTTAAAAATAACTAGTAAAAAAAATGTAATACCAAGGTGGTATAATTGAATTGAGGGAGAATGAAGCCAAAAATCATTTAAAATTGTAGTCTTCATTGTATAATTATTCCAGCGGATAGTCAAAATTTTACCTTTGCGTTGAAAAAGGAAAATTTTTTAATGTAGTTTGTAAACTTTGTAAGCTGAAATCAAAATGGTATCCGATGAGTTAAGGCACCGATTAGCATAATACCGATTATGTAATCAAAATCTTCGATCATTTTATCGAAGCGTGCTTAGCGTTTAAGTTGTAAGGACGTATTTTGTTGTGTTATATTTAAGAATTTTATATCAATATAGACTTTTTTTTAAAATTAGAAGAGTTAAACTTCATGTTACTGCTAAGATTATTCCTTGAAAAACTTTAACTTTGTTTTCCCTTCAGTCTATTTTATCTCATTGATAAAACTGAATGCAATATTAAAGTGCTTTTTAAAACTATTTATATTTTCATGATTTTTGTGTCCATGATACTTGTTAGCTTGTTAAAACAAGAAATATTTTAACTATTTATGTATTTAGTAATGTATAATTAACAACCGGTTTTTTAAGAAGAAAAAATCTGTACAAAAACTGGTTAACCCGTTGCGGTTTTCACCGGTTGCCAAGTCCTATTATCACTCTTTTATGGGCAGCAGTATTAAAAGCTTTTGCGAAATCTAGCAAAACAACATCAACTGGTGTACCCTTTCTATGTATAATGTTATAAAATCAATAGTTTCTAGTAAATTTGTTGTACACAACTTTTTCTTCACAAACCCATGTTGCTGTTGCGCTATCATAAAAATGTTTTTCAATTTTACTTCCGGCTATTTTCTCTAGTATCTTACACAGAACTGAAGTGAGGAAAACTGGTCAATAATTTGTTGCTACTATTTGATCACCTTTTTTGTAAAGTGGAGTTATCAGATCTAAATTGAATTGGCAGTTGACTAGTAACTGAATATTCCCTAAAAATTAATGTAAGTGGTAGAGTAAAAACATTTAATGAATTTTTGAGCAGTGCCGGTAGTGCAGATTAACCTTAATTTTGTTCACAATGCTATGTTCACAGGCCAATTAACCTTAATTTTGTTCACAAATCTGTTTTGTGATGATTTTTTTTTTAAATTCGTGAGTTCGTTTTGTGATTGATTTTTGTTTCTTGTTCTACTTCAAACGTGAATTATTAAATAAATATATCTTTTTTAGATCCAAAATTTTAAATATAATACAGTCTTGGAAAAAAGTTTAAGACCACCACATATAAATGCTATACTTTGGTGCCTAAAATAAAATGCTATAACTTGGTGCTATAATTTGGTGCTACTTTTGATTTTAGCTGCTGTGGACATTATTTTAATGCATTTATTTTTTATTTTTTAACCAATTTTTTTTGTACTGTAATAATTTTTTCATTAAATTTTCAGTTTTTTGCAAGTGGTTTTAAACTTTTTCCAAGACTGTATAATCGTATATAAGATTTATATATCATATAAATTATAAAATTAGTTACAATTTTTGTATTTAGGGTGTTCAAGAAAGTGTTTCACTGTTATTTATTATACTCCAAATAATTTTCTTTAGTTTGTTGGGAGACCTGTGTTTCCTGCATATTGGGCACTTGGATTTCAGTTGTGTCGATATGGTTATGATAGTTTGGCTGAAGTTAAACGTACTGTAGATGAAATGTCTAAATATGACATTCCACAAGTAAAGAACTTTTGTTTGAAATTCACTTAAAACTACTTTAATTTTCCAGAAATTTCTGGATGTTTTTTGTTATTAATTTGAAAAAAAATTAATATGTTTTTACATAAAATTTTAAATACTGCATTTTTTGCATTTAAACAAATATGTTATCTATAATTAAAATTTTCACGAGATTTTTTTCCTTTTTTTTTTTGCTTTTTAATTCATTCAAATTAACTTTCGAAAATTAAAAATGCCTTTTTGTAAAAAGTTAATCTAAATTTTGTTCTAAAAGTTTACAAAAGTTTTTGTTGTCTGTTAATATGATCAATTTTTAATAAAATATTTTTCGGTATTTTTATTAATAAAAATTTCCAGGATTTTCATAAAGTCAAATACTCATCTATGAATAATATAATAGTATTTAAAATATTATTTATGATTAATAATAATATTATTATTTAATATTATTAATAATATTAATGACTGTAAGTATAATGATATTTAACTATTATTAATGACTATTAATAACAGCTATTAATAATATTAATGACTATTAATAACAGCTATTAATATTATTAATGACTATTAATAACAGCTATTAATAATATTAATAACATTTAATAACAGCTATTAGAACAAAAATTAATAAATAAGAAGTATCTTGCAATTATAAAAAAGTTTAAAGTATAAAAAAGATTTCTTTAAAAAAATATAAATTTTTAAAAAAGGAAACTATAAAAAAAATATGATATTTTATTATTTTTAACAAAAATGTATTTATAAATTTTTGAAAAAAATTGATATTTTTTATTCTTACATCTGAAGTTTTTCAGATTAAATCAAAGCGTAACTTTATGTTAATTTTTAATATATAATTTGAAACGTTGCTAAATCAAATAGAAAAATCAAAATAAAAAATGTTCCGTAAAAACAGTTTCCTAAATTTATTTATTATATATTTATATTAATTGCATAGACAAGTTTGTTTTTTTAAATGAAGTTACAATTATTGATTTGATTTCACTTTCAAAGTCTTGAGCAATATACAATTGAGCAGTTCTTCAGTTTTTTGTATTGAATCTGAATGACTCAATTTTTTTTTTTGCAATCTGACAATTAATAGCATTGAATCTAATTAATCTACTGCCAAAGCCAGCACAACAATTCCAAGACCAAATAAAAAAAATTAAATCTAATCAGTCTACTTTTGTATGGTTACTTAAAAATATGCAGACCTTTAGAAACCCACTACCTTTATTAATGCCTACTTTGATCATACTTTGCTAAAAAACAACTATAGATTTTACCTGCTCAAGTTCAGAAAAAAGCATCTGTTTTCTTGTGACTGTTTTAAAAAAAAACCATCTCTAGAGTGGATTGAAACCTGCTGAGTTACTTTTAATTTTTTAGAGTTGACGCTTTTTTAACAGTCAACTCACTTCACTTGTTGATATAACCATTTGATCTTCCATCTTCAAATGCTGCAAATTTTATTCGCTAAATGTTTTTTAAAATTTGATAAGATCATGTCTAATACCTGGATACCAAAAACTGGTATCCCGGTATTTCAGTTATTTTTCTCATTGGATAGATTTTGTGCGTGTTTAGACTTGGAGATTTTTAGAGAGTTATAAGCGCGAAAATATCACTAAAGAAAACTTTGATTATAAAAATGGATTAAAAAAAGACTTTCTTAGATGAAGAAAGCTTTTTTTTAATATTTAGTTACCAAAATATTAAATAAGTTACATTTATATTTTGAAATATTAAACTCTTTTAATAATTAGTTGAAATATCTAAGCGAGGAAAATATCACCGAAGAGAACTTAGATTATTGAAATAAAAAAAACCCTTTCTTAGATAGATATATTTTTTTTTAATATTTAGTTACCTGTTTGCATAAATTTTTTAAAATTATATAATTAGATATTTTTTGGAAAGAATTTTTTTTTTCACTTTGTTTTTTAACAACAACAACAAATAAAGACAAAAAATAAATTTAAAAAGAATAAATATATAACACTCATGTTTTCAAAGTCAAGATAAAAAAACATAACAACATCTCTATATAATATAGAGATTCTATTATGTTTTTCCATATAATATAATTATATTAAGTTCGTATAATATCTTTATCTTCCTATTTACAAATTTTTGATATTTATATATTTTGTATTTCAATATTATTTATCATAATTCAAATTCTAGTATTCTAAAACTTGCGCCCTAGCCATGGTCGATAAAACAAAAGTATTTGAAGATTTTGAAATAAGACTTCAGGACAAAAACTCAATACTGTTGCAATAGCTCCAGGCTTTTTACAAGACTTTGCGCAAAAAGTCTAGAGCTATAACCAAATGTAAAAAATGTGCTAGAGAAATCAAGAATTGTGGTGGCTCGACTAGTGGACATGTACATTTAAGGATTCCTACCAAATAAATTTATTTAAATGTTATCCAGTTGAAGTTTCAATTTCATTATCTACTGCTGGTGTTTCCACTACATCCGATTTGCAACTCGCTAGACCCAGAAATAAAATTTTAACTTATTTTACAAAAAGTGAAGACAAAAATACACTGCCGAATGCTTTAGCTATAATGACGGCTACCAATGGCTTGCCATTCAGAGTTTTTATAACATACAATGAGCTAAGAAAATTGCTTATAGCTCGAGGTTTTATCATGCCAAAATTATCCAAATCCATTTGTCAAATAGTTAAAAAATATGCTACTAAAATTCGAAACTCAAAATAAAAGAATTATCTGAACTTCAACAGCAAGGAAACCCATTTTGTCTTATGTTTGACGAGTGGACTTCTATAAAAAATAGTTGTTATTTGAACATTAATGTTCGTTCTAGAAACAGATTTTAGAATTTGGGTTTAGCATGAGTTAATGGACATTTCCCACCTGAAATGTGTGTTAAGTTAATTGACAAGTTACTAAAAGAACACAACTTATAAATTGATCGCGATAACGTATGTATTACCACAGATAGTGCTTCGGTAATGAAGAAAGTAGGATGATTAATGTCCATTGACCAACAGTAACCATTATTAAGTTGGGAGTTACTAGAAAAAAAGAATAAAGTTATAGAGCAAAAAAATTGTTGACAGAAGACTTAAAAAGTTTAAGGTTGTATGAGTCAGGAAAACATGAAGATAGGAGAGAGTTCCAAAGAGTTGAAGTGCAGGTAAAAAAATAAGCAAATAAAAGTTTTTGGAGCATGTAGGGACAGATACAGTAAAATAATGAGACTTTGATGAATAGTGTGTCAAGTAAAAATGAGTTCAGTTGATTTAGTTTTAGTTGGAACTAGAGATAATAGCTTTATTGAGCAGCAACCATAATAGTATTTGTAGAAAAAAGAAAGAGATGCAACTTTACGACAATGGGAAAGAGGCTCAAGCTTAGTAGATAGACCAGGTCCAACTTTGTTTACAATGGGTTTTTGGACCTTGTCTAGAAGAGAAAAAGCACCATTAGAAGAACCAGCCCAAATATGACAATAGTATTCCATATAGGGGTGAATAAGAAATTTGTAGAAATAGAGAATGGAATCAGGGGAGTTAAAATGGCGAGCATGATAAAGAGAAGATGGATTAGATTTGGACGGATTAAGAATTTTTCAGAGCTTACCATATTCAAATGAACTTGTAAATAATTAGTCTCCATTGATAAGCAAAAGTTGTAAAGCTGTTTAGACGATCACCGGTAAAAAATGAAATCCCTCAAGTTTATATAAATACTGAACATGGTAAAGAACTGTCATTAATATTAAATAATAAGACCAGACTTACTTTTTATGCTAGAACATTTTTAAAAATTAAAAAATTCTATTCAAAAAGACCTGATTGACTTAAATTCAGCTATTCAAACTTTACATAAAAATTTCAATGTTCAAGTTTGAACTTTTTTCTCCTAATAGTTCAAACTTTTAAGTTTTAAAAAAAGATTAGTCTTTTCATTAATTTTTGTGAAACAAGCTGAAATATAAGTAAAAATTAAAAATTTGAATATTTTTTTGTTTTTTTTTTGTTTTGTGTTTCTCTGCAAACTCTAAAAATATAATCAAAATTACGTCACCTGTAGCACCATCACATTTAACTTAGGATTGGTTTTTTCCTGTTAAAAAGTAGTTAAACAGTGACTGGTACTTTTTCACCATTTGACCAATGTTTGTTTGCGTTAGAAATTAAAATTATAAAGAGTTTTAAGTTCAAACAAAAATTGGCTACTCAGCGTTAGTACATCTAAAAGATTTGAAATTTAGGAGTATTTTCATTTGTTGCCAAAAGCTGCAACGAGCAAAATAAGCCTCAAAACGCACTTTTACAATACACTTGTTTTGTAAAAGTGCGCGTTGAAATAAATACAAGATAGAGGTTCTCAAATATAATAGCATCAATAAAAATTAAGTTAATAAAATAATAATTTAGTACATAAAAATGATATAATTGTTAAACCCAGTTGTTTTAAATCATGGTAATCAGTTTGATAACAAAATAAAAAGAAATAATATAGATAATTTTGTAAATTAATCTTATTCAAAGATTATTCCAGCTTAGAAAGGTAGACTCGATATTAATAAAAAAGCCAAAAATTGTAACAATATCAGAAATTTTAATAAAAAATTGACTCTAGCTAAAGAACCAAAATTTTTTTATTAAAATATATGATTTTTAAATGGTATGATCTTGTGAAAGGGCTCTCTGGCCTTGGATTGTTTTTGCTTGGAAAAAGAAACTGGTTGGAGGATGATACCTTGCATTTACTTTTTATAAACAAATGAAAAGTCTTTAAAAATAAATCAACAGTTTTGTGTTTTACTTGTACTCTTTTGTTTTCAATTTCAAATAAATGAAAATTATTTTAAAAAGTTTGAAAAAGTTTGAACTTTTTTCCTAAATAGTTGAAGTTGGGTGTAGAGGGTAGGGTGTAGGGTGTAGAGGCTTTAGAGGGTAGGGTGTAGGGTAGATGTCAGAGAGATATGAGGTTTGAGGGTAGGGTGTAGGGTGTAGATGTCAGAGAGATGCTATTCTTCTATTAACTGATACTACTTTAAAATTTATGTTGCAAAATTCGAGCCTATTACTATTAAGTAACAATATGAAGACCTTGATTAAAAAAATAAAAGAAAGATGCACAAATTTATTTTATCTTATTCAATATCTTCATAAAGGAGATCAAGCCCAAAATAATTTTGGTTCAGATATCATATTTGATTGGCTAACTAAAACTACTTTGGTAAATTTAATTGTGCATTTTACCCAGTGGCTCTCATCCGTCCAAGCTAAAGCTACAATTGCTATTGGAAACAGATAATGATAAAGATACCATAATGTGCGAAGGCAAACCTTGACATTACAGGAGAAGCTGGACATTGCCAAAAATAATGCGATGAAAACGGTACCAAAAACAAATCGAAATATTACTGATTTGACTAAAATGATTTCTATATTTCAGGAAGATGGTACATATAGTACCTACTTAAAGTTGGTATACCAATAAATTTTAATTATTCCCCTAATGATTGTATAAAATTTTTCTTCATCAGGAATGTTATGTACAAAAATTCGATCATCTTTAAATGACTAAACTTAAATAATTTATGTTTTTTGCAGGTCTATTTCAATAATAAATAATTATATATATATATATATATATATATATATATATATATATATATATATATATATATATATATATATATATATATATATATATATATTTTAAATGAATTAATTTTATATATTACTTTAACTTAAACAATAAAGTGTTTGAGCTGTTTATTTATTGTTTTGGGTTATAACTACTTTTTTGAGTATTTGTAAATACTGTTATTAATACAAGTATATCAGTTTTCACTAAATTTAATACAAAAAAATGGTATTTAATTTTTGATCCGGTATTGGAAGCCCTTATTATACATAAACTGCATTTAATACTCTATTTTTGGAAACACCCTTATTAAAATTAAAAATAAATAATATATATATTAAAAAAAAAAATTATATTAATAATAATAATAATAATAAAATAGTAATAACTGCAATAATAATTATAAAAATAAAAATGCCTATTCAATTTAATTCAAAGAATATCAGTAGAATAGTTCAGAATGTGAGAATGTCAGTAGAAATAGTTCAGAATGTTTTTTGTTTTTTTTTATTGATTATTATTTTCAGTTAAATATTATTTTTTTAAGGATGTTCAATATGGTGATATTGATTACATGGAAAGACAACTTGATTTTACTTACAACAATAAGACATATGATGGTCTTCCTCAATATGTAAAAGATATTAAAGAAAAAGGAATAAAATATATAACTATTTTAGTAAGTAATAATATTATTCAAAAAAGTTTTCTATGTTATTTTGTAATCAAGATCAAAACAATCAGCGCAAGTGTTCTGACATTTAACATTTTAACTTGCAACAATTTTTAAGAAATTTTTATTTCAACTTAATATTTTGATTTAATTAAATTGTGAAAGTATTAATTACCTTTATCCCTCTCTTTTTTGAGATGTGGTTTTTATTATCTTAAAGGATTAGCTTTAGCCCTATACAAATTTTATTCTTCTATCCATCTTTTATATGGATGAATCTTTTACTTATTTTAATTACTCTAAATATATATAATATAAAAAATAATATTCATTCAAGTTTATATTTATCTTTTTTTTTCTTTTTTTTAAGTTCTAATTCACTCTTAACAAGGTTGCAGACAACAACTATTAATTTGGGAGTTACAAAACAAAGAGTTAAAAAGCAAGAAAACAGTTGATTGCATTTAAAAATGATGTAGGTTTTATGAGCCAGAAAAACATGAAGATGATAGAGAGAGTTCCAAAGGGTTGAAGTGTGAGTAAAAAAACTAAACACATAAAAGTTTTTAGAGTATGCAGGGACAAATACAGTAAAATGATTTTTACCTGATGGAACTAGAGATAATAATTCCTTTAAGCAGCGACCATTGAAAATATTTGTAGAAAAGAGAAAGAGATGCAACTTTACAACTATGGGAGATAGGCTCAAGTTTGGCTGATAAAGCTACATTTACCATGCATTTTTAGACATTGTCTAAAATAAAAAAGAAATAATTAGAAAAACTAGTCCAAATATAAAAATATTATTTCACACAGAAATAAATAAGATATTCATAGAGGTATAGAATGGAATCAGGAGTAAGATAATGGCAAGCATGAAAGTAATAAGCAACCTTTGCAGATGCTAATTTTGCAATCAATTGTATATATGGTTTCCATTAGAGGTCAGTAGTGAATTAAAATCCATATTGAAGTAAAGAAGAGGCTTTATAAATAGCCAGCTCAGAAGGTTGCTATTTATTATTAAAGGAATGTCAATAATATTGCAATAGTTGTTTGCAGTAATAAACTAAGTTTTGTTTCAGATGTGTCAAGCCTCAGATAGGTCAAGAGCAACACGCCTTGCCTTGCTGCTTCTATCTAATGCGTGATAGAATCTTTCAGTCACAGCAGTTACAGGCTTGGACAGGAATGGCGTGCGATCGCACTCTGTAACAGACCACACTAATTTTTTTTTTTCTTTACAACTTGACCATGGCTATTTTGATGTTTTAACAATTTAAATGCAATAAAAAGTGTTTCCTTATGAATAACTTTTAATTGTTGATCTTTTCTAAAAATAATTTTTACGCGAAAGCTTTAAAATAAAATCATATAATTAATAATTTTTTTAATGATTGTTTACATAAACACGTGTGTAAATTAATAAAAAATGTTATATGAAATTTTTTTTTATTTAGCATGTATATTTCACGATAAATTTAAACGTTTGAAATTATTTTCCCATGTCTTCCTAAAAATCTTTTAAAGCATTAATTTTAAGAAGTTTTTTTTAAGTTATTTTAATTTATGAATTAGTTCAAAACCTTTTGCGGCTACTAGCTTTTACACATTTTATGTGAATTATACAAGAATATAAAATACTTTATTTACTTATATACACATGTATTTTGTTGATTAATGGAAAAGTTTTGAAGCATTTTGTAATGTTCATACGATTAATTTTTATAAATAATGTTACGATTTTCTTTTTTAATTATGATAGGAATGAATGAGTTGAAATCATTTATAATAATTTTTATAATTCTTATTAATAAAGTTGTAATGCTCAAATTAAAATTAAATTAAATTGCTTGTTTTGAGTTTGTTTTATTTAATTTGCAGGCGCATTTTATTTATTTATTTTTACAAATAAAATAGTGGGAAATCTTTTTTTAACTAGACATTAATTAGAGCATAAAATTATTAAAAATTACTATTTTAAAAAGACTACGTTACTTAAAAAAGTTTAGAAGAAATTGAAGCGTTTTGAAAAACGCTTTTGTAAGACTATGACAGGAATATTGTCTGGACCACAAGCCTTAGCTAAAATTTAATTGAGATATGACTTTAGCAACAGAAGCTGGAGTGATTTGAATGTCTAATAATCAGGCTTGGTCAGGAAGCAGGAGCGATCGCTCTCAAATACTGACCACGGAAATAATATTTAGTTGCGAAAAACTGGCTAGCTTTTTTAATCGTTTTGAGAACATTTTGTTTATGTATGTAACAAAAAACTTTTGTTTTTGGACATACATGGAAACATAATAAACTTGAATGTTCTCAAAACATCTTGATGCGGAAAAATAAAAAGAATATTCGCAAACACTAAAAACCCGCAAAAAATATGCTGACTAAGCAAAACAAAGTTCTAGAGTATTCTGTTAAAATGTTTAAGAAGTTGTATTATTTACAACTTGTTACATTTTGAGATTTCTAGCATAAATTGTTTTAAGAATATATTATCAAACGAACTTTAATACTATGGCTCATTCTCGGAGCCACATCTGCAAAATCATAAATCTTTCAAACTATTATTATTTGTTTACAAAAATAAATGTTTTATATATTTTTTAGATTGTCAAAATTTTGAAAGTTTATTATAAATTATAGATTTTATTAGTATATTCTTTTTTTTTATTTAAAAAGTATGTATTTACTATGTAAATGTAATTTTGTGTATCTATTTTTTATTGTAATGTAATCTTTTAAAGCAATTTTTATGATTTACTTTGTAAACAAAAACTTTGTTTGATTGCATGATTGCATTTTTAATGAAGTTATTAATAATCATCAAAGTTAATAAAACTAATTATGTAATAAACATATAAGAAGTTTCTGGTTTCCAAACACAAACATGCATTCAAAGTAACTCGCGGATGAATAGCATCGCGCCTGAGGTCACGACAGAACACAAATATATATAGCAAGTTATTAGATATAAAGAAAAGTTTTTAGATATTGGTTTACTAACTCAAATTATTTTCGCTTCAGTTGCCATTCTTAAAAACTCGTTATACTTTTTTCTGAAATAAATAATAAATTAAATTAAAAAGCCCACTCACTAAACATTGTCAGCGATATTGTGAAGCACTTTCGCTTCCTTGTCATAAAGTATTTTTAACCTTTTTAGTTGATTTCTATCTAGTTAATTTAATTTCTATAGTAATTCAATGATTTAATTATTTCATTTGTTCATCTTTCTAAGAAGAGTTGTTTCAAATATGTTAAACTTTTCAAACTACACGAAGCATAAAATAGTTATTAAAAAAATTAGCTTTTTTTATTATAAAATAATTTAGCTTAGATAAAACTAAAACTTGTGTTAGTTTTATTAGAATCTTGTTAGACTTTTCGGGGCCGGGGGCTATTTTTATTTTGGATGCCTTTTTATGCGCTGCAGCGTAAAAATGACTAAACAAAAAGATCTTTTTGACTTTTTTGGGGCCCTAACATTGTGGGGCCCGGGGTTTTAGCTCCTCTAACCCCTACCCTTTTTAATCTAACACTGGAAAAGACATGAGTATATAAATAAAAAAATTTTTTTGCTTCCCCTTTCCTCTTATCTCTGGCGTCATTTTGTGGTAATGAAGAAAGGGGGGAGTAAAAACGCAAATATTACAATATTTTAACCACTTTAACTAGTAATAGAAAACTATTGATTGCATTCTTGCTGATGATACGTGTTATTTTTAAAGAGTATTTAATAGTTATTGTAAAAAGCTAAAAAAACAACAATAAAACAAACTGCAAAGTTGTTTTAACAACATAAAGAGCTTGTGTTAATGTAAAACAACTTTGTGACGCTGTTTTATTGCTGTTATATACAGTTTATAACCTTAATAACATAAAACGGGTTTAAAATAAAATGAAGTAAATAAATAGAATTGTTTTAATTAATAAATTATAACATTATTGTCATAATGTTATAATTTATTAAAACAATTCTATTTTTTTAATTAATAAATTGTAACATTATGGCGATAATGTTATAATCTATTATAACATTATCGACATAATGTTATAAATTAAACTCTAAAATTTACTTTTGTGCAAAAACATGCCTATAGACCATACAAGTCTAAAATCTATTGATGAAACAAATAACATCAAGCAAAATAACATTAGATACTGCATTTTTTTATTATTTATTGTTTCTTGATTTAGCGTTAAAAGTTTAGGTATAATTAAGTTTTTCATTCAAATGGTTTTTAAGTTTTGATTTAATTTTTTCATTCATATTGTTTTGCAATAAAATGTGAAACAAAAAATTTATTGTAATATATAAATTTAATAAAGTTTAACATTTCCTTAAGTTTAAGAATATACTTAGATTATTTTTTAGAAACATTACTTTAAACAGAAGTAAAATAGTTTAATATTTTAATTTTTTATAATTTAATTTTTATTTTAACTTTTGCAATAATTAAACCAGTGAGGTTTAATGTTTGCAATAGAATGTTTATTCTTTTAAAACTATTTTTAAGAAACAAAATATAACTCAAAAAGTTTTCAATTTAAATAAAACTTTCTTCCTCACTTTCACTCTATTCTAAATCTGATATTGTTACTGTTGCTAGATGTACGTTTAACTTTCAGCAATGTTTCTTTCTATGCTGGATATTACAGACTTGGTATTAAGGACGCCATTGAATTAAATTTATAGTTGAGAGTTAAAAGTCTTTTAGATTTTTTCAGATTTTTTTTTAATTTGAAATATCAATCGCAAAATTATTTGAATAAGAGCATTTTAGAAAGTTAAAATTCTTTTATTCAAATAGATTGGAATTAAGACAATTGAACTAAGACTGTCTACTGCATATTCAAACAAAGAAATTTTTCAAATAGATTTCTTTTTAAATAAAATTCCCTAAAACAACTTGCGTATTTAAAAAATGGCATCGGTAATGGTAATTGTGTTTTTAATATTCTATTCAAGTTTTCTTCTTAAAATAATTTTTATTTAGAAACTTATATTATGTGTTAACAACATATAAGATATGATTAGAAACATCATATAAGATATAATTAGAAACATTTATTTGACTAATTTTTGTGAGTCTTTGAGTATACTAAGTAAATTAAATAGTTGAGTAACTGTAAATTACTGTAGTAACTTAACTTGTTGTTTTGATTTAGATTAAAGGTAAATTTACTATGATGTATATATCCATTCAGTAAATCAAACTAAAATTTTATTTTGCTAGTTTGTTTAACTCAAACACTTATTGATACGTTGATCAAAAAACAAAAACATGCACATAGAACGTCTAAATATGACCATCGCAGACTAAATTTGAAGGGAAAAACCCAATCTGATTGTGTAAAACTGAAATGAGTTTAAAAACTGTGCAGTGAGCAAAAATATTATTGAAACCAGATGTTTTTTTTAACAGAAAAAACTTTGCAAGTTTGAGAGCCTAAAATTAGGCTATCAACCAGAAGTGTAATGGCAAAACAACAAATGCTTTTGTTAATATCTCATTCATTAATTTGTTTTGAAAAATTTAATTAACTTTTAACCAGACCCTTTTAACGATGTATAAAAGATTAGATGTTTTTTGCAAATATCTCTCTCTCTTTTTGGGGAGAAATAATACGATCAGACCCATAAATGTTCAGGTTGGCCACTTCGGTATTTCAATTTTACTGCTGTTGAAAAATTTCTTAAAGCAAAGAATCCTAATAACAAACTCAATCTAGAAAAATCTTATAAAGCATAGAGAAACTTACTTGTTACTCTCACCCGTCGTAGTAAAAAGAACCATTACTCTAAGTTCTTCTCTGACAATGCCAAAAATTTGAAATCTACATGGAATGGTATTAAGAACCTTTTAAACATTAGTTTGAGAGTTAACTCATCTCCTTCATGCTTATCTTCTACCAACTCCATGATACATGACCCCATTAAAATTTCGGAATCTTTTAATTCATTTTTTGTTTCAGTTCCGGAAGATTTACAGAATAAGATCCACTCATCCAATACTGACTTTAATAAATATCTTAAAAATCCTAATCTTAATTCAATGTTCATAAAACCTACAGACAAAAACGAAGTATTATCAATTATTCATTCTCTTAATGACAGCAAGGCTTCTGGACCTAACAGCATTCCAATACCTATTTTTAAAGCTCTTGCAAATGATATCTCTCCTGTACTTTCTGAACTATTTAATCTGTCATTCACAACCGGTGTATTCCCTGATATTTTAAAAACTGCTTCTGTTATCCCAATTCATAAAAAAGACTCAAAACTTGAACGTAATAACTACAGACCATTATTATCAAATGTCAGCAAACTTTTAGAAAAACTTATGTATTCTCGTATTTACAACTTTTTAAATAATTCTGCTTGTTTTCATATTCGACAATTTGGGTTTCGCTCAAATCACTCCACTTCTCACGCTCTTATTAGCACTACTGAAATTATTCGTGGTGCAATTGACAGTGGTTCTTTTGCTTGTGGTGTATTCATAGATCTTCAAAAAGCTTTTGATACGGTTGATCACAACATTCTAATAAAAAAGTTAAACTACTACGGAATACGTGGTATTGCTAATCAATGGTTTTCTTCATATATTGCGGATCGCACTCAGTTTGTTTCAATTAATGGATTTGAATCCACACATAAAGTTATTAAATATGGCGTTCCACAAGGTTCCGTTCTTGGACCGTTGTTGTTCTTATTATATATAAATGATTTATCTTGTTCGTTAAAAAGTTCTATGATACATCATTATGCTGACGATACCAATCTTTTATATATCAACAAATCCCTCACGACTATTTGTAAAAAAGTTAATCAAGATCTTTTTTCAAAAACTTTTTCCATCAAAATATATAAAGTGTCTTGGAATATATCTTGATGAAAACCTATCTTGGTATAATCAACTGTATCATCTAAAAAAAAAACTTACACGAGCTAACAGTATGCTTTCTCTAATTCGTTACTATGTTCCTATCCAAACTCTTCGAATGATTTATTTTTCTTTATTCTCTTCTCACCTTTGCTATTGTTGTATTGTTTGGGGTCAAAAAAGAAACTTTTTACTTAACAACATTGCTAGTTTACAACGCGCATCTATTAGAATAATGACGTTTTCCCCAA
Source organism: Hydra vulgaris (assembly GCF_022113875.1). Classification (NCBI taxonomy): domain Eukaryota; kingdom Metazoa; phylum Cnidaria; class Hydrozoa; order Anthoathecata; family Hydridae; genus Hydra; species Hydra vulgaris. The sequence goes on along the minus strand of NC_061158.1, from coordinate 9,939,767 downwards.
TGAGATCTGATATCGAAAAAAAAATTTCTGAACTAAAAATCCTAAAACTCCATAATCTTGTAAAGTTTTACAATTGTCTTTTTGTGTTTGACTTTCTCCAAAATAAACTACCAAGCCCTTTTTCAAATTTTTTTATTAAAACAAACGAAGTTCATAATCATCACACCAGGAATACAGAAAATAGTAAGCTATACTATTCTTTTTTCAGCACAATCAAATATGGTAAGTTTTCCATAAAACAACAATGTATCTCTCAATGGAACCAGTGTATTCCTGCATTAACAAAAAAGTCTAAGGAAAAATATCCACTTGTTACGAATTTTTTACTGCTCAACAGAATTCAATTTAAAAATATATTGTTGGAGTGTATTTCTTTATAATTTCTCTCTGTACTATAGTTGTCTTGTGGTTTGATTTTTATTTTATTTATTATTTACCAATCTTATATTTATTTATTATTGTTTTATTAATGTTACATTTTATGTTATTATTATATCTAATTATCATCTATGATTTGTACATACAATTTATTGTATTATAATATTCCTAATATTATTGGTACTTTATTGTTATTGTTATTATTTTGTATTATTACTATTATTATTACATATATCATTATTATTTGTTTAACAATCTTTTCTTCTTTTCTTTATTATTTATATATACAGATATTGAGTTTTTCCTTTTTCTTTTTTTTGTTTTTTTTTTTTTTTTTGTTTTTTTGTTTTGTTTTGTTTACTTTAGTTTCCTTTTTTTTTTTTTCTTTCTATTTATTTATTTTTTCGTGAAATTTTTATGTTTTTTAGGTGTCACTCCATTGACTAGTTTGTAACTATATGAGTGACACCTAACCAATTTATATTAATTTATGATGAAGTTTGTAAATTTTATTGATATGGTTGAATAAAAAAAAATATATATATATTCCTTTACTATCTTAGCTGTATGAACGCTAGCATTATCTTGCTGAAAAACAAAATTTTCACCACTAATAACAGATGCTTCACGCTGTAAAAATTCTTGAACAATTAAAAGATCATCCTTAGCCTTCATTTTTCCGTTAATAAAATGAATTTTTGATTTATCATGATACCCAATTGCATATGAAATCATTACACCACTACCACCCATTTGACTTTGTTACCGTATTACTGGTTCTTTACGCAAATCGTGAAAGTAGTAATTCCATCTATCCGGCCCATTAAAACAAAATCATTTTTTGTCAGAAAATACTACTTGTTGCCACTCTTCTTTCCATGTTATGTGGTCCTTTGCTTAAGTTATTTGATTGTTTATGTGTTTTGTTTTTAAAGGTGGTTTTTGCTGAAGCTTTTTGCATGAAAGGTGAAAAGCATTATGAATGACTCGCTGAATTTTACATAAATTAGCAATCACACCTGCTTCTGCAGCAATTTGACGTGCAGTTAATGAAGAATTCGAAGCTTATTAATTAATTTTAAGCTAAATTATTCTTACTTATTTTTATAAACTTTAGTATTTATTTGGTGTATTATTTTCCAAAAGAGAAGATAGTGATCAGATAAATGCGTAGTATAACAAAACAGATTAAGAACCATATTCTTAGGTTAGAAAAAATATTGTACCTAACAATGCTTGTCCGAAAAGGTCAAAGTGTTTTGGTTATTAGCATGTAGAGAGGTAGCAGCTTCTGGAGGAAGCAATAGAAGTAAGAAAACTTGGAAACAGTGTATACATATGGTATAAATGAGCTTTTGTTAAGAAAAGTAGATGCTTAAGATTGTTTATATTAGAGAAACAGCATGTAAGGGGAAGGCTAAAGCTTGATGATGACGATGATAATGATGATGATGATGATGATGATGATGATGATGATGATGATGATGATGATGATGATGATGATGATGATGATGATGATGATCATGATCATGATCATGATCATGTTGATCATGATGTTTATATATAAATATACATAAGTAACATATAAAATATAACATGAGTTATAAATTATGTAATTATAAAATTAGAAAAGTTAGAAAAATATACTTTAGAATTTATCAGTCTATACAGTCCTGGTCACAAGCCTGGCTTACTTTTCCTCTGCCCCAACCCTGATCAAATTTTAACCCTGGTCACTATTACATTTTATTGCAGCAGTTACTCTCAATCGATAGTTAAAGACTAACATTTTTTAATTTGATTTTTTATACAAAGTGTTCTAGATACTTCTCATCTTGATTTTTTTTTTTTTTTTTGCATAGTTGATTTTTTAATTATTAAAAAAAATATTTAGTCTAGTGCTAAATCAGGGGTGTAGTGGCTGAGCTTTCCACCACTCCGTCACTATCAGGTAATTTTACTGGGTAAATAATTTGATATTATCTATAGTTTATTACTATACTTATTATATATAGTTTATTACTATTACTATTGTAGTGATAAGGCAAATATTGTCTTCTTTTAGCCCCGGTCATGTAGATTTTATTTATATAACACGGCATTGTATTCTTTTTTTTTTTAATGACAAATAAAAAAATAAATAAAAAATAAAATAAATAAATTTCTTATAATATAACTTTTTCCTTTATTTAATTTAATATGTTTGTTTTTAATTTGATATGTTTTAATTTAATAATTTTGATATTTTATTTACAAAACTTACAAACAATGTATTGAAACTTTTAATATATACTCTTCCTAATATGTTATTATTGGGGTCTAATACAATCTTGTCATATATTTATAGGACCCAGCAATAAGTGCAGAAGAACCCAAGGGAACATATGAAACTTATGATTTGGGTAGCGAATTGGGAATATGGATAAAAGATGAATCAGGGAAGGCGCCATTAATTGGAAAGGTATAGATTAAATTATAGTTTTTTTACATGACAGTATGATGTAAAATCCTAAAATAGATTCGGTTTTATAAAGTAACAAAATTACTATTTATATCTGGTCTTTAGTGTCTAGGAGCTTCAAAAAATGCTAAGAGAGTTATGCATTACATAGGGGAAAATACAGTGAATTTAAATGTTTGGAACTTTTTTTTTTTAAGCTCAAAGTCATGGAAATGACCACCATTTTATATTGACATATAAAAAATTGAGATTTTGTGACTTTCATAACTGGAGTTAAATTATCTAATGGCTGTGAATTTTGTTATTATCATTTTTTTATTTGTAGAGATTTGTAGCATACCGTATGTTTAATGAATTGTTTTAGGTTTGGCCTGATAAACCAAATGTTTTTGTAAACAAAACATGGCCCTGGGATGATCAAACTAAGGTATTGTTTAACTTTACTTGTTTAATCTTTTTAACCAAAAACTAATTATGCATTTACTGAATGATTGAATGAGTCATTTATTAAATAAAATCTCGTAAGAAAAGGAAAATTACTCAAAAAATATTTTTAAATATTTATTATTATTAAATGAAAAAAAAAAAAAAACTGGTTATATTAAAATAACTAATCAAAGTTTAATAATCATTAAAATAATAATAAAATAACTAATCATTAAACATTAATTACAAGTCAAATGATTAAAAATCAAGATTTTTTATAAGAAATAAATTCTGTTATAAAAAATAGTACATTTTTAAATGTAAAATAAAACACATTTCTTAACTTCTATTCTATGAGTTATATGACTTTTATTATTGCTGGTCAATAGATTGTTATTAATATAAAGTGTTATTAATATAAAATACAAGTAGTATAATAAATATTGTTAATAGGAAATAAAATATGTTTAAAATTTTGAACGTTTTTTAATGTTACTTTTTTTCTAATTTTTTTGCTAACATTAAAGTCAATATAGTTATTTATTATGTTTATATTGACATCAAATCTAATATTGCTGATGTTTATACTGACATCAAATTTAATATTGCTGATGTTTGTATTGACATCAAATCTAATATTGCTGATGTTTATATTGACATCAAACCTAATATTGCTTATGTTTATATTGACATCAAACCTAATATTGCTAATGTTTATATTGACATCAAACCTAATATTGCTGATAATTGTGTGTGCTATAGTTAAGTTGATGTAAAAATATATCCTTAAATTCTTTTGTTGCTAATTTGATATTGTTACTGCAATATTAATTATATTCGTTATATTATAATTATTATCTAATTATACTATGCCTATTAATTATATTGCTAAAAAATGACTCCAATGACTGTTCATTATGTTTGTTGGACACTTTAAAGTTTAAAAAGTTTATAGTATTTTACTTGATGTTGCCAAGGTTAATAAAAGGAAATTGTTTGAATAGTTCATCTGTTTCTTGTAATAAATTTTTTTATTGCATCTTTTAGTGCTCTGCATAAAAATCGACAATGAAAACTTTGTAGGTTTTATGCTTTAAGTTGGTGATTGGTTTGAAATATTTCTTTGTTTTAAATATTTTTGAGTAGTAAAAAAAAAATCAAATAGTATGTATTGCTAAGGCTTTGTATTTCTTTTTTGTGTAATGAATAAAAGACTTGAGCAGTAATCAAAGTTAGGTAGAACAAATGTTTTAAAGAATTGTAAATGCACTTTGAAAGCTAGAACAAATATATTAGTTATTGAGAATGATTTTTTTTATGCTTTTGCTTTTATCGCTTTTATATGTTTGGTAAAATGTAAATTACTCTTTACATATAAGTTACTGTTTACAATGACACCAAGCAAAGAAAGTTTATTAACTAATTTAATTTAGAACTCATCACTTAATATGATTGATGTTGGCAATACTATTTTAGATGTATGCTTATTTGTTAAAATCATTGCCTTAGTTTTATCTCAATTTATGTCGACACTGCAAAAAATGAATTCTTATTTTAAGCAAAAAAAAAACTTGTTTTAAGCAATTTTTTACTTAAAACAAGAAGTTTTTACTTGTCAGTATGGTAAGCAATTTTTTTCTTAAAACAAGTTTATTTTTGCTTAAAATAAGAATTCATTTTAAAATGAATTCTAATTTTAAGCAAAAAAGATCTTGTTTTAAGCAATTTTTTACTTAAAACAAGCAAATTTTAACTTGTCAGTATGGTAAGCAATTTTTTTCTTAAAATAAAAATTCATTTTTTGGAGTGGAGTTTATTAGCATAACTCAATAAAATTATTAAATGCTGACTTTGTTATTAGATGATTTAAATTGTTATCACTTGTCATAAGTGTTGTGTCATCTGCAAATAATGTTGATTCAAATAATGTCAGGTATTTTGGTAGATCATTGATGAAAATTTAAAAAAAAGAGGTCCTAAAATAGAACTCTGTGATATACCAGTATTAACTTGTTCTTTGTTGAAATATGCATCTTTAAGTTTTGTAAGTATTTTTCTGTTATGATAATAGTTGCTTATTAAGTTCAAAGCATCAGTTAAAAAAAATGTTTTAGCTTCAAAATCAGTAATTTGGAAGTCAAATGCTTTTCTGAAATCAATAAATATAATAATGTAAAGAGTTTTTTAGAGTTGCTTAGCTTTACTTAAGAGATAAGAACATGCAAAACAGTTTCACATAAATGATTGCATCTGAAACCATTTTGGTCATTGTTGAATAAATCATTTTGTTCAAAGTATTCAGTTACTCTTTTAGCAATTATGTGTTTAAACAGATACTTTTGTTAGTGGAGATAATTTCATTTTTTTGTTTATAAAGTGGCATTATACTACTTATTTTAAATTCATTTGGAAGTTTCTAGACATTTGTTGAATATAGTCATATGACTTTTTAATAATTTTGTTGGAATATCTAAATAAGCGCAGCTGCTTTTTTCTTTTAAGTTTTTTATCATATCGATGGTTTTATATTTATTTATAAGAAAAAAAGAAAATTTTATTAATCTTATTTTTAAGATTATTAAAGAGATTGTTAATAAAGTTATAAGAATCATTAAGTACACAATCGGAATTAGATTTAAATGTACTAAAGAATTTATTGAAAAATAATGGCTTTTCAATGTTTGAGTAGGCCTTCTTGTTGTTGTAAAGTATATAATCAGGAAAGGGAGTATCTTCAAAGCTTGATTTAATTTTGATGAACTTTGAGTAGAAATTATAAAAGTCTTTTAAGTGAATAAATTTTTTTTTTTTTTTTTTTTTTTTCAAATGAATTTTTCGTTTCCTAATTTAATAAGATCAAAATAATAATCTTGCGGAATTTTTTCAGATTTTGAAAGAACACTTGATCAAACCATTCATTTTTATCTTTATTCTTGATGTGTATTTTTATCTCCTTTTTTGGTGAAATACCATCAATCACTGCAAAAACTGCACAGTGATCACTAAACGAAGTTTCTAAGATAAATTTTTTATCTTAGAAACTCAATCTTACTTTTAGATGTTTTGAATTTGTTGTTGTTTTTATTAAATTTGGTTGTAACTCTAGTTGGTTTATAGATATTATTTTTTAAGTTGTTATTAGTAAGAAACTCATTCAGTTACATTCCATATTGGGAGCTAAGATCTTGATTTAGATTACCAATTATAAATACTGGTTTGTTTTGGTTGAGATTTAATAATAAGCTTTCTACATAATTGTTAAAGAATTGAGAATTAATATTTTGTAGCTTATAACAGCAGATAAAATTGTTTTTCAATTTGTTGTGCATCACTTGGAAATGAATAACCTCAAATCAAAACTGCCATTTGAAAATAAAACTTTCAAGTTGTTTTTTATGTAAATGAGAATGCCACCTTCTTTAATGCTTTCTTTTCTTTCTTGACTTATAATTATTTGAAATTTAATTCTTTTGTTAGATATGTGTCGTTAAGTTTAATTTCATTAAGCGTTATTATATCTATCAAATTTAAATCTAATATTGGTTAAGTTAATGCATCTCAACTTTCTTGAATTTATATTTAAATGCAAAATTGATAGTATTTTTTTCTTTGAGAAATCAAAAGGGAGGATAAAGTTATCTAAGTTGTAAATTATTGTTTTTGAGGAGACTAGAAACTTAAAAAAAAATATTTCCTGAAATCTATCTAGTCTCATTTCTAAATAGTCAAGACTTTCTTTTATTGTATGTAAAAATTGTATATGAAAATTAATATTTACTGGGGGTAAATGTAATTGGAGGCCCTCACATTAGCAAGTGAATTAAGTTGCAATTATTGTTAATTTGTTACATTTAATTTGACGTGATCAATACGACTTATTACAATGTTGGACTTGCAGTTAATTTTTTATTTGTTATTTTTAGCTAAAAAAATAGCTGCTACAACATAAGTTGCCATAGTTGTTTGAAATTCTTTTGTTATGCTATTCTTATTACCAGAAACCATTTTGGTTGTATAAATTCTGATCATTAGGAATATTAATGTCGATATCTTTTATTTGGTTTTTCCCATTATTTGTTTCAAGTTTGTCTTTTTTTAATTAATCGATAACTTTATCTCTAGAAGTGTATCAACTAGTTGTTTAACTCTTTGATTAAGTAACCATAGGTTAAGATTTTTAAAACTTTTTCTTTGGCAATTAGGTTACCATAGCCAATATCAGAAATTGATCCCATACAGGGTTGCCACTCAACCTGGAAAACCTGGAATACCTGGAAATAGCATGAATCCCAGGGAAAAACTGGAAAACTCAGGAATTTTTTAAAATTTTCATAAAATTCAGAGAAAACTCAGAGAAAATATTTTTTTTTTAAATTTTGTACAATTATTTTTTTTTTTAATATTTTGCTAATACATATAATAATAAGTTTACAAGATGTGGGTGTTGTTGTAAAAGTTTTAATTTTTCAAGTATAAAGATTGTGTTTAATTAAGGAAAATAATAATCTTGTTGATGAACAGGAAAAAATAAAGAAAAGTCAGGGAAAACTCAGGGAACTTAAAGAGTTAAACTCAGGGAAAAATGTTCTCTACTCAGGGAAAACTCAGGAAAAAACTTTAAAAGTTATAGTGGCAACCCTGCCATAATATAAATTTGTATTAATTTTTAATAATTATATATTTTTAGTTTTTATGTCATAAGTAATCAAAAATATTGCTTATCGCTTAAAAAAATAAATAATTTAATAAATAAATTAAAAAATATAGATAGTAGAACAAAATGATAATGACACGATTATTACAAAAAGTTATAAAAGATGATAAAAACGGAAACAAAAATTAAGACAAATAGTTGTAGAATAAAGTAACAAGGATTATTATGAAACAAGTAAAATAAAATAGAGTAAAAACTTTTAGATACTAGTAAAGACCACACGAAGCAATAATGAGAAAATAAAACAAAGAATCAAAAATCAAACAAAAACTAAAAAATCAAACTAAAATCTAAACAATAATAGAGAAAAAACAAAAAAATAAGATAAAGTAGTAAATAAATATGAATAAACAGACACTAAATAATATAAATGTATAAACTGAATAAAGTTAAAGTAAAGTAAAAATACTAAAAGAATTACAATCAATATTTACTAAAAAAAAAGAACGGGTCAATAACAAAATATAATAAAAATAACTTTTGTTAGAATTTAAATTAAATTCTTACTCTCGCAAAAAAATAAAAAATTATTTTTAAATTCTATTATTTTTACTTCCAAATGTTTTGATACAAATGCTTATATCTAAAACCTATTTAAATAAAGCTCAAAAAGTGTTTTGATTTTATGACCACAGCTGTAGAAAAAAACTTTAAAGCTACTTCAAAGCCTCTTTGTTAAGAGTTATAAGAGAAAGACTTAGGTATTGACAACAGAATATTCTTTTTTTAAGAGAATAACTGCTAGTTTAAGTCTTACTTCATGTGCAGACATTAAGTAAGACTCAAACGAGCAGTTATTCCCTGGTTCTAGGAAGAACTGGCTTCACATAGAATGCTGTGTAGTTAGTTTTTTTTTGTTAGCCCCCAGTGTGCTTTAATGTCACAGCTGTCCCAGAAAACAAAATAATTTTTTGAAACTGCTTTAAAGACTCATCAGAATTGACCCCATTTTGAGGTATTCTATGACCTCATATCAATAATTGTCATAATACACTCTTGAAACTGTCTTTTTTATAATGCACAGAGTAAGCTACAACGAGAGCTTTGAAGCTATGGGATTAACTAGCTATGAATAGGCTGCATTAATTCAGGTCGCAGTTTAGTTCACTTTGTTTACTTATAGCCTAATTGTTGCAGTAGTTCATCTCATCATGATAAATGATAAAACTGAAAAGTATGTTTCCTTTTATCTTTGGAATGCAAGCTGTAATCCAACAAGTTTTTCTGCTTGAGTTTGTCAGAAGCTCTTTATCTTTATCGTTGAATTTGGTAAGAATAAGGTCTTACTAAATCTAATGATTAAGAACATGCGTCTTAGGATAACGTTGTATAGAAACAAGCAGTTGCTTGCTGGTTATGACATTAAAATAGTACATATTTACTTTTTTACATAAGTACTTTTTTAACTGTAAAAGTTCAAAACCATTGAAGTTTTACATGAAACTTCATAAAACACTCTTATTCTTAGAGTTTTCTTGCAATATTTGCCAATAAAATATTAAAATATGAATTGTGGGTAATTAAAGCCTTGCGACAATAATATCACTTGTCTACCATTTTTACGATAATTATTAATCTGACTTTGTATCATAGGTTTTATGATTTGAAACCCTCTACATACTATACAAGGCATTTTATTTTCATTCATTATTTTTATTACAAGTGTGCAACAGTACATAAAATACCATAAATAAAATTAAAAAAAAATAGCACTCATGAAAATTATAGTTTTTGAAATGAAAACTAACCTCAGATAACCAGAATGAACTTTTTATGACTAATTGTACAATTTGTACATTTTGTTGTGCTGAATTAATCTATAGTACTGAAATAACTATTTGTTTCAGTCCCTAAATGCTTGGTTATTTTTGTACTTTCTTGAATTATGAGGTAAAACATGAATAAAAAGCAACACCTTTGGAGATCTATTACTTGTTTTAAATTTTGATATATTCTCAATAAACTTTAATTATATACCCAAATTTGCAGAAAATATTCAAATGCAAATTGAAGAATTGTATAATGATTCATCGTATAATAATAATTCATGAAAAATTACTTTTGATAACAAATCTATAAAATTTTAAAATTTTGTATATCTTAATGCAGTCTTTATATCTTTTACTTTGTAAACAATAAATAAGAACTGGGAACAAGAGCTACTGCCTTAAATTTTTACCCTGGTTATTTTGGTATCAATCTTCCTTAAAATCACTATATTACTAAAATTACTTTGTTTTATATTTAAGGCTTTTCGTGCAAATGCAACGTTTCCTGATTGGTTTCATCAAGATATTTCAAAATGGTGGAATGTTTTGATAAAGAAATTTCATAAAACAATTGAGTTTGATGGACTTTGGATTGTAAGAATAAGTTTTTATTTTTTTTAGTTATTTTAAAAAAAGGTTTGAATATTTTTTTCACTTACAAACACTAACAAACACTTAAAAACACTGACAAATACTCACATCTTCAGCCCTTGGAATTCGGAAAAACGAGGTCAGCAATAATTTGTCGACCCTATTCTTTTAGAAGTTGGCTTCAGGTTGGCAAAAAATTTTTTACCATAAACCATAGAAATGAGGTCAGCGATTTTTTGCACAAATGTGAAAACAATTATGCAAAGTTTTTGAAAATATTTGAGACGTCTCTGCCCAAAACAGCAGAGCGACAAGTTGATAAAATTTGTTTTTACTATTATTAACTAAATTAATATTCATCGATAAATTGTAAATTTCCTAAAATAATTTCATAATTATAACTATTTCTTGTTTATGTATATACGTTTCAGTTTAAACACAGTTTGAAATTATAAACGTTTTGTCTCTAATATAATAATTCAATTTAAATATTTGACATAAGCAAACAAATTTGGAAAAAAATAGTAATTTTGTACCTAAATTCTGTACCCAAATGGGCTATTCGGCATCCCTTTTAACAAACAATTAGAACTTTTTAACACTGTTCCACTTGATTTCCTATTCAACTTTAACCTCGTAATAGTTCTTTATGACTGAATTTTGTATATACATAAATAACTTAATGCTTGATAATTAACAAATTCAAATTCCTTTAAAACAATTTTAAATAAAATCAATCCATTTTTTTAAGGAAAAAATTCCCCTGAAAAAATCCCCTATGATTTTTTTTTTTTTTACATGTAAGGAATGTGCATTTATTGACTGACAAATAGATAGAACATACAAGACGTGAAGATACATCGACTGGCAAATAAGTAGAAAATGCAAGGAGCGTGCATACATTGACTGACAAATAAGTAAAACATATAAGGAGTGTACACTTAGCAACATAATGATAATGATGGCACCCCAAAAATATTTATAAAACTCTACTATATATTTATATTTAAAAACTAATTTTTATAGCATCTGAGAGCAAATGGATTACAAGACTAAATAACATTTTGAAAAATTTACTTTAAACCTAACTTGCATTTTATTTTTAAAAAAAACTGTTTTTAGTGCTACAAAATTATGGCACTTTTGGAAAAAATTCATATAGATAGTCATTTATATAAAAAGTTGTCTCAATTTTAAACTATCAATAGTAGGTACTTGTACCATTTTTTTGAATTACTTCAATCATTCTAGAAGGTAAAGAATCATACAACTTTTTTATTTACAAAATGTCAATTGCATCCCATGCAGATGCGATGGATGATTTCAAGTCAGCTAGTGAACTATATTGTTTACCACCTTCAAACACTATATGTGACAGCTGTGCCCAAGCATTCTCAATAATGTTCAGGTCTTGAGATCTAGCTGGCCACTTCAATTTTTCAATTTTACTGCTGTTGAAATATTCCTTTACTATCTTAGCTGTATGAACACTAGCATTATCTTGCTGAAAAACAAAATTTTTACCACCTATTACAGATGCTTCACACCTCAAAAATCCTTGAACAATTAAAAGAGAATTCTTAGCCTTCATTTTTCCGTCAATAAAATGAATTTTTGATTTACCATGGTATCCAATTGCACACCAAATCATTACACCATCCATTTGGCATCATTGGTGTGTTACTGGTTCTTTACGCAAATCGTGAAAGTAATAATTCCATCTATCGGGCCCATTAATATAAAATTGTTTTTTGTCAGAAAATACTACTTGTTGCCACTCTTTTTTCCATGTTACATGGTTCTTTGCAAAAGTTATTGGATTATTTATGTTTTTTCTTGTCAAAAGTGATTTTCGCTGAAGTTTTTTGCGTGAAAGGTGAAAAGCATTAGGAATAACTCGCTGAATTGTGCATAAATTAGCAATCACACCTTCTTCTGCAGTAATTTGACGTGCAGTCAATGAAGAATTTGAAGCTTTTCTCAACAACCTTCGCCTATCACAGTTACTTAATGTTGATGGGCGTCCAGAACTTTTTTTTACTCTATACATATGAGGACTATTAATGTAGATTTTAATCATAGTTCAGCTGCATCCAATTTCTTTAGCCATGTAGCTAATGGAGTGACTCATTTTTGATTAGTTAGAGAGCACTTTTTTCTCATCTGAACTCAACGGTGCAGCACTACCCATTATTAATTAATTTGTTATTTTATACTTGATAAAAAAAAAACATAAACTAAATTTTTGACAATTCACAAAAGTTTACAGTTAAATTATTGTCAGTGGTGTTTACATCAAATAAATATTGTTAATTGCTCACAACTGCAGTTTACAAATAAAAGGTTTTTTGTAAAATTGTCTTATAATTTTGTAAAATTGTCTGAACTGAAAAAATGTTTTTTTTTAAAAAAAAAATGCGAGTTACGTTAAAAATAAATTTGTTAAAATGTTGTTTAGTGTTGTAAACCCTTTGTTTTCATTTACAATAAAAATTATTTTTTAAATATAAATTTATAGTAGAGTTTTATAAATCTTTTTAGGGTGTCTTATCATTATGTCATAAATCATTTTAGGGTGTCTTATCAAAATAAGACCTGCTCATTAAAATCATTTTAAAAACTGCTAATGTTAATTACTTCATAATAATGTTGTTAACTCTTGTGCGCAGATACTTTTTAAACTTAATACTAATAAGACAATAGTTTTATAAAATATTAATATATAATTACTAATGTTACATAAAACCAAGGAGTGTATTTAGCAAACTTTTTTTTTGTGTAAGTTTGGCATAAGTTCAAAACTGTGAAATTTGAATTCACAAAACTTGTTCAGTTTTGTTTAACAAAATTTACATAAATTTTTTCATAATTTTAGGCACAAAGAATTGGTATTCACCAAGCTGAAATAGTATTCACCAAACTTTTTAAAAACTTGCTCAGCTCAATTTAAGCAAGATAAGTTACATCAGCTAAGAGCTGCCTTAACTTTGGCGTAATGTTAAAATCAGTAAATATTAGAAATGTTGTAATATTATTATGATTATGAATAAAACATTGTATATAATAATATCATTATAATATTGTTATACTTTTGTATAACATTATCAATTCATTATCTTATAATAGTAATATAACAGCATAAAATAGGATTTTAATATATTTAAATTATATGCATTATGATGTCATATTATTAATAAATATTGATATAACATCATAATAGTAACCATTAAGATGTTATATTAATAATATAGTTAAACTTAATGTATTTAATTTATATATATTAAGATGTTATTATATTATTAATATAACATAACATCTTATTATATAAAATAATAGTAACATTATTACATAAAATAAGATATTGTTGTATATTACATATTATTTATAGTATAAAGTATATATTATATATTTTAAAAGATACTATATTGTTATTATGCAGCTATGATTTTGGTAACATTAATTGTATATTAAACAATTGTCAAAATTTATCTGCCCTTTGTAACTTCTTTGTAGATTTTTTACTTAAAATTATTTTCCTAATTTTTATAATAACCATTTTTTACTAAATAAATATTCAATAAAAAGTATTTAGTTTTTATATCAGTTTAATAAAAATATTATTGTCATTTTATTAGGCTGTAAAAAATACTAATTAGTAATAATCCCTAATTTAAGTTTGTTAGAAGTTATATGAATTCAATATTAGAAAAGTTTGTTTTATAAAATTATGGAAATAAAATTAGTTTATTAAAAAAAATATCAACTCGGTTGTTGTTGTTTTTTTTGCATAAATTTTTGTGTAAGTTCAGTGCAACTTGTGCGCAACCTTAACTTTACGGAAATACTGCGTAATATTGGTGAATACTAAATAGTTATGAAAACAACATTGAATGTACGGTTTCCATAACCTTAATTGAGCTGCACAAGAGTTAATAAAGTTTGGTGACATCCAGATCTTTACCTAATATCAAATAAATTTTTATATAATAATACATAATATTTTTTTAAAAATCTTATTATATAAAAAAAAAAAAAAAAAAAAAATGCGCAATTAGTAATTTTAAATTTATCTTTAAATTAATAAATTTTATAAATAAATTTATCTATAAATTTATTTATAAAACTTTTAAACTTATCTATAAATTAATTTATTTATTGCAATTTGCAGCAAAAACTTAGGATAAAATAAATCAGGGTTGCATGGTTTTAACCAAATGGTTTAAACCATTGGTTTAAACCATTAGTTTAAACCATTGGTTTAAACCATGGTTTAAACCAATTTAAAAAATGTTGGTTTAAACCAAACTAATGTTTTTTTAAAAAGATTTAAACTTACAACAGGAAACTAAGACAAGGTTATGTTCACAAATATAACTAATCTTCAATATAGATATATATTATTAATATGCTTCATCCAGGATACACTCTACCTAGTAGAACAGAAATTGGGGGAGAAATATTAAATAGGGTTTACACAGAGGAAATTGAAAAATGTAATGTATTGAATGGGTTAATTGTAGCCATGTTTTTAGATGGCTGGAGTAATGTACATAATGAACCTATAGTTTGTATCTCTGTAATTACAGATAAAATTTACATTTTAGTAGAAACAATCAACACTTCTGGTCATTCACATCCTGGTGAATATCTTACCCAATTAGCAAGAGAAGCAATAGATTTTGTAAGACGTAAATTTGGATGCACAGTAAAAAGCTTTGTTGCTGACAATGCAGCTAATATGAAATCAATGAAACAAGTATTGTTATCTGAAAGAGATATTGTCATAACTTATTGGTGTGCTCCTCATATGCTGAATTTTTTAGCAAATGATCTTAACATTGAAAATGTAAGCAAGCATGTTACACTAATAAAATATATAAGAAATAATCATCAAGCTGGAGCACTTTATAAATTAAGCGGAGAAACAAAATTGCTACTTCCTGCTGAAACTCGCTGGAATTCTGTATGTGATTGGCTTGAAAAATGTCAACAAATGGACCATTATTTTTACAATGTTTGAAAAAAATAAAGACTTGGATCCCGTGATTGGTAAAAAAGTAAGTGATATACAGATAAAGCGAAACACAGAAGATTTTTTGAAAATATTGAAACCCATTGCAGTAGCTCTAGATAAGTTGCAAAGAGATTAAACAAAAATAAGTGACTCTTGAAATTTTTAAAGATTTGATGAACAGTTTATTATTTTTATCAAACAAAAAAAAAAAAAAAAATTGAATCTAGATACCTTCAGACTGTCAGTGATGCTCATTTCCTGGCAAACACACTAGATCCTAGATATTTTGGATCTAATATTTCTGAAAATGAAAATGAAGCTGCCATGAATTTCGCAGATAAAGAGTTCAAGAATTTGTTACCAATATTATTCAAATTAAAAGCCAAATCTACTATAACATAATGGATATTGAAGGTTTATTAAATGCACCAGCTTCTAGTGCTGGAATCAAAAGAATTTTTTCAACTTTTGGTTTTGTTCATTCTAAGTTAAGAAACCGATTGGGGGTAGAAAAAGCAGCAAAGCTTGTATTTATATATAGAACATTAAACAATGATATATTAAATAATTTTGATGAAATATAACAATAATATTGATAACATAGATGAGTTTTTTCCGGGAATTCCCGAAATTCCCGAAATTCACTTAAAACTCCTTTAATTTTCCAGAAGTTTCCGGATGTTTTTGTTATTAATTTGAAAAAAATTATATAAAATTTTAAATACTACAACGTTTGCATCTAAACAAATATGTTTTCTAAAATTGAAAATTGCAATAATATGAATTTTTAAAATATGAATTTTCATAACAATTTTTTTTCTGTTTTTTTTTTTTTTTTTTTTTAGTTCATTCAAATTGACTTTTTCGAATATTAAAAATTCCTTTTTGTAGAAAGTAAGATAATCTAAATTTCGTTTTAAAAGTTTACAAAAGTTTTTGCTGTCATTAATACGATCAAGAATTTTTTTATTAATTTTTTTATTTTTTTACTAAAATAATTTTCCAGGATTTTCATAAAAAAAGTTTCCGGGATTTTTATAAAGTCGAAAACTCATCTATGTGATAAATAATATAGTTTACTCAAATGAAATACGTTATGCTTTTTTTAATTTAAAAAGGTAACTAAATACCGCATTTTTTAGTAAAAACCTAATTTAAACCAAAAAAAACATGTTTTTTTTGGTTTTTTTAAAAAACCTATGGTTTTTGGTTTTTTTCAAAAAAAACGTTTTTTTTGCAACCCTGAAATAAATTAAATTTAAAATAACATAAATTTAAGTGACCAAGTACGGTTTAAAAAAAAATAATTTGCATCAGCGGTGCAAATTAAAGTAGCATATCATAAGCAATAAAACTATTTTAAATGCATTTTTAAAATTTTATGATTTTATATAATGTTTTTTACATCATATAATATTTGATTTTATGAAATTTTAGTATATGCATTTTTCAAATTACATCCTGTTTATTATTCAAACCTTGTTATTCAACAAGACTTTTTCTTCCAACTTTAATTTTTTTTTTAACCGGTCAACCATGATTGGCATTTTGGGAGGTCAAATTATTTTGGGAGGTCAAACTAGCAATTTTACTTCTTACAGCCAATTGTTGACTGACCATTATTTTCCATGCTGTGTGTATGCATGAGTAGAACAATAATCTTATAGTGTTGAAAATAATTTGAAACCTTTGGTTGTTTTAGCTATTGTCAAGTGATCATCTGAGAAAAGTTTGACCATTGTTGTGAGGGTGATAACGATGATAAAGGTGTCATGTAATTGTGTGAAGTGTTTTAAATACTATATAAAAAGTTTTTTTGCTACTATTTTAAATTAAAATTCATCAACAAATGTGGTAAAAATAAAAATTATTTTGCCTAAGGAGCAGGTTCTTTAAATTACAAATATTTATGTTGGAAAAAATAAAAAGAAATTTGCCATACAATTGAAAAAAGTTAGCATACCTCTGAAAGGTTTTTTTAGAAATTGTTTTAAACATCAAAACTGATTTTTACAAACTGACCTGTCCAGGCAAAAAAATTTACCATAAATTTTTTTTGCCTCGACAGGTCAGTCTGAATTTTAAAATAATTTTTTGAAATAAGCCAAAGGCAAAAAAGAAAAACAAGAACAAAATAAAAACTAAAAACAGGTATTGAGCAAAGCTTGTATTTCAAAATGTGAAAAATATTTCATAAATATTTGTCAACAGTTTGCAACTAGATTTTGTATTTTTCTCAATCCTTCTGCATTAAAAATATGAATGAAAGTATAAACTTTAAAAGAAAGTATAAAATTAAATAAAAAATAATAAAAATATGAACAATTCTTCAAATTTGTGTGATAATAGGAGTTTACTCTAGATGTAGAAATCTTGGGAGTCAGTCTTTTTTTTTTTTTTTTTTAAAAAGAGAATTACAAAAACATTCAATAGTAAATTTACTAACATGACCCAGGTTATTAGATAAATACCAGTAGGCCTGATTACTACATGATAACTGATTACTACATAATAACCGATTACTTCATGATAACTAAATTACTATACGGTAACTCATTACTATATGATAACTGATTACTTCATGATAGCAAATTACTACATGATAACTGATTATTTCATGATAGCAAATTACTACATGATAACTGATTATTACATGATAACTGATTACAACATGATAACTGATTACAACATGATAACTGATTACTTCATGATAACTAAATTACTATATGGTAACTCATTACTACATGATAACTGATTACTACATGATAACTGATTGCTACATGATAACTGCTTTTAAATTATTTCTGTTGTAAGCTTAATTAATATTTTAGCGATAGAAAGTTTTCAAAAGTCAGTCATAACAAACTCATTTTCAAAAATGAGTTTGTTACAACCACTGTGAACCTCTAATACTACCTTCACTAATATAACCATTAGAACCTTAACATTTAAATACTATAGGATCAAGCCATAACCATACACTCCTACAATTGCCATTACAATCCTAACTATAACCAACATTAATATCCTCATTTTAATCACTATTATCAACCACAACTACCCTTACTAGTAAAAATGACTACAATTTGCCACAACCACCACAATTATCTCCACTGTAATGATTACTACCATCATATTAAACGCAACACTAGCACTCTTACTATAACTTAGTTGATGACTACGTACAAGTTAAATTTAGACAAGTTATAAAGCAATTACAAAACTTTTAAGTTTAATAACAAAAGAAAGTGTAACAAGAAATCTTTGAGAAGCATTATGCAAAAAAAAGTTTTATTAAGGAGATACAAGTGTTATAAAGCTTGGGAGATAAAACCAATGCATGATTTCTTGAATTATTTCAAATAAGATGTACAAATGACATAATAATTTTAATTTATTAATATGTATTTTTATATTGTCATATAGGACATGAATGAACCTGCCAACTTTGTAATTGGATCTGTTGAGGGCTGCTCCAAGAACAATTTAGACTATCCCCCATATAAACCAAGTATTTTTTGGCATATCAGATTTTACAAATAACTTTGTATAATTTACTTTGTGTTGCTTGAATTACAGTAACCTTTCTTTATTTTTAAGATACACTTGGTGCCTCACTTGCTGAGAAGACAATATGCATGAGTGCTCTCCATGCAGACAACCAAACTGAATATAACTATCATTCGTTGTTTGGATGGAAACAGAGTGTTGTCACATTAGAGTAATTTTGCTCAAATTTATTTCTTTAAATTTTGATTTTATATATATATATATATATATATATATATAAATTATATTCATTGATTATATATATTGATTATATAAAATTATAAGTTTTATAAATTTAAAAACTTTAATGCGTATGTAAATTTATAAATTTTCATTTTCAATGATATATATAAATTTTCATCACTAAGACTGGTTCTTCAAAGATTTTTATTAATAACACTGGTCAATCATAAATATTTATTAGTCGTTCATAGATTCTTTGAAAGATTTTTTTAACAATGTTTTCAATTTTTTGAATATTTAATAATAGTTAAGTGTAACTTTTAGCTTTTAAATTCAATTGTGCTTGTATTTGTGTGGTTGCTAAAAGATTGTACTTGTATTTGTGTGGTTGCTAAAAGATTGTACTTGTATATGTGTGGTTGCTAAAATAATGTACTTGTATTATCATTTGTGTGGTTGCTAAAAGATTGTACTTGTATTTGTGTGGCTGCTAAAAGATTGTACTTGTATTTGTGTGGTTGCTAAAAGATTGTACTTGTATTTGTGTGGTTGCTAAAAGATAACTTCTTAAAACAATATTTGATTTAAAAACAATAATTTAAAACTACTTCTTTGTATTCAACATAGTAAAAAAATAACTCGTTGATGTCATTTTAAACCAATCAAAATATTTATTTATAAATGAGCTATTTAGATTTTAGGTTTATTTTTTATATATAAACTAGAAAAAAAATTATTTTTTAAAAATGTGCACGCCAGTCAGATAATGAGCCTCTGTCCAGAAGATTTTTACAATATTTTATTTAACTTGCTTTCTTGTTGATAATTAGTAATAATAAAAGAAATTGTTAAAAAAAGTAATTAAAACAAACAACGCAAAACAGACTTTAGTTAAGCATAAATAAAAGAAATTTTCAAGAAAACAAACAATAAACAACAAACTTTAGGCGATTTTATTTTAGCGCAAACAAATAAAATCGCTGTTGAATAATTATTCTATTTGTTGAATAATTAAAAAATATATAAAAAAAAACTTTTTTAGAACAACATTTCAAAAATGAAATAAAAACTAAAAAACAAAAAAATATAGAAAAAGAACTTTTTAAAAACAACATTTTATAAAAATGGACTAAAAAGTAGAAAATAAACTATTTTACTGGACCCAAGGACTTTGTGTAGGTACACAACCTGCAGGTCATTTGTACACAACCTGAAATATCATTAGTCAATGACTGGATATGTTAGGCGCCAATAGGAACGAGTAGTACTTAGTTGCCCATTTTCAGTAATTGACTTTAATGATATTTTTAAAAAAAATTACACTTTTTATTTAATAATTTTTTAAATTACATGCTCAATGTTTGCTCTGTTTAAATAAATATCTAATTGCTATCTTAATTTTAACTTCTATAATATATAGACTTAATATCTTAATTATAATTTCTATAATATATAGACAGTGTTAATCACTGTCACAAGCTTATGTTAATCACTGTCAATTGTTCATATTAATCAATGTCGCAAACTTTTGTTAGTCACAGTTACAAACCTGTGTTTATTACTGTCACAAGCTTGTGTTATTCGCTGTCACAAGCTTTTTTCTAATTACTGTCAGAAGCTTTTGTTAATCACTGTCACAAACTTTTGTTAATCACTGTCACTAACTTTTGTTAATCACTGTCACAAGCTCATATAAGTTGCTGTTACAGGCTTAAGTTTATTACTGTCACAAAGTGCATTCATATTTAAGAACAGTGTGTTTATTACAGTTAAAGATTGCGTTTATTGGGATCAAAAACTGCTTGTTTTTCAGAGAAAAAAATGCTGTTCATGCAGCAAACTGACTGTATGCTGTTTAGAAAACTTGGATGATAGGAATCTTGGCTAAGTTTTTTTTAATATAGTAAATGCTATTTTACTCTTATAAATAACTTATACTCTGTCTCAAGAGTTTTACAAAAACAAGAATGTTGTTACTAATTCAAAGTCTTTCATTCACTGAACTATAGGTGTATGTTGAGGAAACTGAGATGTAAATGCGTATTAAAAGACTTTAACCTTTCCACCCAAGACGGTTTGCTGAACAGTGTAGAACCTTAATTCTAAATTGAAACCTACATGGAATAGGTTTAAACATATAAAAGAGTATACTCAACATCTTATCACTTTATAGTTAATTTAATTTAACTCTTTTTTTTAGTTAAAAAAAAGAAAAAAAATTAAAAAAAGAAGATTTTTTAACATTAAATTTTACATACTTTGCATATTAGAGCTGGATGAAGAATTATTCAATTTTTATTGGATTATATACATTATCATTGTAAATATTTTTAAGTAATTGAATAAGTGTAATTTAATATTTAGTAGTATTTTTAATAGTATTTTTAATAGTTATTTAATAGTATTTTTAAGTAATTGAGTAAGTGAATTGAAACATAAACTAAGAACTAAAAACAATATATGGCTTGCTAATAAATGTAATGGCTGAGATGGATGTAATGGAATGAGGAATCAACAAAAATTCAGTATAATAAGCTAAAAATTAGAATAAAGAATGATATTAAGAACAATATAAAACAATTTGAAAGTACTTTAGCTAGCAAGTTTAAATCAAATCCTAAATTGCTTTATAAATATATCAATGAGAAGAAATCAGTGAAAACTCATATTCGAGCTCTGGAAATTGATAATGGGGAAATCATAAATGATCAATTCGCCATAGCTACTGAACTAAATAAATATTTTCATTCTGTGTATGTTAATGATAATTGTACAAATATTATTGATTTTCATAATATACCTTCAAATTTATTATTAAACACAGTTTTAATAACACAAAATGATGTTCAAACTAGACTTCAAGCACTTGATAAATCAAAATCAGTCGGTTTTGATTTTGTTCATCCATATGTTTTAAAAGAATCAATATCAAAATCATATCCAATATCATACCCAAACGTCAATATCATACCCATTATATTTAATTTTCAAAAAATCGATGGAAACAGGTACCCTACCAGATATGTGGAAGAAGGCAAATGTAATGCCACTTTTTAAAAAAGGAAGCAAATTAAAAGCATCTAACTACAGACCAGTCTCGTTAACTTCAATACCATGTAAAGTGTTAGAAAGAATAATAGCTGATTGTATCATGCAACATCTCATAAAAAATAATTTACTTTCAAAAAAACAACTTGGTTTTATGAAAAGCAAGAGCTGTACAACAAACCTATTAGAATACATAGATATTTTAACAGATGCGTTCCACAATAGAACACCGGTAGATGTATTGTACACAGATTTTAAAAAAGCTTTTGATAGTGTTTCACATAAAAAGTTAATATCCAAGTTATTGACTTTTGGTATTTCTGGTAAACTTCTTACGTGGATTGTCTGTTTTTTAGCTAACAGAAAACAAAGAGTGGTTTTAGGTAAAAGTGTGACAGATTGGGTTGATGTAATTAGTGGTATACCACAAGGGTCTGTTCTTGGTCCTCTCCTTTTTTTGGTATTTATAAATGATTTACCAGAAAATTTTAATAATGAATGTCGTTTATATGCTGATGATAATAAGATAATTGCACCTATTTCTTCTCAAAATGATTCACAATTGTTTCAAAATGATATAAATAAACTTGACGAATGGTCAAGAAAATGGAAATTAGGATTAAATTTTGAAAAATGTAAAATTATGCACTTTGGTTCAAATAATAACGAATATTCATATTTTATGAACAATAACAATGCATTAATGGAAATTGAAAAGTCAAAATTAGAAAAAGACATTGTTGTTTATATATCAAGTGATTTAAAATGGGCCAAACAAGTACAATATGCAGCTAGTAAAGCAAATAGTATACTCTCACTACTAAATAATACATTCAAGTACAAGGATAAAGATCTAATAAAAACACTGTATTGTACATATGTTAGACCAAATTTAGAGTTTTCAATTCAAGCATGGAGTCCATATTATACAAAAGATATTAATGAACTAGAAAAAGTCCAACGAAGAGCTACCAAAATGATACCGGAGCTTAGACATCTTGAGTACAAAAAAAGATTGGAAATTTTGGGTTTGACTACTTTGGAGACTAGAAGGCTAAGGTGCGATTTAATCCAGCAATTCAAAATATTTAAAGGTATTGAAATCATTGATATTAAACAAAATCAAACAATGAACTCTATTTGCTCATCAGATCCTGCAGCTAACATTAGAGGAGCAAAACATCGAATGAAACCTGAATTGTTCAGAAATTGTTTGAAAAGGCAATATTTTTTCAGCAATAGAGTTGTCGATGGATGGAATAGTCTACCAGCCGAAGTTGTTCAATCTACTACAGTTAAAAACTTCAAATTAAACTTGCAATTGGTCGACTTAGAAGCAATAACAAACAAGATAAAAACCAAGAAAGCTTACTATTAATGTTTTTTATTATTTAGTGACTGAACTACCTTGTTCATTAATTAATTTATACTGGCTGTCATAGATATTGCCTGGCGCTTTATCTCAACAGCATTAATTAATAATAATAATAATAATTTTTCTGTTTAAAATTTTTTTTTAATTTATTTAAAATTTAAATTGTTTTGGTAATAAGCATTTAAAATTATTAAATAGGCTCAAGCCCCTCAGCTTTAGGCTTTTGTGAATATTTGCCTTTACGCTTACGCTTTGCCTATTTTGTGAATATTTTTTTCTGATTTAATTAACTCTCTTTTATATTGTACTAAGACAAACACTCTTGAATACAAAAAGTTTTATTTGATTGACATGGCATAATACCTTGTGGTCTCTTTGGCCCACAATATTGCAGTTTAGAAAAACAGTATAATACAATTTTCAGAAAAGCCAAAATTTTGGCTTTTCTGAAAAATATAAATAAATCTAAAATGTTTGAGTGTAAAATTAACAATTAAAATTTAAAAACTTTTTAATCTAAAATGTTTGAGTGTAAAATTAACAATTGAAATTTTAAAACTTAATTTTAACTTATTTTACCATGATTGAAAGTGTAAACTTTTTTATTTATTTTTTTTTTAGTGATGTGAACATATTTTGGTAATGTTTTCCATATATTTAAGTTCTTTTTTTCCATAGTGCTTTAACTGAAACTACAAACAAGAGGGGTATTGTGATATCTCGTTCTACATTCCCATCAAGTGGTCGGTATGCTGGACATTGGTTAGGTGACAACAAAAGTGCATGGTCTCAAATGAAAGAATCAATTATTGGTGAATTACCTTTTGCTTTGTTTTGCATTCTTGTATTAAAATATTCTTGTGATTAAATAATTATTTTTACAAAGTAAATATTTTACATTTTAATGTTCTTGATGTATTTATCGTCAGATCAGAAAAAAATTGTTGCTAAGAAAAAGAAAAAAAAATTATCTTTTAGAATTTTTTTTTTTTTTTTTGTTTCTCATCAAATGTTACTTGAAATTTTGAACCTAGAAAGTATGCTAAGTTACCTTATGGGCTTTACTAAAAGATAATTTAGGATTTGTTAAGATTAGTATTAATTAGTTATCTAATTTTTTATCAAAACTAGTTATCAAAACAAAGTGTGAAACAAAAATGATTAACAGAAAATGTAAAAACATTTAAATATTAAAACTTTAGTAACATTGTAAGGCTTTAATAATGTACAATTTAGGAAAAGCAAAAGAAACAGAAAGAGTCATTAATGAGTAAACAGAAAAGATGGTTGAATTAAAAAAGTTAAAACTTTAAAAACTGTAAATTTGATTTTATTTGATAATATTGTTATATTTTCTACAATTCATTTATAGTAAACAAGATCCTTAGACTAGAATTTAAAACCTTAGACTTTATTGTGAACAAGAACTTCAGACTAGACTTTTTTACTTTAGACTTTATAGTGAACAATGATTTTAGACTGCTACTAAAATTTTAGCAGCTATATCCCTGAAACAAAGTCTTTGGAAACAGTATCTGACAACTGAAAATTTGACTCATAAGCAATTAGAAAAGCCTGTAAAATTGTTTACAGCAAAGTAAAATTTGAATGTAATATTATAAAATTGTAGAAAAAATTGTCACTTTAATAAAAATAGCAAACAGAAACAAGCTAACTACAATAACATTCTGCAAAGTCAGATTGGTATTCTGCAAAATCATGTAATTTTTTTTCATCATCATCAAAATTCGTAACGCACTGCATAAACATTCTCAAATGAAAAACATGGCTTTAAGTTAAAAAAGTACTGTGCTCAACTTGTTTCTTCACGCAGCAGCTTTGTTAGTCAAGGTACCTGTTTCGGAGTTATAAAGTTGAGAGAGGGTTGTAATCACAACTAAAGTAGCCTACTCATCTGTAATGGCTTTCATAGCCTTAGGGAGGTGAATTAAAATAAAAAATTAAAAAAAAAAAGTTCTTATCTACTCAAAAAATTTGATTCACTTATACTGATGAAGCAATCTTTAAATCTATGCAAAAGTATTTGATTTGCTGAGGATGCTGTGACTTTAAATTGTGCTCTGATATATAGTAATCTACTTTTAAATAGTTACACTCCAAGAATCTGTTCTATTTTAGTAATTTCTATAGATCTAAATTACCCATCTTTCTTCTTTATAATATAAACCTGTATTAGATTTTTATGTAGTTGATTAGCATAAATTATTTTACACTTACAAATATTTGCATCACTAGAGTACAGATATACTGCAAATGATAAGTAATTGATCATCAAGTAGTCAATCTTTCGCTCTTTTTATTATTATTTTTGTGTCTGTATTTATGGATTTCTATTTTATAATAAACTAAAAAAAGTTTTAAAAATTAATACAACTTGACCCTTTGATATTTACAAAATAGTTGAAGCAATTTTGTTAAGTCAAATCTCTTATCTAACATTTACCTGAGTTGCAGTTATAAAATATAACATATATTTTTGTTATGATACTACAACAAAAAAGATTCCCATCCAAGGTTTACAAAGGGCTCCTATCTTACCCACAATTAAATCAAGGATTATATAGAAGTATTGTTTTTTTCCAAGGTAAGTTACCTACAACATCGCTAAGGAACCACAAAAATATAAAATAAATTGAATTAAATTAGAAAGTCTGGATTTAGTGTTTTTAATGCTGTGTTCTGAATGAATCCATCACTGTAACTTAGTTCATTAAGTAATTTAATCATTTGTGAGCCAAGTAAAGGGCTCAGTACTTGGCTTCCTTGATTTTGTATTCTGCATTAAAGATTGTCAAAAAGTTGGGTAGTTTTGATTTTAAGAAATGCAAATATCTGGCAGCATTCATGCATTCTCCCTTTCCTAAAAACTCTATCGCACCGCGACCATTTCCACTGAAACAACCCCAAATCATAATTTTTTTCCAAGACTGTATAATATGTTGAAGCTCTAACTATAATATGTTGAAGCTCTAACTGCAATGTGTTGAAACTCTAACTATAATATGTTGAAACTCTACCTATAATTTAATGAAGCTCTAACTATAATATGTTGAAGCTCTAACTGCAATGTGTTGAAACTCTAACTATAATATGTTGAAACTCTACCTATAATTTAATGAAGCTCTAACTATAATATGTTGAAGCTCTAACTGCAATGTGTTGAAACTCTAACTATAATATGTTGAAACTCTAACTGCAATGTGTTGAAACTAACTATAATATGTTGAAACTCTACCTATAATGTAATGGAGCTCTAACTATAATGTGTTGAAGCTGTAACAATAATGTGAAATATAAATTGTATTAAATTCTGAATGTTGTTTTTGTTAAGCAGATTTATTTTCAAAATAATATTACTGTACCTTTTTTGTTCAGAAACTTTTGCATAACTGTCTTTTATAATCTTTACCCTTATTTAAATGGCAATCCACAGCACTATTAACGTTTACTATTTTTTTTTTTTTTTTTTTTTAGGAATGCTGGATTTCAGTTTGTTTGGTATATCTTATGTAAGAATATTTTTTTAATTAAATGAGTTAAAATAAATTTGTGTAAATCAGTTTGTTGATGTATTGACTACATCACCTATCTCCATTTTATGACAAATCGAGTTTAAAATATCATTCAATTAATTTTTCTTGCTCAATCAACATGTGATAACTGTTTTGAAGTTTAACCAACAAATTTTTTTGTATAAATAATTTGCATCACTGGCTATGTCTAAATAATGGCAACAACACCAAGTATCTCATTGTTTAGACATTGCCTGTTGAGTTTGGTGAAAGTGTTACTTCATTTTTGTTGAAGGTATGCAACGAAAATCAAGACAGCTATAAAATACATAATATGTAAAGAACCTGTAAAAATACATGTAAAAGGTGATAAAGTACTTGATGACTCACACAAGCAGTACTTTTTTACAACAGTTTTCATGGTTAAATAATTTTTGTTAGCAAAAAACGGTTACTTGAAATGTTATGATTTGAAAAGTTCATAAATTTAACATCATATATTGATGAAAAAAGTTTTTTTAAAACGTTATATTAAATAATTTATATTAAATAATTTTTTACATTTACATAATAAATTTGCAATACGACAATTGCATCCCGAGCCGACGATATTGAATTGAAGCAACATTTCAGTTGGTGTTATTGGTGAATAAATGGATAAGAAATTATATTTGAAGAGTTTATTTTGCATCCAAAATATCATTTTGCTTCATGTGTGAATAATTTATGAAGACAAGATTTTAAAAAGTATATTACATGGAAGCAATTCATAGTATATGTGAGGCCTACAATGCATACTTTGAAATACATGTCTATTATCAAGACAGATCCTGGGTATTGCAAGATAACTTGCGAATATTGCGTGATAACTTTTGAAGTTAAGTTAAAAAATTACTTCTTGCTTAGATGTGCTTTATTTAGTAGAATTTCAATAGTTTAAATAAATGGAATCTATCTTTTTTTTTTTTTTCAACATCTTCACTTCCAACAAGGCAGCTGCAAGCAACCACTATTAGAGTTGGAAGTGACCATGGTAGTACCACACTCAACTTGTTTCTCTGTGCAGCAGCCTTGTTTGTCAAGGTTTGTGTTTCGGAGTTATAGAGTTAAGAGAGGGTTGTAACCATTACTAAAAGTAGTCTCCTTGACTGTATTGGCCTTCATGACCTTGGAGAATTGAATTGAAATTTAAAAAAATAAAAAGTTACTGGAAGAGAAAAGACGAAAGTTATAGTAATAACGATTAACAGACGAATTAAAAAATTAAAACTTATATGAATCAGGAAAACAAGATGAAGAAAGCAAGTTCCAAAGGACTGATGTTCGAGGAAAAAAACTAGACAAATAAGAATTTTTGGAGCACTTAGAAACAGTCACAGAAAAAAGGTGAGAAAAAAAGGAAGAGTGGCATAAGAATGAATTTTAGTAGATTGCACTAGAGACGTTAGCTCTTTAGAGCAATGCCCATTATAGTATTTAAAGAAAATAGAAAAAGAAGCGACATTACAAAGATGTGATAATGGTTGAAGGTTGGCTGCAAAAGGAACTTGCATGTTTACAAATGTTCACAATGTGTTTTTGCACCTTCTCTAAAAAAGAGAAAGGGCATCATTGGAAGAACTACCTAAGATATTGCATCAGTATTCCATACAAAAATGCATTTGAGATTTGTATTGATAAAGAATAGAGTTGGGAGTAAAAAAGTGGCAACCATGATAAAGAAATGTAACCTTGGCAGATGCTAAACTTGCAATCGATTTGATATATGGTTTCCAAGAAAGATCAGAAGTAGGAGTTAATCCTAGAAGATGACTTATCGAGTACATTACCATTCATAAGTATAGGAAGATCTAGATTATTGTGATAACGATTAGTTTTATCTGAGTTAAAGTTCACCATCCACTGAGAGCCCCATGCTGTATTAGAAGTGAGATCCTTTTCAAGCTCAAATGCCCCCCTCCAATCAATAAAAGAGTGTGGGCTTTTTATCAAGACAAGAATAAATGGTATCATCAGCTTACCATTCTATCATAGATGTAAGAATTTCTGGGAGATTGTTAATGTAATTTTAAAAAAGTATAGGGCTAAGGGTAGAATTTTGAGGAACCCCTGAAGTTATAGGATATGAAAGTAGTGCTGTCCATCAAGAACAGCTTTTATACTACGATTAGTAAGAAAGAACTGTGAAAAGAGAACATATGGAGAAGACCAGTATCCCAAACTTTATCAGAAGCTTTAAAGGTCAAGCGCAATAGCCTTAGTCTATCAGCTATTACCGTTAACAAATCAGCAGTAGAATGAGAAAATTGAAATCCATATTGATGATCAGAAAGTAAGTTATTAGATTCAATATAAGAGATTAAGTATTTGTTAATTAAAGACTCAAAAACCTTGTATGTGATAGTAAGAAGACTAATGGGGCGGTAGTCAGACAAGTCAGATTACTCTCCAGATTTGTTGAAAATAAGGATAACAAATGCTGCTTTTCAGCAGGCTGGAAAACAAGACTTTGATAAGCACTTAAAATAGTTTTGAAAGTATAGATGACAGCTCTGGAGAACACCTCTGCAAGACTATAACAGGTACGTTTTCTGGACCACAAGCTGTCTTTGTCTTTGCAAGAAATCACTTTAGATACAAAAGCTGGAGTGATACAAAAGTCAGGCAACAGATTAACCTGTTTGTCAGCTATATCAGGTAGAACGCAACTAGTGATGATATAGATGAGAAGTTCTTAGAAAATAATTCAACTTTGTTTTTAGGTGAAGTGACAAAATATGAACCATACAAGAGAGGTAGGTTAACAGATTCTTCAGAAGTCATGAGAGCCTAATTTTTAAGATGAAATACAAGATTTCCTGACCTGAGAATAAATGGCATTGGCGTTAGACAAAACAATAGTTTCAAGCATTAGTAAACAGACATCTGTTTTCTGGAGAATTGTTTAGCTATTAAAGCTAGATATTAAAGTAATGGTTACAATTGGAAATTGAAGCAGCACAATGATAGGAAAACTATGGAGAAGAGTGATGCTTGACTTGAAATCATCAAAAGGGAATAAAAGATTCCATGCAAGCTTGAATCCAAGAAGTTACATAAGAAGTTTATAATCAGGAAGATGAAAGGTTTCTACCCAAGAGTCCCAGTCAGCTTTTAGGTAGTTGTAAGAGGTACAATGATAGGGGGATTCTAATGATAAAGAAGAATGAGTTTTAGAGAGATCAAATCATGATCAGAAGCACCTAAGGGTGAATGTGGAGATGCGTAAAGATTTTTATTAAAACAGCTGGTAGCAAAAACCTTATGAAAGTAAATTTTTTTTCTTTTCAGCATTTGTTTGCTAAACTTTTCATCAGTTACAAGTATTCTCAAAATTTTTATTTAATCATGCGAGAATATATTTAATGAAGTTTATTCTGTAAAACATGTATTGCTTATTTTATTTTATTTTTAAAATTGAACAATTATTGAACAAAATTGCAAAAAAGTGTAGCATTTTTTTTTTTTAGCAAAAAAGTGTAGCATTTTTTTTAGCAAAAAAGTGTAGCATTTTTTTTTTAGCAAAAAAGTGTAGCATTTTTTTTTAGCAAAAAAGTGTAGCATTTTTTCTTAGCAAAAAAGTGTAGCATTTTTTTTTAGCAAAAAAGTGTAGCAATTTTTTTTAGCAAAAAAGTGTAGCATTTTTTTTTAGAAAAAAGTGTAGCATTTTTTTTTAGAAAATAGTGTAGCATATTTTTTTAGCAAAAAAGTGTAGCATTATCGAGTAAATTTTAAAATTGAAATCATTTAGTGAAAAACTTTTTATTTTGGTAGTTTTTTGATTAAATTTTAAGAGACAGGTTTTAATGCATAATACTTCCCAAATATGACATAAACTAAGAAATATTAAATATATTATGTTTTTTAATGCGCACAGCAACACATTGACAAT
The DNA here is from genome assembly GCF_022113875.1 of Hydra vulgaris. Lineage (NCBI taxonomy): Eukaryota > Metazoa > Cnidaria > Hydrozoa > Anthoathecata > Hydridae > Hydra > Hydra vulgaris. The sequence goes on along the minus strand of NC_061158.1, from coordinate 9,908,795 downwards.
TTTAATCTGTCTTGAATTATTGGCATAAAACATTAAATATTGCTTTAATTAATAAAAAGCTGTCTGTAAATTTGTTAAATGTAAAATCTATAAATATTTTCTTACTAAACATTTTAGAATTCAGCAAATATCTCTAATAAATGATGCCTGTAAATTTGTTAAGTGTAAAATCTGAAAATATTTTTCAACTAAAAATTTAAGAATTCAACAAATATCTATAATAAATGATGTCATTTACCATAATTCTTTGTTAATTAAAAATTTAAGAATTTGTATAATGTCATTTCGATAAGAGAACAAAAATGTCATAGTGTTAAACAGCTCGGATAAACTAGAAAAAAAATTTGCATTGTTTACATAAAAAAAAAAAGATTCAGAATATATATTAAGGTGATTAACCTTTTTGAATATTTATTATATTTTAAAATAGAAGTCTTAAATTTATTTGGTTCTTGCACTCTATAAAAAAACATTCTTTTTTTTAGCTTTTTATAAAATTTATAGGAAAATTATAGGATTGATAATAAACGCTTATTTTAAAAAACAAATAAAACAAAAACAAATAACATTAATTCAAAAGAAGAAAAATTCTACTATGACGTCATTTACTTTGATTACTGGGATTTATTTGTTTGAATGAAACTTTTTCCATAGTAAAAGTTTCTACTGTCTTGCATTGAATTTTCTCAACGAACCACAATAGAATATTCACACATTATAGAATTGTATTGATTTGTACAAACAAAGTTAAAAAACTCTTTGAAATTAAACCCACTTGAATAAATTATAAAGTCTGTAGATTTCGGCATATATTTTAAAGACTTTGAGAGATTGGCTAACATGGAGACAGCAAGCTTCAAGTAAAACAACAAAGTTTCTTTTTCTTGGTATACATTTATTATTTTGTTTTACTTCAAAACATTCTGCTTAAACTTTTTTTTTTTATCATTCTTTTTAAAATGAACACAACTTGTCTTGGCATTTTGGGATCCCTTTAAAGAACTTGGCTCAAAGCACAGATAGTACTCAGTATACTATTTAATAGTCCAAGCAACTGCCTTATTACTATAATAAACCCTAAGCCACAACAAAGGGCTCCAAATTTTGCCACAACAATCCTTATTAAAGTACAAACAAGAACACCATCCATGGCAACATGAGACTGTTAGTACTCAATATTTTACAACTGTTGATGGAATCAGCCTCTCTGAGAGCTACCATAGAGTTCAGAAAACCTGACTACCAACCAGCCTCAGAACCATAAAACTGAGTTTTAGAGTTGTACTGTCATTAGGAAATAATAGAATGAGATACCTAATCATAAAAACACCAGCAAAACCCATGCATTGAGTCAAGAAGATCCAGCCTTCAACATCCTAAACTAGAAACAATGTATTAAAAAAACATCTGTGCCAGCCTAATAGATGAAAAAGGGGTGCGAGGCTGGTCAACAGATCTATTTATCCCTTAAGTCTTTGCCTGGGAGACCTTCTACAAGACAGTAGTCGGATGCGTTTAACATCTGCCTAAAATGAGTATTTTTATCGAGGTACTATCTCAAGCCTTAACTCAAACAAGAACCCCAAGGCAGGGGCTAAAATAATTATGAAAATAATTTGTAGAAAATTAAATGTAATTTAAAAAGTTGCAATCAACAAAGTGTTTGAATGAAACTTTTTCCATAGTAAAAGTTTCTACTGTCTTGCATTGAATTTTCTCAACAAACCACAATAGAATATTCACACATAGAATTGTATTGATTTGTACAAACAAAGTTAAAATGCTTGCTTCATTAAACTACTCAAGCCACTACTCCTGCATTATTCCCACAAAACACAAATGTGCTTCTAGTTGTTTATCTAGATATCTATTACCTAACAACTTTAAGCTGCCTGTTCCCACTGCCCCTGAAAGAAATTTGCTATTTTCAGAAGAAAGCGACAAGTTTAACAGCGAGGAAGATATTTTGTAAACAAGCTTTATTTTTTGCAGGTTTGGTTGAGGAGAGGAGGCCATACTTCCTAAACAGAAAGACATCAAAAACCTAATCAGAGATCTATGTTTTACAAAGTCGAATAATGAGTTTTTGATACATTCATTAAAGCATGGTTTTAACAGTAATGTTTGTTAGATATGCAAGCTACAGATCAGAGAAAACATTAACATACACTTTCCTACTTCCTCAGTAATAAAAAGATTTGATGTTACTCACTCCTGAGTATTCACAAGACTAAAATGTGAAGTTGGTTTGTATAGTAACAAAAAACTGTAAAAAAATGTGAAGTTGGTTCAGATTCTCATAAAGAACTGCAAGATGCAGATTTAAACTTCATATACTTGACGCTAATCTTGATAAATTCAACGAAAACATGGGAGTTTACTCAGAGGAGCAAGGCAAACACTTTTAATAAAATATATTTTTAAATGTTGTTCTTGAGGATACCAAATTATGATGGGGACTTCATCTGAGGTCTATGATGGGGACTTCATCTGAGGTCTATGATGGGGACTTCATCTGAGGTCTTTTAGAATTACTCATTTCTGATGCTTTTTTTAGTAATTTTTTACTAATTAGTTGATTTAATATGCAATTGTTTCTTACGAGACCAATTGTTTCTTACTAGTAATTTTTTTAGTAATTTTTAACTAATTTGTTGATTCAATATGCAATTATTTCTTACAAGACCAATTAGACTAAAATATAAAATTTTTCTTGTTCTGTTTAAATAAAAATGAGCTTTCTTTTTGATATATTAACAAAATCAATGTTTTTTTCCACAGATTTTTTCCACAGATTCTTTAGATGTAAGCAATTAAAATATATCACTTCGAATCCAAAAACAAAAATTGTGTTAGATAATGGTATCTAGTATGAAGACATATTTTACATAGTGGTTACTATAGTTGCATAGTATATGCATAATATGCAACATATGCAACTAATCTGAATTCTAGAAATCTAGTACCAGAGTCAAAAAACATAAAGAAAAAAAAGAAAATAATTAAAAAATAAAATTAATTTATAGTGATTAAAAAAAAAAGTGTAAAATATTATAATATTTGTACTTTATTGTTGTTTGTTGATTTACTTCAACTAGATAATTTTTTTTAAAGATTGGAGCTGATATATGTGGCTTCAATGAAAACACAACAAGAAGTTTGTGCTTACGATGGACTCAATTAGGAGCATTCTATTCAATGAGTAGAAATCATAATGGACTAGGATTCATGGTGAACTTTAAAATTTAATTCTAATAATAAAGAATAATAATAATAAATATTTGATAAGCATTTATAATTTTTTTAAATAGTTATGATTTTTAATTTCTATTCACAATGTAAATACAAATTTAAATACTTTTTTATTAAAATTCATGTCATAAAATATTTTAGCGACAAGATCCTGCTGCATTTGATGAAGAATTTGCAAAGATAGCAAGAGAAATTTTGCATGTGCGTTATGAATTACTTCCATTTCTTTATACATTAATGTATAAAGCTCATGTTGATGGAAGTACTGTTGTTAGACCTATGTTTCATGTGTAAGTACTTAAAAGTATTCTAATAAACACTTCAACAAACAAAATAAAATTTTACAAAATTTCTTGTTTTACTTCATCATTCAACTTTTTAAAACTTTTTGTTGAAAGTTTCAATTTAGTGTTAGTATAAGTTTATACTGGTATCACTACCAGTAAATGTGTTATCGCTATCAGTGAATGTGGTATCACTACCAGTGAGTGTGATATCCCTATTAGTGAGTGTGGTATCACTACCAGTGAGTTTGATATCCCTATCAGTGAGTGAGGTATCACTATCAGTTAGTGTGATATCGCTATCAGTGAGTGCGGTATCACTACCAGTGAGTGCGATACTGCTATCAGTAAGTGTGGTATAACTACCAGTGAGTGAGGTGTTGCTACCTGTGAGTGTTGTATCACTACCAATAAGTTTCAAACATGTTTATTCACACATTTTAAACTTGATTTTTATTAAATAACTAAGTTTCTTAAGTATTTTTATTTCATATAGGGTAACGCGGGGCAAAATGAGACAGCGGGGCCATACAAGACAGTTCGCGTTTAACATAATGCCAGCCCTACAAATTATTATTTGCAAGATTTTTAAAAGTGCAGTTGTGTTCAAAAACTATTTTGTGTCAAGAAAAATATATTGAGTCACTTTGAAATAAAAAAGTTGAGTAAAAGGGGAATCATTTCATCCCTCGGCTTCGCGAAAATTACAAATTTTTAAGAGTTGTTATTATATTTTTTCCTAGCCTTTTTTGATCTCACTGAGTGGAAAAGCTTTTTATATTTAAAGTTATTTTTTAATTAGAATCTTTAGGCCTTTTCTTTTATTTCCATTCTTTGGTATTTTATTTCTTCAATAAAATATTCTGGAAATTAGGCTATTCGATGCCAACATGATGCAGGGCAAAACGAGACATTCTGTTTGTATTTTTTTTTGCTGATCTAATATTATGTTTATTTAATTTTTTACATTAAAACAACAACCAAAGCAAATATTATTATTTACATGCTGTAGATTTAAATTTGTTATACTGTATTTACTTACTTTTTATTTTGTTAATTGAAATGTTTAGTTGTTATCCAATATAGAATTACGTTTTATATTTTGTTAACTTATATTTAAATATAATAAATATTTAATCAAATTGAAGCAAATAATTGCCTGATGTTTATAATTACTATGTTTGTATTTTATAATCTTATTGTATTGTAATGTAATAAAGTAAGTAGTATATAAAATATATAGTGAGTAGATTATAACATATAGCTTATTGCAGTACCTATAAACAAAATACAATGAATGTTATGCGTGCTTTAAATACATAAGTTTAATATATGCATGTATTGTTTTATTAGTTCTTGTGGAGTCATTTTCAAAATGCACAACCTGGGCTCATTCGGACTGTTATTCGTTTCAAAATACTGGTCAAGCAATATGTGATTTATGTGACTAGTGACAGTTTGATTATAGCTGTAATATATTATAAAATGTATTTCTTGCTAATCCTCTTAAAGATCTGTTTTTTTAAACTTTATTTATTTAGATTACTAAAATCTGTCTCATTTTGCCCCGGTATGCGGGGCAAAATGAGACAGGATAGGTGCTGTCAATAAATGATCTCTGTTGACCAAACTACTGCAGTTTTGCAACTCCTACTTTTTAGGCTTCAAGTAGGATCGTAGAAGAATTGAAAAATATCAATTTATTTTTTCAAAAGTTGTTAGACAGGCCGTATTAGATATATTAGCTTAAGTGTCTCATTTTGCCCCTCGTTACACTAAAAATATATGAAAAACAAACTTTTAAAAAAACTTTGATTTTTATTATTTTATCGATGATAAAATGGTTGAAATTATTTTATCAAAAAAAATTCTCGCTACAAATGACTTATATCAAATAAAGCTAATCTAACTTTTTACTTGAATATTTTTGATAACAAACTCTTGAACTTTTTTTGAAAATTTACCTGTAAAATTTATTACATCTTCATTTTTATTTTTTAAAGATTATAACCTAGAAATTTATACTATACTCTAGCTCAGTTTCAACAGTTTCTTATTTTTGTTTGATCTTTTTGCAACATATTTGGAGCCTATGCTATTTTCATTAAATCTTCATCATTATCACTTATCAGGATGTCACTTTTCTATTAATCTTGAGCAAGTTTTTTTGAAGCACCTAAAAACACTAAATGATTTGACATTAGGCCATTTAGTGTAATAAACTTTTTTATGACTGAATGAAATTCTTTTTGCGGTTTTCTTTGTGGTGATTCTTGGGCTGATGTCTTTTGTCTCTCTGCAAAATATTTTGCTTCCTTTATAATCTTCTGGATTCGGTCACAGAAAACTTTATTTCTTTTATCACTTTCAGTTCAAGCTTCACTTTACACCATTGTTATCTCCTTATCTCTAATTGTTATCTCCTTATGTCCCATTTTTATCTTCTTATCTCCCATTGTTATCTCCTTCTTCAACATCTGCTATTGTTAATTGTAATCATTTCTTTTTCACTAACACACAAACAAGTCACTGGAAAACAAACATCTTTTTACCATTCAATAAATCAATGTAAGAAGGTATTGTCGGACACTTCAATTTTATATATTTTTTAATTGTTGTTATGCTTTTCATGATGAATGGCAGCCATCTTACTAAGTAATTAATATTCTATTTTCTCTTACTATTTTTTCAACTGACAGTCTTTCACTGCTGACCTCTCAGAGAAAGTATAAACAATCCATTGTAATATTTGCATCTGCAAAGGTTGTCTCTTTTTATTATGTTCACCATTTTCTTAATCCTTATTCCAATTTCTACCTCTATAAATCTGTTATTGGTTAATGTGTGGAAAAAATTTATAACAAATTTATTTTAAAACAATGTTTTTATAGTATATTTATTTTTTATCTCTTGAAAATGTTTTCCAAATAATTTATTAAATATCCTTAAAAGGTTTCCTTATGACCGAAATACCTGGAACGTTGATTCGCAGTTTTTTTGGGGATCAAGTCTTCTTATCACACCTATTTTGGAGGAGGTTTTTTTCTAATTTTTTATATTTCTATATTTGAAAATTATAATTATTAATTTTTTTATAATCTAAATATTTGTTTTTAAGTTTTCAATTGTTTATTTTTAAGTACAGTTTTAAACTTGTTTTTTTGTTTTGTTGTTGTTGATATTACTCAGATTACTTTTAGATTATCTTAACATATTTTAGGTTATCTAAGCATACTTTTAGGTTATCTAAGCATACTTTTAGGTTATCTAAGCATACTTTTAGGTTATCTAAGCATATATTTAGATTATTTAAACATACATTAAGGTTATCTAAGCATAATTTTAGGTTATTTAAACATGCTTTTAGGTTACCTAAGCATACCTTTAGGTTATCTAAGCATACATTTAGGTTATTTAAACATACATTTAGGTTATCTATGTATACTTTTATGTTATCTAAACTACTTGAGATATAAAGATTTAATGCTTGTATATTTTAAAAAAAAAATTATATTAAAATAGTGTTTTGCAATGAACATGTTTTTAAACACTTTTTGTTTAGAATGCAGTAAAGGTTAACGCCTACTTTCCAACTGAAGCAAGTTGGTTTGATTATTTCACTGTAAGTCATTAATTCTCATAGTAAGCTATTATTGCTGCCAATCAATCTAGTAAATCTGAGTATGAACTATGATTAAAATTAAAACCTTGAGGTTTATCACTTAGAAAATTCAAAAGTTTTTTTTTATTTATTAAAACTGTAAGATATGTGGATCATGGCTATGTAATTAGATATCCTGTATAACTCATACAATTATTCGGAACCATGCTAATTGTTTTAACCTAAATTAAAGTTTCATTTACTGAAAAAAAACTCAAAGAAATCTATTTTGGAATTCAATTGCTAGGATTGTTCAGAATTTAATTGATTTTAATAGATGGTTTATAAATTTTGACAAGTATTCCACCACCTATTCTTATACCACAAAATGTACTATCACTGGTAATACATCCATTCATATCAAATATAAGGTTTGTTCTCGTTTATATGATGCAGAAATAAATGTTGCATTTTCAGAGAGTAAGATTTAGTCAATAAAGCTAATATTGCCCAGTTTTATTCTTTTGTAAAAGCAAAAACCAAATGCTGTAGCTCTGTTGCACCAATAGAGGATATTACCACCTATTCTTATACCACACAATATCTTGTTGAAAAACGAGAGCTGAAAAAAAATAATATTTTTTATCACAAACAACGAACACAATTTTTATGTTTAAAAGATATATAGAAAAGATAAAATTGCATAAAAAATGTATGTTATATATTTATATATAAAAAACCTTTTAAAGGTTTAACCTCTATAGGTTGAAAATTTTAAATTTGCATACATAAAAATTTTAAATTTGCATATATAAGGTGCACTTATGCACCAGTTTGGTTTGGCTTATTAGCCAAAACCAATGCAATGTTGATTAATCAACCAATGGTCAATCTGATTAATTGGTTGCTGATTACCAATGGCATAGATTAATGGCACTAATAGACTGATTAATGGCACTAATAGACTGAGTCACTACATGTTATGCATATATATATATATATATATATATATATATATATATATATATATATATATATATATATATATATATTTTAAACTATTCACCTCCCCCAAGGCCCGTGGGGGCCACTACAGTTGAGGAGGCTACTCATTTTTTTTTTTTTTTTTTTTTTATGTAAATCGTGGTACAACCCTCTCTCAACTCTTTAACTCCGAAACACGAACCTTGACAAGCAAGACCGCTGCGCGGAGAAATTAAGTTGATATATAGTGTATATATATATATATATATATATATATATATATATATATATATATATATATATATATATATATATATATATATATATATATATATATATATATATATATATATAATATATATATATATATATATACATATATATATATATATATACATATATATATATATATATATATATATATATATATATATATATATATATATATATATATATATATATATGTGTGTCTGTATATGTATGTATATATTTAAATATATATATATATATATATATATATATATATATATATATATATATATATATATATATATATATATATATACACATATATATATTACATCCTTAATATTATTATAATACCCTTATATAAGTACATTAAAACCTATTACTAGCCACAATCAGTCTTTGCTATCAGCACATCACTATAAAAGATGCAGCGTTTTTTTGCTTTAACAGTTCGGCTTTTTTGCTTCAACAGTCAATATAATATTTGACCAAGTTTGCTTCAACAGATCGGCTTTTTTGCTTCAGCAGTCAATATAATATTTGACCAAGTAGCAGCTTTTGAAAAAGCCAACACCAACCTGTTAGTTCAACTTGCTAACTGTCAACCATTGGCAGATCATCCATCCACTCCACATTCCCAACTGTTCCTAAAATCGTTTATTTTACAATAAGCCAAAACTGGGTCAGCCACTAACAATACCATCATAAACACTATGAATCATAAACTTCTAAGAACAAAAGAAAAGTAAACCACCATGACTTAGCTTCCTAATGCAACTAGTTACTAATAACTTAGAGCATAAGAATCAAGCCAAATTGCTACTGCCAATAAAGGCTAATAAAGTCTTTAGAATCTTAAAACACACTTTCATCAGTTGACACTAAAGTATGGAAAAAACATTGCACCACCTATATATGCCCACATATTAAGTTTTCAGTTACCGCCTGGGGCTTGTACTTTGAACAAGACATAAGTGTTATAGAGCACATTTAGTATCAGGCTACCAAAGTACAGGGGCATAGTGGCGTACCAAAATACAGGGGTGTATATGTATATACATATATATAGGCTTTGGAAGGAATCCCAGGCAATTGCCGGCGATGGCTTCCACAAAGGTATAAGTGAGTTTAAAGCAAAATAAAGCTTGTGCAAATATGCAATAGTTTTTTTATAAACAGCAAAATTTTATATATTTTAGATTGAGTTGTATTTTACTTACATAAACAAAAATAGTGAAAAAAAAAAAAGCGCATTTAAAATAAAATTTCACTTTAATAAATATTATGTAGTTATGCAATAATATAAAAAAAGCAAAAAAATTTAATTCGTTGTTACGTTTTTGTGAGCATCTTTAAGGTAAAAAAGTTTGTAATTAGAGATTTTCTAAAAATGTTTTGACATGGTTATTTTTAAATAAGCTTGATATGTTCAAATGGCCAGTATAAGAATTTCATCAAAAAGCATATTAGAAAAGCAACAACAACAAGAACTTTAGTGTTTTTTAAAAACCTATTTGAGTTTTATATTTTTCATTAAAAACTTTTCAAAAATAAAATATGCTTTTTAATATAGTAAGTAAAAATTGGTAGTTTAGAAAAAAAAAAGAAAGGTATACCCGAAGTCCTGCATGTCCTCAAGGCCACCTTGCACCTGCCAAAGTACTGCAGGAAATGAAGTGCTTCAACTATAAAACATGATGCATCAAATTCAGCCTCACCTCTCTACTTGATGAGCGTTTATGTGGCAGTCTCATCCAAGAATACATAATCAAGTACAACATCAACTTAGTTAACTTGCATATTGCTCCACCTAATATCCCACCTAGTCAATTGTTTCAAAGCAAAACTCAATCAGCAATCACCATTGTTACCACAACCCATCATCTTCTGTGCAATCATGCACGAGCTAGCCCAACTAGCTGTTTACATAACACGCTTTTAATTATTTTAGGTTTCCATTTTAGGTTTTTGGTAATGTTTTATGTAAAATATCTTTTACTTTTTAACAAAAATACTTATATTTTAGACAGTTCGTTTCTTTTCAATTTGTTAAAAAATGTTTGTTTTTTCGAGTTAAAAAAATCCCCTTTAGATAAATTTTATATATTTTTTTAACAAACAATTTTTTTCAGTATTTTAATAAATTAAAAGTAAAAAGTTAATTTTACAATGATATTTTTAACAGTAAATAATGAGCCAACTAACTCAGTCGAATATTTGCCAACTCACTGTAACCTAGATAACACATGGACATCAACATGATGTTTTACTTTTATCTTTTATATCAGCATCAGATCAGCATTGTTTCCCTTCATCAGGGCGATTTCAGCTTGACAAACAAATTAAATTAAAAAAATGTTTTGTTTGTAAACTAAAAAAATTTACAAAGTTTGTAAAGGAAGACATTCATTTTAAACTTTTGTAATTTGTGTTGTTAACTTGTGTTAAAACAAATATATTTTTTAGTTTGAAGAGATGTCTTCTGGTCTGCAGTCTCTACATATTCCAATAGACAAAATTGGTTTGCACATTAAGGGTGGATCAATTATTCCAATGCAAGGTGCAGCCAATAACACCAAATTCAGGTATAAGCTTATCTAATAGAGTAATTAATATGACTAATTATATTACATAAAAATAAATTTAAGTTAATTTTATTAAGTTTGAGTTTTATTGATAATCGATGAAGCTTTGGGACTATGTTTTTCTATTGTCAATCTATATATACAACATTGGTGTATATGTTTATATATATATATATATATATATATATATATATATATATATATATATATATATATATATATATATATATAAACATATATATGCAAACATAATATGTATGTGTTTGTGTGTGTATGCAGGTAGCATTGTATTTTTTTGTACAATTTTTTTTTTGCTTAAAACGATGTTTAGCTTTTTTTTTTTTGACTGATTCACTCCCTAGAAGGCAGCAAGAAACCACTATTAAATTGGGAGTTACTTGAAAACTAAGAAGTGTTAAAGAGCAAGGAATAAATTGACAGAAGACTTGAAAAGTTGAAAGCTGTATTTAGTCAGGAAAAAATTAATATGAGAGAACTTCCAAAGCATTGAAGTGTGAGGAAAAAAAGTAGTGCATGAAGAAATAGATAGCGTAAAAGGATACAACTTTGCTGAATGACCAGCCAAGAGAGAATGAGTTGATGGAGGGAGAAATTTATTTGAGCAGTGATCATGATAGTATTTTTAGAAAAGAGAAAGAAATGCAACTTTACAATGATGGGAGAAAACCTCAAGGTTGCAGATAGAGCATGTCCACCTATGTTTTTAATACATTTTTGGACCTTGTCTAGAAGAGAAAGAGCATCATTAGAAGTACTAGCCCAAATATGTCAACAGTATTCCATACAAGGACAAATAAAAGATTTTGTAGACGTAGAGAATGAAATCATGAATACAATAATGGTGAGCACAATATAGAGAAGCAACCTTACATATGTAAACTTTGCATTGGGTTGTATATATGGTTTTTATGAGAGTTCATTATTGAATGATAATCCAAGACTTAAAGTGAAGGAGTCAGTTAAAGGGTTACTGTACTCTAGCTTAGTATCTAACTAACACTTAACCTAACTGTCTTTAACTGACACCCAACCTGTTACAGAAGAGAGATCAGATTAATTCAGCCTATTCTAAGCAATCAAAGAAGACTTTTTGTTAAGACAGAATTATAAAGTAAAGTGGTCAACAAGATCCACTTAAGATGTAAGATTGTCAGGAAGATCATTAATGTAGATAAGAAAAAATACAAGACCAAGGATAAAAACTTGTGGTACTTGTAGTTACTGGAAAAGAAGAAGAGTAATGGTCTCCAAGGTTTTATTACTGCAGATAGGAAGAAACAATTTCATAATCTCAAAAACTTTCTCTGATACATTGTAAAAAGCAAAATTATAGAGAAGACTAGCATGCCAAACAAAAGCTTCAGATATGTCATGAGCAATAGCCCTTGCTTTGCTGCCCTATCCAATGCACAATAGACTCAGCTAAAGTAGTTAGCTAAAGGAATCTATTGCTAAAGTCAGTTATAGAACAAGAAGAAAAAAAAACATTGTTTTTCTGAGAGTTATTAAACTCAAGATGTTAGAAATTTGTATATTAAAGACTCAAAGATCTTGCTCATATTAGCGAGAAGATTGATTGGGCGATAGCTGTAGGTCGCAGACTGTCTTCTAGAGTTTTTTAAAATTGGAACCACATATGCCATTTTTTAGCAAGCAGCAAAAAAAATATTTATGTAAGATTTTTTAAGAATTTAATTTAAGAGTTTTGTTAATGTTGAAGACTTATCTTTGTTATTATTATTGTTATTATTATTGTTAATGAGATTTTTTCTAAAAGTCTCCAGAACTTCTGACGTAAGGCTTGAGATTTAATAAACTGGGAATGGAGCTTAGAATTAGACATCTTTTTACATTGATTTCTTGCAATAATATAAGATGTTTGTTCTCAAATGAGTTGTACTTTTGAAAAAGATTAAAATAAAATGATATCAGTTAAATATAGTAGCTGTACAAGAAAGTAAAAAACATGGAGTAGAATTATGTTTGACTTTTTTTTAACTACAATCAATGAGGCTACTTTTTTATGGTTACAACTCTTTAAGTTGAAAACCTCGATGAACAAGATTGCTGCATCTAGAAACAAGTTGAGCATGATACTGTCAGAGGTGTGGTATGAATCAAATTAGAAACTTCTTGCTTATGAAGTGAGTGCTTTACAATCACACAAAAACATTTAAAACTTCCATACTTGCTTGAGTTCAGGAGGTTATTTAGGGGTGCATTTATCAGCAAAGAGACGATCAGCTTAAGATCTGTCACAGAGAAAATCACGAAAAAAATACCACTCAGTTTTAGGGTAAGTTCAGACACAAAACAAAAATCAAGGACTAAATGTAAGTGATTAGGTTTGTCTGGAAAATGAGTCACAAAGTTACCTATCTGAGTAAGAGATTGAGATATGCAGATGTTAAAAGCTTTAGTGCCTGCAGGATCAGTGATGTTAGAGCTAAGGCATTTAGTGTGGTGAGCATTAAAGTCAACAATAACAAAATATTAGCAGAAAGATAAAGGGAAAGGGCATGGTCAATTAGATCAGAGATAACATCTAAAAAAGTGTTGTTTTGAGAAGAAGGAGAATAAAAAAGAAAAAAAGAGAAAGGTGAATGAGTAAAGAGGTGCTAAGCGAAAACACATAATATAATGGTCAAAGGATTCAAATCTGATTTCACAATAAATAGGTAAATTGATGTGTAAATATACGCCTAAGCAAAGCATGTGACTATCACAGTCTTGCTAATCAAAGAATAATAGCCATTAATACTTAGATCTGAAAAAGAAACAAATTCAAATTAGTCTTACAAAGAGCAAGTAAGTCTTATGAATTTTTCAAGAGTTATGATTTAACTAATGAAAAGTTACTTTAAAAACCGTATTTGTAAATTTTGAAGTTATAGTTTTTTGATTATTTTTCCCAATTAATGTGGTATTTGGCATTGTCCTTTAACTAAAAAATAAACAATCTTTTACATTTTTTGCATCATTTGCAAAACATTTATATTTTTATTTATTATGTTTTTGAAATTATGATATTATGTTTTTGAAACTAATATTTTTGATGATCTCAAAACCAAGTTTGTTTGCTTGTTTTTCCACCATCATGTTATTTGATTTTTAAAGTAAACTTTGTTTTTATGTTGTTTTTTTTGTTGTTGAATTTTTTTTGGTTATATTTCAATTAAGTAGCATAATTTGAATTTTGTATCTATGACAGCACTAGGATTTATCAAAAAAATTATTTGATTTTCCAATAAGTTGCTTTATTTTCAATTTACTTGTTAACAATTATTAAAAGTACCTAGTTTTGTGTTTTGCTGACTGTATTTTGTAAATAAGTTTGTTTTTTTTTCCTTAAAATATCTCTTTGTTCATTTTGAAAATACAATTGTTTTTACTGTTGCCATAAGAATGTCTCTTGCAGATGTCCTTGCAGCAACGCATGCCCACTAGGTATTTAATTATATAAGTTGATAAATTCTTAATAATAGTGGAGTTTTAAAACAAGTAGTTGTCAAAACAAGTTTACATCAAGTTAGGTTTTTTATTTGAATCAACTTTTTTTTTAATATTTTACAAAATGTTGCAATAAAATTGTTTAACATTTTTAAAGCTGTTCAAAAATATATAACTACTATTTTCAAGTAAATCTATTTTATAAAGAGCAATTAATCTGAGAAAATATTCTTTTATAAATTGACTTTTAATTATATAAGCTATTTCTAATTCTTAGTTTTCTACATATAATGGTGGCTGTTTTTAAATTATATTTTGAAGTAAAATGTGCAAAACCGCTTTTGGTGTACAAAATTATAGCACAACTGCACATCTCAAGAACATCTTTAGCAACATCTCCACCAAAGACTTTCTTTAATATCTAAAAATTGTTTAAAAACCTCTTTTTTAAACCAAACTAAGGTATATTCATGCTTAGTTCAAATCAAAATGTTTTGCAAAAGATTCATGCTCATGAGTATCAAAATGGTTCAAATTTTTTATGCTCAAAAAACTTTTATTTGTTTTTTTCCCCTCAAACTTTGATGTTTAAGAACAGCTATTCTAGACCCTTTTCAACAGTGTTGACTGTATTTGGGCCCTGCGACTTGTGTATTGTGGCCACTGCCAGTGTTTACTGAATTTAGGCCCTGTTTAAATTCAGTTATCAAGTACTTTTTATATATATATATACAGCAAATACTATTTTTTTTCATCTATATTTTGCAATGTTTCCGTCAAATATCCTTACAACAGGCACCACCACAGGGGGTTCTGTCATTCAATTTATTTTCATAAAACAGCCTGTGATTACTTAATGGTGCATTTTTATGAATGTCTCTGAATACTGAAGACAACCGCGTTATTTAATTTTAACTAGAAATTATATATTTAATAGCCGAAGAAAACCCATGAAGCTTCTTGTTGTGTATGATAAATCTTTTAAAGCTGAAGGAGATTTGTTTTGGGATGATGGCGAATCATTAAGTATGTATATATTTGTTAAATAATTTTAATTTTTCTAAATAGAACCTTGAGAAATAACATTTAACATTTTTACTATTATTTATTTTTGTAATGGAAAATATTTTTATTAAATAACTTCATTAAAGTGTATTTCCTGTTTAATATTAAAGTGTATTATTGATTAGTGTATTTTTCAAACTTTTTAGCAAGATTTGGTATTGCAAACATACAAGAATTAAACTGTAGGTCATAATAAATATAGCCAGGAATATAATTAATCTAACTATGAATATATTAAATCAAGCTGTGAATATATTAAATCTAGCTGTGAATATTATAAATCAATCATGAACCTTTAAAACAATAGTACTAATAATAGTAACTAGTTGAGATCAGATGCATAAAAAAACGGATCTTTGTAAGTCTATTCCAAACCAAACTTTTCTTTTACTTTTTCCCTATACATCCTAGCTTTCCAGATTCGTAAAATATGGGTCTTAACTAAGCCTACCATTTCTATCCATATCTATTCTGCACTGATTATTTATATACCTATTCCTTATTTAATTATACTTAACTTTTTACTTATACTTTTTAGTAAAACAATTTATTCTGAAAAAAACATTCAAGAGTAAAAAACTTAACATGTGCACCTTTTCGGCATATGTAGAGCTTATAAAAGACTTAAAATTAGGTTTATTTTTCTACTAAATGCGTTTCATTTGATAGCTCAGTAGTTAGGTGCGCTGTCATCAGTTTTATTTTGGGGGGTTTAAGACTTCCCCTTAGTGTAATAAACTTTGAAACTTTTTTAATGTTTATATACTTATAACAGAAAAATAATAATGTAGCAAAAAAAATTTTTCTAAAATTTAAAAATAAAATCTTAAAGTTTTCTCATTTTATAGAAAAATGTTTGTACGTAACGCTATACAAGCTAAGAAGATCTTAGACCACTAAATATAGTCATTAAAAAAAAGTGCATTCTAATGATTATTATTAAAAACTAAAAAATAATATAGCCTTAGCTATTAAACACTAATCAAAAAGTTAAGCCAAAATATTTTGCTCATTGACGTTGGTTTGTGGCAAAATAAACCATTATGCTTCAAGTTTTCTTTTGCATCTTACATTTTTTGATTAATTTTAATTGTTGCATACAATCGCATAAAATTATATAAAACCGGTACAGATATATCATTTCACTGATAAGAGATTGTATTTATTACAATAGTAATAAATAAATAGTTTTTATCTTTATTAGATTATATCCCATAAAAATATATTCCATCTATCTTTAATAAAAAGAGTTTTTTAAAAAAATTTAAATCAAATTTTTTTTTATTTTTTCTAGTTTTTTGCCACAAAGCAATGTCACATACGCAAATAAATTGTGGCTTCTGCGATTTCCGAAAAAGCCTCATCTATCATTTTTAACGGCCTAAGAAGCAGATAACGTAATTTTAGTAATCAGAAATTATCAAGAGAGGGGCAAATCTAAAATTGAAGTTTCGAATTTTCCACTTGGATGATACAATATGTTTCATGTTTTTTCAATCTTGTAAATTTTTTAATAAATATAAATAACATAGATAGAAAAAATTTAAACAAAACAGCTTGACCAAAAAAGACTCGTAATTATTAGAAAAGTTTACTTACATTGCATTCGATCCTGAATAAAATGTTATATAGGTGGTTTTTTTACATTTTATAAACAATATACATAACCAAATAACATATTTGTTATTTGTTTATGTATATTGTTTATAAAATACATATATATTGTTTATATAGGGATGGTTAAGCGCCAAACCTGCCTATACAATAAAGTTTTAAAAAAATTAGTTTTATATTAAAAAACGATTTATATGTTTCTTTGCAAACACCAATTTAGTATACTTAAAGTTTTTAAATGCACTGAACTGCAATTACTTTTAATTTTTAAATGCACTGAACTGCAATTACTTTTAATTTTTTTAGTTTAGTGGCATTTGTTAAGAGCTTTTTGCGTCAAATTATCTCATTTCAACATATTGGTTGTATCATCCATTCTGCAGCAGTTTTTCAAAACACTTTAACCCTCTACCCGGCACATTATGATCAAAATGCTGAAAAAAAATTTTTTATAAAATTCCTGTAAGAGTATGGCTTTATGTTATAAAAAAAGTTATAATTTTTTTTTTTATATATAATTGTTACCATTTTATAATTTGTTGCAAATTTGCAACTTTGCCAAAAAGAGGTATTGAAAATAACCATTTTTGGAAGAAAAAAAACAGATGTTTGAGGTATTTTAAATTTATTAACAAGATAATAAAAAGTATAATAGACTGCTGCAGTTTTAAAACAAATTCCTTAGACAATATTACTTTATGTATTCTCTGATTTTATTGTACATGGAAGTCTTTGAAGCAGTTTCTATTCTTGTACAAGCAAAGCTTTATTTTACGTTTTGAGCAAGAAAAAGAACAGGTCATGTTACATATTCTATAATGATATTAGCATGTCTACCAGATCTACACCACCCATTGATGCATTATATTGAAGAACAATGTCAGGAGCTGTGACATCAAAATATACCTTCTTTTTACTGTCAAACCTCTTGACTTTTGTGGATCCGGCAACACCTGCATGCGTTGATCCAAGTGTAACAGCTTTGTTATCAAACCATTTTACTAAATGTATTCCTGAATTCTGATCTACTCGATAGTCCCATGATCCTCTTCCTTGAGATTATAGTTCTTTTTCTGATAAAAGTTTTACATTTTCCAATTAGATTATTACGTCCCTGTTGCAAATATTCCCATCGTTTTCAGTTCATTAAGTAATTGTAAAGTAGAAAACCAGTTTTTTATGCTTGTACTAGTCGTAGTATTACATTTTCAGCACCACAACTTTGGCTACTTGCACATAGATAAAGAAGCCGTATATGAAGCCTGACTTTCCTGCTATAACAAAATTTTTAAAACCCCACTTGTGGATTTTTTTTGGCATATACTGACATATCCCACTGCGCTTAGTTTTGGCCGGTATTATTTGCTCATCTGCAGATTGGTCTTGTTCTTGTTCAATTTTGATGCAGTTATTACGAACAGCATCTAATACAGGTTTTACCTTAAACAATTTTCCAGACTGTTCATTTTTTGTAGTATTGTCAACTGCATGCAAGTACCTTCATAACGCTTGCAAGTACATTCATAACGCTTTAACTGCATGCAACTGCATGCAAGTACATTCATAACGCAACTGCATGCAAGTACATTCATAATGCTTTAAACTCATAACATCAGCAACAGCACTGCATTGAAATTCTGTTGACCAAAATGATTCATAGCTAGGAAGACGAACTAATGATATCAGCATTTGAACTCCTAAAAATTGCACAATCTCCTTAAAATTTGTCGCTATAGTAGAACCTGTCAACTGAACACTATAAAGATTAGTTTGTTCTACTAAATTCTGAGTGATGCTATCATCCCAAAATATTTTAAAGTACTCAAGTGGTGTCATGTCATCACGTTCTGGTAAAGAAAATATTTCTTCCTTGAACACTACATCAAATATTGGTGGTTCTTTTTTTCTCCATCTATAGACAGGCTTCTATGCAGACTTTCTTTTATCACTAAAATGTATATATATATATATATATATATATATATATATATATATATATATATATATATATATATATATATATATATATATATATATATATATATATATATATATATATAATGTTTATGTATATCCATTATTTAGGTTGACATACCATAACTCTTCAGCTGATAAAATATTTTTGAACGGTAAAGAAGCATTTTCTTCTTCTTCAACCCTACAGATAAGAAAATAGAATAGAATATTACATTATACCTCTAAGCAACTTAATTATACTCAAAATTGACTCACTCAGATTCATCAGAACTGAAAACAACATGATTAATGAGTTCTGCCTCATTCCCTGATTCATCTGATTCTACAAGGTCTGATAATTCAGAATCAGAATTTGGTTCAAGCACCAATAGTTAACAGCTTCTTGTACAGTAAAATTTCGAATTCTGCATGTTTTTGTTTGAAAAACAAAAACATGCAGAATTAGGAGATCAATATAGTAATCTTCAATGTTAGGAGATCAATATAGTAATCTTCAATGCTTGTTTAAGTAAATAATAACTCTTTTCGATAACTTCAATCTTAGGACATATCAATTTTATGCATTTAAGCATCAGATGGGGTTTTCATGTGACAAAAAAAAAGCATTTAAGGTAGTAACTAAAACTTACCAAAAACAGCATTTTTGTTTGTTTGTATCAAAATAGTTAAAAAGGTCTAAAATACATGTTTCAAAATAACTTTTATTGTTGATGAGCTTTATTACTAAAATATTTATCACCAAATGAAAAAAAAAAAAAAGGAAAAAGGGTTTAAAAAAATAGTTTTGACTTTTTTACAAAAAAAGCTAGTTTAGATGCCTACAAACGCTATTGAATAAATATTTTCAAAGAGTTCTGAAAAAGTTTATCAAAATTATTCGTTTCAAAAAACATTTTACAAAGAGTTTCTCCTAACAATTTTTTTTAATTGCATTTTTCTTGAAATATGTAATAAGCATATTAAGGCGTTTTGAAAAACAGTTGCAGCATATATTTATAGTAAAAAAGTAAATGTAGCAAAATAAACTTTTAATTGTAAAAAGAAAGTTTTAAAGTTTTATATAGCTTCGGTCTTTTTTTTTTAATTTTTTTTTTGCCTCCACAGCAGCACCTTCTTGAGCAGCAGGACTTTATTATTAAGTTTTTTCTTCATTAAGTTGCAGACAGCTTTTTTTTTAGACAATCTGCAGCTTATTAGGATTAATTACCTGAGCACATTAATGACATCAATATAACATCAATAACATAAGTATCTCAATCATGACACATACACAACAAATTTTTTTCTACTGGTGATGTTTTTTTTGATGTTTTATTATGAAATTTTAGCTTTCTTTAAATCTTTTTTTTTTGTAAAAGTGTATAATATTGTTACATATGTTTGTATATAATCTCTTTAAAACTTCAAAAGTATTTTGCATTTTAAAGTAATCAAAAAATATTTTAAAAAAAAAAAGTCGTTAGTGGTAGGAATCGAACCTTGGCTTAAGGCCGTTTTCCACAAGGCGAAATATTTGCGCGAAGCGAATTTTTTCGCTATGACAAAACGCTGTTTTGATTTCCACTTACTTTCTTTTGCGCTACTTTTTTTTCGTTGTCAACAATAAAATGGCAGCAATAAGTTTACGTTGTATGTTTAACTAAAGACAGTTATTACTTTTTTAGCATACTTTCTACTTTGAAGCATGTGAAAATTTCTTTCCGTGCATAAATAATAACATTTCTGTCTTTATATGTAAGATGTGATATCATTTTGTAAAATAATCATTTATTATAAGGTTTTTTTTACAAGAAAGTATAAGAAAATAAATGCTAAACTCTGATATGATCATTTCTATTAAAAACTGTTACTGCAAGAACAAGCAGCAGGTTTAACTCTATTTAGGGTTTTACAAAAAAAGGTTTATCTTTGTGTGGCTAATTAAAGATAAACACTCTTATGAAGTGTAACTTTCGTAATTGACAGTGTTAAAATTTATAATTGTAAACTCTCGATTTAGTTTTAGATATAAGTCTTGTCATTTTTTTATATAAGTCTTGCTCCTTATTTGATGAGTTTACTCATGCTTGCCAATTTTCAGAGTAATTTCATATAAAATTAATAATAACGCCAGGTTAAGAATTTTGTTTTTTTGTTACTTTGAAAACTACATGATTTCGCTTTTTTTTACTGTTGACATCACGTGATATAATATTCAAAACTTGATTGGTTTTCCCTTATGGCGATTCGCAAAAAGTCGAAATGATTCCGACTTTTTTTTTCGCTGCAACGAAACGCTGTAGCGAAAAAAAATCAGAAAAATTACCAAAAATGTTTAATCTGCACATGCTCAACGACAAAAAAATTTGCTTCGCGCAAATATTTCGTCTTGTGGAAAACAGCCTTTACTTGTTCAGATTTTTCTCGCCATTACCTCGCTTGCAATGGCTGCCAAGGGTACCGTGTCAAACAGGCATGAAAGTGCACTACTACTACAAAGACTATTAAGTTCAGTATTATTAATATTGTTTAACAACAAAATGATACATAAATATTTTAAAGTAAATTATGTTTATATATATTAAAAAAAAAAAATGTGATGAAAATTAAAAAGTTACAAGTTTTATTAAAAAGTTTCTTAAAATTAAAGTTAATGAAAATTATAAATGTATTGTGAAAATATGAAAATAATGCATCACAAAATTTCATTTAAAAATTGTTTTTATTATTTATTAATGTCAGTAGGCAGTAAGCTTGTTCAAATAACATCAGGAATCAAAAACAAAGAAATTAAAATGAACATTTTCATTTTAATTTCATTATTTTTAGTTATTATTAAGCTAATGGTTCATTTAACACCAAATGCAGAGGAAAAGAAAGGTTTCACTGAGATAAAATTTTATTCATTTTTTATTTCAATAATAAACAATGATGCTTTAAATTATTAAAAGTATGAGGAGAGTTCCATTACTGAAATATTAGCCCTTAAGTTACTAGTAAGGTTAGCATTTTTTGTATTTTAGCAATGATTTATTTATCTAGTAAAACCGATCAGATAGTTTTACTATTTTGCCGGTTACCAGATAGTAACTTTTTTAGTTTGGATATCTAGCTAGATAATTGCTTGTAAATTAAATTTTTTCAAAGTTACCCCAAAACAAATTTACATTTTTTATAAAAAGTAAAGAAAA
Organism: Hydra vulgaris; assembly: GCF_022113875.1. Taxonomy (NCBI): domain Eukaryota; kingdom Metazoa; phylum Cnidaria; class Hydrozoa; order Anthoathecata; family Hydridae; genus Hydra; species Hydra vulgaris. Next base: position 9,886,543 of record NC_061158.1, on the reverse strand, counting down.
CTTTTCTAGATAATTCAGATTTTTTTTTTTTTTTCAGTTTAAGTTTATGTAGTTAAATATTAAGAATGTAATCTTAAAAAATATAAATGTATAAAAATATATTAATTATAAATGTAGTCAACATTAAAAACTTCATAATTATAGTAATTAGGAAATAATCAGTTGACAAGTTTGATTTTTTTTCGATATCACCAGAAATACGTAGTTTGACTGCAATCCTGTTTGTTTTTTTTTCTTTTTCTTTTTTTCTTTCCAAATTTTCTAGTTCTGTTTGCAAAGTTGTAAATTTTGAAGACCAAACATCTTTTGATTTCAAATCTATTAACTGAAGTTCAAATTTAGCTTTATTGATCTTCTGAAATGGTTTAAAATTTATTTCGTTGGTGGTTACAAAGTAATTTTATCTTTTCTGAACTCTTTAAAAAGATTGGCAAATGTACCTTTCATTTTTTCAATAGTAGCCAACAAATATTTAGTGTTAATACCACTTCCTGCTTCTTGATGCTTTTTTAAATAAAAGAAATGAAGTTTTCATTGCTTATATCTTGAATCGAGATAATTGACTTTCAAAAAAAGTAACATTTTCTAAAAACGAGCAAGCAGTGTTGTCTCACCCTTGCAACTTGTTACTAAGTTTGTTAAGATGAGCCATCATATCTGAAGTAAAATTTTTGTAATGGATTATCATCATTTAACTCAGGGTATTCAAAACCTTTTGACAACAAAAACATTTTAATATGTTCAATACATTGACCAAAACGTTCAATGACAACCTCCCTAGATAGCCAATGGACTTTATTATGCATCAATAGATCAGAATATTTTTCATTAACTTCATCAAGTAATAAACAAAATTTGAAATGATTTAATGCTTTTGGAGACAATTTGATTGAGTATTTTTACCACTAAGTTCATTACTTCTTGAATCACAAAGGGAAAGGTTTGCACACACAGTGCTTCTTGGTGTATGATGCATTGAAAACTGAAAATATTGTATTCAATAACTTTTTTTAAAAGGGGCACAAAGCCTTTATTTTTACCAGCCATACTCTTTGCACTGTCTGTATCAATAGATATTACTTTATTTGGATCCGTTTTATTTTTTGTCAAAAATGTGTATTGAGAAATTAATGCCTTCTCCATGCATTTGTCCTTTGTGTATACACTGGCAGGATAAATATCGCCCTACTAATTCTACTTGTGTTGTGTCCCTAATGTCACATGACTCATCACATGCCAAAGAAAACAAAGGCAATGATTTTAGATCAGAAAATTGTTGTAGGGTCATATTCTCTGCCATTTTTATTGTTCTGTCATAAAAGGTTTTTGTAGAAAGTGAAATATCTTTGATTTTTTAAATTATTTCTTCTTTGTTTTTAAAATCACAAAACAAATATTTGGACATGTTTAAAAAGGTCTTTACATAATCTCCATCTGTGAAAAGTTTTCCACGCTTCATTATTTCTCAAGAAACAGAAATGCTAGCTGCAGATGACTATTTACAGACTGAATCCATTTATTGAATGTCAAGAGTGAATTTTGTGTATTTCATTGCAATTCTAATATTTTGGTTTTTCTTTCTTCACTAGATGAATATCTTTTAGCAAAAGTAGAGTAATTTGTTGAAAAGTGACTTTCAAGATTTGACTTTTTATTATTTGACAACATTTTATTGCAGATTAAACATGATGGTAAACCAGTGGTACTTGGAATTGAGTGCATACATTTTTGTCCATTTGGATTTAAAATTGCAATTTTCATATTGATTTTTTTTTTTTCTAGTTGTAGCCATGGCTAAGTTTCACAAAATAGATAAACTTTTGTTTATAATCAAACAATAGTGTTTTGACACTTAGTGTTTTTTGTGTTTAAGTGTATAATTTTGCTTTCATAATTCTTCACATTCATTAATTCAAACATTTCAAACACAATGTTGACATAGTTGCGTACAAATTTTATTCACACAAAGTTTGCTTAAGCTTTTGTGGAACTAAACTTGTGTTTGAATGAAACGTCTATTAATAACAGTATCATGTTAATAACTGCATATTTTATTTTAATATAATTGTATTCTATTTCAAATAAAAAAAAAATTTAATTCAATGAATAACAGTCATCGAATGAATTTTTTTTTATTTTTTGATAAAATGTTTTATTAAATTTTTTCTTTATTAAATTAAATTTTTCATGTTTCAATAAAACCAAAGCATTTATAATTAGGACAGACTGAATTGTTTTTTTGATTGCATACTCTGGTGACTTACATTTTTATCCCATTGATTGGTCAACCATTCCTTGGGATATTTTTTGGAACCTACAAAAAATATGAAATGAAATAAAAAGTTCAAAACGATTGTTCTGCCACCGCAGCATTTTCACATAAATTATTTTAATTTTTTATTGTTTTTCACAGAAATTTACTCATAGTTTTTATATCTTCTATTAGATTTTTTTCAATTAGATAAAAAGTCTATGTTATTTATTAAACTATATATTTACTTTTTCAATTTTAATTCTTGTATTTAAATTTACTATGACCTTCCCATAAAGTAGTTAGAACTATCATGACAAACTAGTTATTTAAACTATTAAGACAAAGTTGTTGTTTTTTTTTAATTATTTAAATTGAAGACAAGATCTATAACATATAAATATTACAAAATAATACTTATATATTATATGTTTTAAACAAAAAAAAAGTTTTTAATTTTATATAATAAAAATTAAAATTATAAATAAAGTAAATTAGTTTAAAACATATTAGAAACATAGTAAACATAATTTAAAACATGATAAAAACATAACATAAATTGAAACATAATAATATAATTTTTTTTTTTTATTACAGACTCTGTTACAGAAAAGAAGTTTCTTTACTTGAAATTCTCAGCAAATAAAGTAAGTTATTTTTTTTTTTTGTAATTTTTTTTTTTTATCCCTGTTATCCAGAACCATATATGATTATATCTATCTTCGGTTATATTTATTATTGCTATATCCATCTATTATATTATACTATTTATATATATATATATATATATATATATATATATATATATATATATATATATATATATATATATATATATATATGTATGTATATATATATATGTATAGATATATATATATATATATATACATATATATATATATATATATATATATATATATATATATATATATATATATATATATATATATATAGTATATATATATATATATATATATATATATATATATATATATATATATATATATATATATATATATATATATATATATGTATATATATATATATATATATATATATATATATATATATATATATATATATATATATATATATATATATATATATATATATATACTATTCCCATCTATTATATCTATTATGGCTATATCTATCTAAACTAAAAATATATATAAATATATATATATATATATATATATATATATATATATATATATATATATATACTATACTATACTCATCTATTATATCTTTTATGGCTATATCTATCTAAACTAAAAATAAACCCCTTTGTTTAATGTGGTTATAACCCTCTCTCAACTCCAAAACACGAACCTTGATGAACAAGGCCGCTGCGCAGAGAAACAAGTTGAGCACGGTACTACCAGGGACGTGGTGGGAATCCAACTTTGAACATCCCGCTTATGAAGCAAGCGCTCTACCACTACACCACTACTGCATTGTAAGCTATATCTTCTTTTTTTACACTTCATGATAAAACTCACAATAGAAACTGCAATTGTCAGCAATATTTACAATGCTACTGAACTATAAAATGAAGTAATTGTTATAGGCTTCAAATTTTTTCGAAACGGCTTGTTAGCAGCGTTTTAACAGTTTTATTCTTATTCACATCTAAACTGTATGTTTCCCTAAATTTTTTACAATTCTCTTTTAAGTAGCTTGTTTTGGCTTTAAAACAAAACTATTCCATATAAAAAAGAAATCCAAATTTTTTATTAATTTATTGCAAACAAACTCTTTATATTTCTTCTCTCGATGTTTGCTATCCATTCTTTTCTTCCTTATTTAATGTATTTCAAGTTCAATGGTTCATTCGAATTTCTGCTATCAATTGCAAATTCGAATTTCTGCTATCAGTGAGTCACTAACATTTTTCTTTTACCATAAAAATAATTAAAAAAAATTACTTCTAGAGCCTTTAAGATATTGAGAAATTAAAAAAATACAAGTTCTGTCAATGATAGCAATGTCAAGTTATAAATAATCTCAATGTAACTGATAACTTTTTTAATATAATACTTTTAGGTGTTAAATAAACAATTTTGAACATTTTTCTCTACCCCTTTTCTTGCCCTCTTTATTAATTTTAGCGAGTTTTTTGCGCATCAATGTGTATCTTATTTTTTTGTTTTAAAAATTATGTTTTAGTAATAAAATCCTAAAGCTTTTGTTTAAAATAAAGCTTTAACTTATTTTAAGCAAAACCTACAATTTATACTAAATACAATATCATTGAAGTTGCAAGAAAACATAATACAAACAAAATTAGTATATAAGCTGATTAAGTACATTATCTTCTTTTAAAAAGATGTTGTTAAAATATGTCACTGTAAAATGGTAAATTTATCTTATTTTTGGTTATCCAACAATTCATATAATATAAATTCATTTTATATTGTTAGTAAAAATTTATTTACCTATTTTTTAAAAATATGTAAATAAAACCAAGGCCTTTTAATGTAGAAGTTTTTAAAGTAAGCCCATGCGGAATGTGATGTCACATTAGTAGTCCATTTATATTTGTTTTGTTTTAAAAAGATTTGTTTTTATTAAAAGGTTTTGCAAGATAATTTTTTTATACTTTGTTGGATTTAGATTATCTGATTACAAAAAAAAAATTTGAATAAAAAAATAATAAGAATAACCACATTTATTTTAGTTAATTTTTTTGCAAGATTTTTCAAAATTTAATTTTTAAAAATATATTAAAAGTCTCATTAAAACTATTAAATTCATTATCTCATTAAGACTAATCAATTTTTCATTACTAAATTAACTTTAGCAATATTCTTAAATAGTTTATACATGAAATGTTGCCAGCTTTAAAAAAATATTTACTATTGTACATATGGCAAGTCGTGCAATATAAAGTATTAAAATACCACAACAACATACACCTTCAACCATCTCAAAAAACTTTAAATGCCTAATTGATAAAAAAATTACGATTTGTTTGTGCTTTGACATCAAAAAATACTTGGAAATATTGAGAAGATATCAAAAAGAAAAAATTGAAAAAACATCTGTTGTTAGTTGCAACAAAATGATAGTTGACCATTTCAACCCTCCACAATCTAAATTGAATAGATATTCATACTCTGAAGCAACACCAAATTCTAATGAATGTTCTGATACTAGTTTTTTTTTTTGTAAAACACACAATAAACTTTTTCATGTATTAGCTTATAAGCAACATAAACAATATACACACATAATACAGCAATATAAAGAAGAGAATTACATTCAAAAGAAGAAACATCAATATTATCTGACCTTGTAACTAATTCATAAAATTCTTAAAATTTAAATGGCTTTAAAATATATCATGCCAGTATATCATTCAATTGAAAAATTTAACGTTAGATAACTAAAGTAATGTCACAAGAGTTTTTTCAACCCATGAGTGCACCTTCTACTATAGAAGGTGCACTCATGGGTCATTTAATGTTAAATAATTTTTTCTTCGCTTTAATTTGAGAACAGTTTTAATAAATAATCAAAAATAGTAGATACTTAAGTTTAAAATAGAATTTTTTTGATGCCCAATTAAAATTGTGATTAATCTTTAGTCTCTCTGTTAAAAGATAGTCCCAAGTTCAAAATGGGTACAAAAGATAATTACAAGGTCAATTCTAGGCTTTATTTGTTTAATTAAAAAAAATTTTAACACCATTTGGTTATGGGTTGGTTCTGAGTTAAGTGGTATTTTTTAGTAAATATTTTTTTTATAAATTTATCAAAATATTCAATATATTCAATCGTATATATTAAGTATTTTTTAATTTCATATATTTTATTTACATGAAGCACTGGGCACTATATAATTGATTTATTGATTTCTAAAATTTATATTAAAAATTTCTGTATATGATTTATGTTTTTTTTTATAATAAATAAAACTTTTAATAACAATTTTATACACTGTTCATTTATTTACTCATTTATTTACATTTATTTATGTTTAATTTCATTAGCACCATAGACATTTTTTTCAATTTAAAAAAAAAACACATTTTTTTTATTGATTTTAAAAGGTTTTTATTAATGAACTTGTGTTCTTTTTGAAATGACAAGTTCAAATGTGTATTGAGGCATATCTTTTTACGGACGTTTTAACAGTTAGTAAAAAAACATTCCATAAATAAAAGTATATAAAAAAACTGAATACGAAGAGAAGTAATAAATACGTAAGGAGTATCATTAAGAAATTTAAATCTGCATTAAGTACAAAATTGGCTGACATTCTAGAGAATTTTTATTTGTTTATGTTGTTTAAAAAGAAAGACACTCTGCAAAACACTGAACATGATACAACCTAACCATGGCAGTTAACTTTTTTATGACACCAAAACTATATAATGAATTGCAGTTAATTATTAGTTCCTAAGAAACCTTGGCATCTTTAATAAAACTTTTGAAATTTTTTTTTTTTTTATAAATAAAAATTTTTTAATAATTTTTATTTATAAAAAATATTTAAAAATAATAATTATTTTGAATAAATTATTTACATATTTTTTATATGTTTTGGTAGGTTTTAAAGGTTTGGAATAGATTATTTTCATGTTTTTTTCATTATTGCTATGTAGTTATTTACTCACTTCACTTACTAATTTACTGATAAAAGAACGCATGTTTTAATAAAAGAAAACACATTTTAGTAAAAGAACACAAGTTCTTTTTTTTTTTATAAATTTTTATAAAGAATTTTTTTTTTTTTTTTTTTTTTTTATAAATCTAAATTTTTTTTTATTTTTTTGTATAAAGTTTTATTTTCATAATAGTTCCTTTTATTTCTGTCATTTATGTAAAAAAGATTTTCGAATGAAATACTTTTAATGCATACTTAAATAAATAATTTTTTTTTTTATCTACTTAAATATTTAGTTAGTTTTAAATATTTAGTTATAAATATTTTAAGAATTATATTATATAATATAATATATAGTTATATATATTTTAAGAAATGAGATATTGTTTTGATAACTTATTTAACATAACTAAAGTTTGCAATTTTTTGAACTAATTGGTTTTTTGTACCATTTGGTTTAAAAATTATTTTTACCTTCTGGAAAAGTCATATATTTCTAAAAAAATGTTGCATTATTTTTTTAACTTTTCAAATTCAATTATTGCATTTTCAAAAAAAACAGTCTATTAAATTTATACAAAAGATATTCTATCCATTTTGAACATTAAGCAACAATCAACAATGTTGGTTTAAATATCAACAATTTTGTTATAATTCAGCCCATTATAAAACATTTTTAAGTATATAACCGATTGTGGCAGTCTAACTTTTTGCAAATGTAATTGCTCTATTATGTTATTTATAATATTTTTAGGATATTTTGAGTATAAGTGTGGCAAACAAATATAAAAATGACGATAATCTTCAGTTTGAGCAAATAACATTAGTTGGACTTCAACATTCTATAAAAAATGTATATGTAAATGAAATTCTTCATCAATCATTTACCTCAAAAACAATAAAAAGTTCTAAGGTGAGTTTTTTGATGAAAAATTTTCATATTTATTATAGATATAAATAATCATATTAACCTATATTATACAACACATGTTAATATGATTATATATATCTAGTTATCTATTTTATTATGACATGTATTATATGTTTGTATATATAATCTATATAACATTATAGGTTTTATATATATATATATATATATATATATATATATATATATATATATATATATATATATATATATATATATATATATATATTATAATCATATAATATAAAAATAAAAATATTGTTTTATAAATGTGTATTGTAAAATATTTTTAAATATAAATATTCAGGTTAACTTATTTTTGTGACAAACAAAAAAAGATAAATTTCCAAGCAGCCAATTTTTTTTGGCCAACCGTATTTTGTGTTAGTTGGCGCAACTGCAGTATATTTACAGTTGACCAAACCACATTTTGTATTAGTTAGCCCAATATAAATCACAGGTATGTGTTGGCACATAAGTTAAGTTTATTAAAATGTTAGTTACAGTTTGTAAAAATGTAACACTACAAGTAATTTTGTAACATTGTTTAATAACTTAAAACTCGTCGCTGAATATATAGGGTATAAACTTTAGCCGGAACGTTAACATAAGTGAAAATGACGCAGCGCTAATAATTATTAATTATATATTAATTATTATATATTAATAATTATGCCAACAAATTGCCAACTATATAGCGCTTAGGTCAGCCAATGTGTAGCGCTTACAATGTAAAATAGTTGGGCAAGCTAAATTGTGCTGCTTGGTTCCACCTGAGTTTTCAGTTCAATTTTTAAACTTCTATTTTCATGACAAAAAAAATCTCCAGTCTAATAAAAAATGTTTGTTAGTTATTATGCCAGTTTACGTAAATAGTCTCACGTATTTTTAATAAAATTGTATCGCTTGAGTATTCTGCATAGAATAAACTAGAATTTCTTGAAATATAAATAAGTTGAGAAACAAAAAGGTAAATAAAATTTTTTTTTATTCTTATTAATATTTTTTTTAAACAAAGTTTAAAAAAAAATAGAAATTTTTTCATTAATAGGAACAAAAAAAATTGTTTTCTACATTTTACTGGGCAATAAAATTTTATTGTATTTTATTTTTGGGTCGACATTTTTCACAAGCCCATTTTCGACAAGCGCTTTTCTTGTCAAAAATGGGTTTGTGAAAACCAAAGCTAAAAACCAAAACCAATTTTTGAAAGAAAGAAGTTTTCTTTCTTTCAAAAGTTGGTTTTGAAGTGTTTCAAAAAATTTATCAATCACTAGGTTAGTGCATAAAGCGGCTCTCGCTGCTGAAATTCTTAGTGCCTTGCTTTGACTTAATTTATGTTGCCAGCGTTGGTTGAAACCCATGTAGTACTCGATCGGTTGCTTTTTATTCTTAAATAAGGTAGTTTGATTAGTTTCCTTCAACTACTGGAACCCCACGATTTGAATTTTAGGAAACAGTTAACCGTAACCCCACTTACCTAAAGCCTGAAGACGTGAACAAGTAAGGTCTTTGTCACGTGGCTAAGAGTTGTTAACTTACTAGCCTCGGCTATTCTTTTTGGATATCGAATTTTTCCTCCTAGTGTCCCATGAGGTATACTCAGTTCACCAGTTTTAACTTTTTTAATGGCTTTTTTCCATTTGCTCTTTGCTTAAATTAGTGACGGATTTTTTCTCGTAATTTAAGACATTTTTGTTGACAATTGATCGATTTAATTTTTATTGATTATTAAACCAACATAACCTAAGAAATATCTATATATATATATATATATATATATATATATATATATATATATATATATATATATATATATATATATATATATATATATATATATATATATATATATATATATATATATATATTATATATATAAAATATGTATATGTATATATATTACATATATATTATATATATATATATATATATTATATATATATATATATTATATATTATATATATATATATATATATATATTATATATATTATATATATATTATATATATATTATATATATATTATATTTATATATATATATATATATATATATATATATATATATATATATATATATATATATATATAGGCGAAATTTTCCCATTTAGTATTTCCGGATTACCTTCGGAACCTATCAAATTAAAAAGAAAAAAACAACATATTTTTTCTCCGTTTTGGTTTTTTAAATTTTTGACAAAAGTGAATAATTAGATTTTTAAAAGAATTTTAAATTTCCTGTTTATTTGAAAATTGCCATTGTCAATTAATTTTCATATCAAGTCTTCAAAATGAAATATTTTTTGATATAGTTTGATTTGAACTTTCTATTTCTTTAAACAGAAATTTTAATCATAAAAAAATCTTATTCCTGAGAAAATTAGAGTCATAAAAGTAAAGATACATCGATTGGCGGCATCATCTATAAAGTAAAGAGGGAAACCATTTTACTTTATAGATGATGTCATCTGTGATAACTGTGATCAGCTGATTTTTAATTAAAATTTATTAATTTTTAGATTTGGTTAATAAACAACGTCAATTTAAAAATTGATCGTGATCACAACATCAAATGGACGTACAACATCAAAAGTTCGTCTTATTGTTTTAAAGTTAACATTTATTGCATGATAACCGTAATCGTGTCATTGTTCACTATTATGTATTAAATTTAAATTTTTTTGTTGAAATAATTGGTGAGAAATCTTAAATAATTTTTTTTTATAATTTTTTTACGAATAAAGTAACAGTCATAAATTTGTTTTATATTATAAAACTTATTGTATTCTTTGCGTGTTGTTCACTGATCTCAAAATATAACTGAATAGCGGATTCTATTGTTTTTTCCAAAAAAAGTTGAAGCCAAAATTGGCCTCCCAAGATGGCGGCGATTTTAGTTCTTAGAGGTGAAACCTATATACATTCTATTTTACTTAATCAAAATACAAAAGAAAATAATGAAATAAGACTAATTCATTTGTAAAAAAAAGCAATAAAAAAAATAAACAAATGAATTTTATAATTACTACAGAAAAAAAAATTATTTTTTTAAATAATTGAATTTAATATTAAATGGCATTAGTGAAATTTACAATTTTAGTTTTATGTATAATTTATGTGCCTTATAGTTTTAACAAAGAATACTATAACTAAGAATAAGAACCCAATGCTGTATGCCAGAAGGTTAATAATTGCTGCTGTTTACCATTCATAACAGCATGGTAAACAGCAGCAATTATGTCTACCTACAATTTTATATTTTTTAAGCAAGATACCAATTTGTACAAATGCTGCATGAACTATTACCCGAGTGCTGTAAGTACACGAAAACTCAGGGGCTTCTTCTAAACTTATATTATACTTAAATGCTATTATTGCATAAATTATATGATTAAAATATTCAAAAGTATCACTTATATTGGTAAAAAAAAACCAGGTCTGAATTATAGTTATATATAATAACTTTTAAAACAACTAAAAAGTAAATAATCATTTCTTATAACTTAAAGGATAATCACTCAATACAATTGGTGATGAAAATGTATGTAAAAATACATTTGTTTGAAAAAAATGTGTTTATTAAATTTTTAATATACAAATATTCAAAACACCTCTTTGAAATATCTCTTTAACTAAAGTTATATATGTTTACCTGCTGTTAAGAATTATGTATATATGTTATAGTTAACTAACTTTTTTATATTATTAAACTGTATGTTGCAGGTTAATAATATAATTAAACTGCAACATACATAAATTCATTGGCATACATATAAAATAATTTTATATATATGCCAATGAGTTTATTCGCATAAAAGATTGATTACATGACATTAAATTCAAGAAACCTATTTGCCAATGGATACAAGTCAGCATTGTGTGTATGTAACAAGACTCTGTTTTTCATTTCTTAACATGGCATATAATTATTTCATTGTCTTAAAGAGATTAATTGGTACGCAAATGAACTTGTATAGTCTAAAAACTGATTTCATTAGATATTTGGTAGCAGTTTAATCTGTTTAAAATAAATACCTCAACTGAGAAAAAAAAGAAAGTTCGCCATAAAATCATTTAACATATAAGTCAAAACCATCAAACAACTCTTTATTGTGCTGTGAGATCTTATTTAGCTGTGAGATCTGCAAGAATGTTTAATAACTATATCAAATGCCAACAACTCACAACCACATATAAACAACTTTTGATGCGAAGTAGAGTTCAATGTTTTGATAGTAGAGTTCAAACTTTTGATTCGAAGTAGAGTTCAATGTTCAAATGGAAACTGCAGCATCAGAGATCAAACTCATATTTTAAAAACTTTAGATTCTTTTTTTCTTTTGCTCACTCCAGTACTAAAATATCTGACTGAAATTGAATTAATAAAAAAATATGATTTGTTGGAGAGAAAAACAACTAATAGTGACCACGATTATGCAAAAAAGTATTGATTTCATATTGTCTGACACGTTGCTAAAATTACATTAAAATAAAATTATCTGTATTAAATATAAATATATATATATTTGTAAAAATTTTAATAAAAATCACAATATTTTTTATTCATGACATGTTTCGTAGTCTTACTACATTTTCAAAAGATTTAATTTACAATTAAAACTCTGGTAAATAAATTTAAAAACTGAAGACAATACAGAGAAAAAATTAACGGACAAATAAACTTGTTAATAAATAATAAATTGTAAATAAAATCCTTTTTTAAATAAGCAAACATCTCAATATATTATAAATTTATCTATCTAACTTAGTATATTATTATTATTATTATTATTTTTATTATTATTATTATTATTATTATTATTATTATTATTATTATTATTATTATTATTATTAATATTTTAATATAAGGAAGTTTATTTTGTCATAATTTGTAATATAATTTTTAATTGGTTTGTAACAAGTTTATTTGTCCGTTAATTTTTTCTCTGTACTGTCTTCAGTTTATAAATTTATTTAGAGTTTTAATTGTACATTAAAATTGTAAATTATATATATATATATATATATATATATATATATATATATATATATATATATATATATATATATATATATATATATATATATATATATATATATATATACATATATATATATATAAAATTCTAGAAGGAACCTCTGAATTGTGTGTACTCACAGAGCTCAGCTAATAGTTCTTGGAGCATTTGTAAATTTGTGATATCTATTTGAAAAACTAATTTATAGTAGTTTATTTTAAAAAGATATTCAGCTGCCTACCATGCAGTTGTGTTATTAACCTTCTAGTACACAGCATTGGGTAGTTAAGAACTAAAAGGTACATAAATTGTATAAAAAACAATATTAAACAATTAATTTATGGTAACACTAAAATTAAAAGTAAATAAATGAAATACAAATAAAAAATGAATAAAATTATTTTGATTTTTCACATTTAAGTTTGTTTGGAAACTTTTGAATTGGATAACTACTAGGTTTTTGTTTGTTATTTACTTCTACTAATAGGTTATAAATAGTTATATATATTAGTGGAACCTAATAGTTAACTATTAGGTTCTAGGTATAATACTAGTTTCTAGTGCTTTCTTTACTTATGTTAAATAAACTAATTTTTAATTATTTAACTAAAAAATTTTATCTTGTTTAATTTTTCTTATTTAACTAATTAATTTTTATATAAAAAAGAAAGATATTATTCAAGCTAATTATTAAGAGTATATTTTGTTAAACAAAGTATTATATATATTTTAGAAATTTACGTAAATATGTAATATTGGGTTTCTCAAATTATTTGCTATGTAAAACCGAAAATTATATTTGTATTTGAGGCTTGTACATTTATTTTCATTTAAAAAAGATATAAAAGTTCGAAACAAAATTTTCTCAATTTGTAATCAATTAAATACGCCGCCATAATTGGCGGCGTAATTAGTTGTTTATTTATAATTGGGCCACCTAAATAACTAAAAAATAAAATAAAATAAAATTAAGGTGTTCCCAGTAGTCCATACGGTCTTATCAAAGAAAACCGGCGTCGAACATTAGACCGCATGGTTCTGAACCAGAACTACTGCAAAACGGTTTTTAAATACTTTTTTAAGATTTCTTAAGTCTTTTCCTATACCTAGGTATACTTTGTAGGACCTAGTATATATTTAAAAAACAAAGTACTTTCTTCTGAAAATATCTTTTAAATTGTGCGTAAAATCTGTTTGAAAAGTTCACACTAAAATATTGAGCAATATGCTGTTGTTAATGATATGCTCTTTAATAGTATAATCTTTGGCTCCTTTTGTAAAAGTAAGTTGCGAAATTTAAGTTTGCGTTGTGGTTTTTTTTTTTTTCTTTTTTAATTAAAGCAAGTATTGGTTTTTTTTTGGTTTTTTAAAAAAAACAAAACAAATTAAATCATTATCGATTCTCACAGTTTTACTTCATAAGAAAAAAAAAATTATATTCAGGTCTAAACATCAAGAAATTTATTTTTGGAATTGTTATTAAATATACCTATAATAAGTAAAAAAATAATTAATAGAGTTTTATAATTCAAAAACGTGAAGCTGATGCCAAAACCACAAAAAAAAAAACTTTTTTTTTGGTAAAGAAATGTCAATATTGTTTATAATAACAAATCAAAGTTTTGTTGTTTTTTGTTTAAGAAAAAAATGTAAGAAATAATTTAATAAATTTTAACTTGTATTTAACTAGTCTAGGCCTATTTCATGAACTAAAACGAAGAACCATACTGATGAGCTTTTCTGTTCTGAATTTTAAAAAAACCGCTATTTTCATAGCCACGAGGTAATAAAAAAATTTATTAAAAAGAACGTTAATGAACTTTTTAAAAATCCAAAGGGGAAGAACTTGGGTGTTGATTTAAAAAACTGTTTTAAGCGTTAAGTTTTTGGCTTAAGTTCTAGTAACTTACTAATTTCGTAATAACAAAACTTGAGATTTATTTTGCGTAAGTTAAACTCTCAAATTATGGTATTCATAAAACATCTCAACTTATTAAAAAACATATGAACAAGTTCCTCATTTAAACGAGATCCTAGTGACCAAAAAAATGCAAAACATAGTTACGCAAAAAAATGCAAAACATAGTTGCATTGATACGCGCGGTGCGGCGTGTGACGAAACCCAAGCCTTGTGCACGCCGGTGAGTGAGTCATGCTTGTCGGCGCAGGTGCAACACGACCACGCTTTTGAAGAAGAGAATGATTGTGGAAATTAACTTTTTTTGAACTTAAAGTTCTTTATGAAATCCTACCGGCTAAGGTGGAAACAGCTGCTTATATTTTGAGATTTATTAACAGAAATCAAAACCCATTTCCCAACGCATGCGTGTAGAGTTTTACTAATTATACCTGTTATTGTGGCAAACGCAGAAAATAGTTTTTTCCGTTTGAAACTTATCAAGAAAAATTTGAATGAACTTAAATTTTAAAAAACTTAAGAAAAAAATTAGTTGTTATTCTAGTTCAATTGTTTCCTTTCAGTCTAAAATTATTATTTATTTTACATTATTAGGCTTATAATAACTTTAAAAATAAACTTTATTGTTATTATTCTAGGTTATTTTATAAATTCCTTTATATAAACTTACAAAAAAATAACAACTCAAAATTATACCAATCCGAAATGGAAATATTGCACTTACACAACCCTACTTTAGACAGTAAGAGATTAAACTTTTTTTTTCGCAAATGCTATTTCCGAAATTTAGCATTTCGCAAGTTGACATACGAAATAAAACTATTTTGCAACATACGAAAGTAGCGGTTTCGGAAGTCGCACTTGTGAAACAAGCATTTTCGCCAAACGACGTTTTGAAGTCTATAAAGAAAATTTGTTTGCCAGACTGATTTTAATTGTAAAAATTAACATCTTTAAATCCCAAAATGTTTATAATGAATTTTTATTTTCAGTATAATAATATATTAAATTTTTATGGTTTTATTTTTAGAAATATTGATAAAAAACAAAATTTCTTTCGTAACGAAAGTATTTTGCATCACCACATACGAAAGAGTTCTTAACGGAATTAAACTTACGAAACGTGCCATAATAAATATATATAACGATGTTTTTTGAACTCATTACGTATAATCCGGTCAAAATAAACATTTCAATTTACAATAATTCGCATAGAGCTGAAAATTGGTGCATACCTTTGGGACATTATTATAAATAAAGTATTAAAAGTCCCCATCGATCCCATATCTGCAAAAAAAGTTATTCAACGTCAAAGGTGTAAAAAAAAGGTGATTTTTTTTTTAAAAAAAAAAAAGGAAATGTTTTATTATAAAAATAGATCAAACAAACGTATTAGATCATGAAAGTTTTTACTAAAACTGCCTTTATACATTTTCATAAGAATCATTTTTCCTGAGATATTGCAATTCTTGCAAAAATATATTGCGAGAAGATATTGCAAGAATATATTGCGAGAAAACATATTTCGATTTTATATAAAATATAATGCTAGAAAAGTAATTGCGATTCTTGTTAAATTACGAAATTAATATACCATAATTTTTAATATACCATAATATTTTTATATATTATTTATTATTAAATGATATATTATATATTAGTATCTTCTTCGCTTTCTTCTTCTTCGTAGTCATCTGCTTTTTCAAGCTGGATATGTGAAAAAAATACATCAATAGTCTCCTCATTGATATCATCAAAATCATCATTTATTGAATTTGATTCAACATTGGAGCAAGACTGGCCTCGGCAATTAGTACACACTGATAAACAAAATAACCCGACTTTTTTACAGCTACATTTTGCACTACAACCCTTTTTGCAATTACAGAAGATGGTATTGAGAAGTTTTTCTGGAGCTTGTGGGAGTAAAGTTTCAATCGGCTCTAATGTATTATTTACTAATTTCCAACCCCAGTCTGATGGATCCAATTGATTGCCTAGCCATACTTGAACTTGATAATATACTCGATACAAATGTTGGCAAGAAGAAGCAGATGTTGGAGGAAGACAAGATAACCGCACTCTTTTATTATTCCGATGTTTTTTACAAAAGTTAGGTATCTATACTTGTCTAAACAATCAATTTTATTTGAAGCTCCATATAAAGCAAGAAGAAAACAAATCCCGTTTGTAACAATGTCTTGTGGTGAAGAGTCTATCTTTTGAAACACTTCGGCGCAATTAGTTAAATCACGTTTTTCAAATAATTTAAATGCGGTTGTTTTACCCTTTCTGAAAAATGCTGATGTAGTATCGCAGCCAGTAATTGCATGTAAAAATAAGATATGATTTTGACATTTTGGATAAGCAGATAAACTTTTTGATGAATATATTTCTGTTGGTTGATGAGCTTTACCGGGTTTTAAAAAGTAAATAGTCTTATCAATTGGAGTCCGTGCAGTCAGTAATACCAATAAGTCAACATCTTCACCAACAACAACAGAAGTATTTATTGCATTGGATTGTTCTATGGCTGTTTCAATTATAAGAACATCAGCGTCATTATCTGTTTGATTCACTATAATATTTGCAGCTGTAAATCTATCGTATAACGTAAAAATGAAGCGAGATTTGTTATAAGTATTGGAAAGGAATTGTTGTTGGTTTGTTGGAACTGTCATAAATTGATCAAAAATGACATCATTTGAAGAAGATATTTTTGTGGTTCGACGACGCTGTTCTGCAGCTTTAATATTTTTCTTATAATCAGTACAACCACCAAATACTACTATAGACATTCTATAACTAAAATGTCTATGTACGTACTGAATCTATTTATCAAAAGTAACGTTAAACGTTGCTTCTCGATCCCACACAACGCAGTGTAATAAATACCCTCCATCGATGATGTAACTAGCATTTGTGTTGTCAATTTCAATTTCCACTGATTCAAAGCAATTGTAAATAGCTGATTTCTGTGTTTTACGCATTCCAGTTTCATCAAACATTGATAAAGGATAGGGGGCTAATTCATACACAAAATATTTTTCTATTTCATCCTCAAATGTCTTAGTAATACTTATACGTTGAAATAGTAATACTGGATCTACAGGTACTTTTTCATCATAAACTTTTATGTTTATTAAATGTTTCACCTATCATTTTAGACATAGAAGCAATCCCAACTTCACGAGCATTATGACAGTTGATTTTATTATCACCAACCATTCCACTAGCAATTGAAATAATTTCTTTAATATTAGGAAAAGGATCATGTGATTAAAACCATTGCTGAAGTTTTTCAATATCTTTATCATCTTTCTTTATTCGTGAATCACTTGCATCTACATGCTGATCTGTTGCATGCGTTCTAATATCAGCAAGATCTTCTAATCCTTCACATACAGTGTTCATTGCATGCATGCCATAAACCCATTTACGTATAACACTTTCTTTTGTACTTCTTCCTTGAAAAATACCTCCATATATCTTCATTGATTCCATCATTGATTGCTCAAGCACCATATCCGTTGAAGTGCCACAATTGAGTTTATCAGAACGTCTAACAGTGAAAAATCCTTTGATAAACCATTAATAAACACTTTAATTCATTAACTTCTCTAATTGTAGCATATCCTGTAGACATAAGTGCGCAGACTTAGCATAAGGAAAATGTCCCGATGCGTGGAAATAAGGAAGCATTTCTTTAATACTGTTTAAATAACCTATATATGCCTAATAAGGAAGCATTTCTTTAATACTGTTTAAATAACCTTGCCAATCTCCCATGCGTTCAGCTCTGATAAACTCCTTTGCAATTGACACCATATTAAAATATTGTATCCATAGTTTTGATGTAGGTCCTCGTTTTTCAAATTCTTTTAATTTTTTATTGAACTTTTAAAGTAATGCATCGAACATTTCATCATCAACGCCACTTTCAATATCACTATATGAAACTTTGTTATTTATGACATCCTTAATGGTAATATCAAGATTTGCTAACATCTCCTCATCAATAGCAAGATCTTTTGAAATTATTATAGCTAAAGTGAGCTGAAGTAATGTATGGGCTCTAACAGCTCTAGCGTAAGCATGGCCATTGAGCATTTTTTCTAACGATTCAGGTGCATAAATTAACAAAAGTGCCTCTTGTATGCCACTTCCTTGCATAATATAACCAATTGAATCAAAAAGTGATATTAGTAAATGAAATCCTCCAAGTCTTATTATGATCTTTGATAATTCAAATCCATCAGGTGCTGCAGATAAATTTCTCAAGCTTTTGCATACAGAGGTTGATCGAAAGTAATAATGCATACTTCGTGGCCGTAATGTTTCGCATTTTCTAAAGCACAAAGTAAATTCGTGTATATTGTACTGTAGTTACTTGCTGGTTGGTTAATAAACGGTAAGAATAAAATTTTAGACTTAGAAAAATTCTGAATACTACTTGTTAAACGTTCGATATAACCGTTCCAACCGGGTAACGATAAATTCCTGCATTTACCATAGAACCATATTGCTTCAATTTTTTGGATTAAAGATATTGGTGCTTCACTTTCATAAGCTATATTTTGCACATTTATTTTACTATAACCAACTACACCATCATTTTGATAGATTTGAATTGGCACATGTGCTTTTGCTGCAAAATCTTTTGCAGAAGGGATTTCCTTTATTTTGGTATATGATCCTCTTGTGAAACTGAATCTTTTGGGGTAACAATTTGAAAGTTAACCATTTTGTGAAGCGAGTTATTACCGTCTAAACTATTTACATTTATATCAGCATTGTCCGCAACGTATTGAATAAATGCGCCAGTTTGTGGTGGTAAGATGAAAGGCGGATGGTGAAGAACTGCTGCTGCCTCATACATTAAAGTGTGATTGTAGGATGCGCATAAACCAAAAGACGAAAAGATTTGTATAAGAAGTTTGGAACCAAACCGTCGATGGAAAAATACTGAGAGACCCAATTGCAATTTTGATTTAAAAGACCTAGGCCTAACAGCAGACATAATGCTGTGGCTGATACTTGTACACACTAATTTTAAATGTTCTAATTTAGATCTTTTTTTTTTCAAAATAACTTGCTCTAAAAAATAAATCAATGACTCTGGAATATCGCTGTTAATATCTTTAAACATTTGACTAGGCGAGGGATAATTGGTATTATCAAATACTAATGGTTGAATGTCCTCTCGAATGATTGCTGCCGCAGCTTTTAAAATTCGAAATCGTTCTTCTTTTTTATTTTGGCTTTTCTTCTCATACCAAGTTGGGTAAGAATATCGCTATGACTATTCAAAAAATAAATAAACGTTAATTTTCCCGGTTTTTCAGTGATAATTTTATTACCGAACTTCAACTTTAATCGTGTCTTAATTGTTCTGTTGTCTAAATGTGGATTTTTGCAAATGTTTTTCAATTCTTTTAATGAAAACTGGCAATCATCGCTGTTTTCAATGTATTTAAATATTTCTTCCATCGCAACATTTGTAGATTCATCTTAAGAACGACCGATTTTACACCCATTGGTTGGTCTCAAGAAAGAATTATAACATGTATTATGGTATTTAGCCTCAGCAGCAACTAAATCAAATTGATATTCAATGCGTGCAGTAACCTTTTTTGCTTCCTCGTCAGAACAACTCCATGCTACCTTTAGAATTGATTCTTTAAATTCAAGAGTAGCAACTTTATGAATTTTACGCCGAACTTTTATCGCTTTCTTCTTCTCGGACTTTTCGTTCGCTTCATCTCCGCAAATTAAGCAACATTTTTTAAAACAAAAAAGTAATTCACTTACGCGCGCTCTGGTAGGTGGACTATTTTCAGATGTGCTGACTTGATCTATATCTTGCTGTCTTATAAATGCAGCAATTGCTGCATTTATAAGACTATTGCGTTTATTGCTGCATTTATAAGACTATTGCGCAATAGTACTTTTCCGAGTATACTTTTTACGGCACACCACATGAATCGTCACAGACTTCAGATCTTTCAGGTATTCATAAAAACCGTCACTTCTTTTAACACTCGTATCAATCAAAGTCTTCATTCCACGATCAACAACTACAATTTCACTTACTGTTAAAAGTTTACTACAAATAAAACAAATAAAAAGTTACTACAAATAAAACAAATAAAAGTTTACTACAAATAAAAATACTACTTGGTACTATTTACTGCAATAGAATCTTCAACACTAAAAGTATTTCATCGTTCGTAACATTGTTCTAAGAATTTTTGGAAGTCAGACGAGAAAAATCAGTTTAAAAATTATTTTAAAAAAATCATTTTTCATTGTTCTTATACAAGATCAGAGAAAAGCCGCTAAAACAGTTTATTCAAAAAAGCGTTAAAATGCACTTCGCATTTGTTTGATCTATTTTTATGTTTAAACATTTCTTTTTTTTTTTTTTAAAAAAACAACTTTTTTCTATAACTTTAACCTTAAATAACTTTTTTTGCAGAAATGGGATCGACAGGGACTTTTAACACTTTATTTGTATTAATGTACTCAAGGTATGTACCAATTTTCAGCTCTATACGAATTATTGCAATTTCTTTATATTATATTTAAGAATATCTTTACGATATAGTTAAGAATATCTTAAATATATCGTTATATAAAATCTTTTGCGTCTTTTTCGTAACTGCACATTTCGGAAAGCTTCTTCCGTCAGGAACTATTTCGTAAGTATTCTTAAGAAATAATTTGTTTCGTAAGCTTTATTACGGAATTTTATTTATTTATATTTTCGTATAGTGCAGTACGGAATGTGCTTTTTCGCATGTGCAACTTTCGCAACAACAATTCTATTACGGAAGATAAAGATGCGAAATTTTCTAGCATCCATTTGCATATATAAATTTGTTTATTTTTAGTTTAATAATATAGTTGTTTAAGTAATAATTTATTTAGATATAACATTAATAATATTCATTTAAAAACATACAAATATATAACTTATCATATGCTTGTAATTAAATAATTATTTACTTTAGGAAGAGAATATTTTTATTTTTTTATAATTTTGTCTAACTGATATTGACATGTCTCACCGGATGATGACGTCTAAACTAATTGATTAACTACATTAAGCGCGTGAAAAGAATTTTTTTTTTCAATATATCTAACCGCTAATGTGTAATAAATTACAGCATTGAGGAATCAGAGAACCACTGACCTGGGTAATTATTGATTAGATTGTCAACTACTTTTGTTTTGTTAAAAAAAAAATTCATACTTTTTGATTGTTCATCACCTATCAGTCCGTACCAGAAAAATGAGGCAGTTTAGAATACCAAAGAAATATTGTTCTTGATGTGTGTAACAAAATTCTTTTATAACTTTGCAACTAGATCTATAGTTATTTTATGAAACACATACAGCTATAAAGCCTAAGGGAAACAAAAGACAAAGTTATATTAGAGTAAGTGTGAGTTGAGTAAGTTTCGAAACAATTGGATAAGTGCCTAATGTAAATAAATAACTTAGTAGAAGGAAAGGTAGTAATTAATTATGGGAATCCCCAGCAGTAAAAGAAATACAGGCCCAATTAAACTCACTTTTATAGAGCTATATAAAGTTTACAACGAGGACAAGTGATATTCAGTAAATAAAATAGAAACAGAATCAATACTTATATATTAGTTTTAACCTATTTCAAGGTCACATATCTCGGAGACTGGACTGTTTATTGAATTTTGACGCTAAAATAATTTTTTTTATTACAATAACAATATATTGTTATTGTATTATAAAGACGAATTACATTTACAAAATTTATTGTTATTGTAGTGGGTCATTACATTACATTTTTTTTTCAGAGGTTGGTATTATTTTATAAAGATGAATTGCAATACAATATTTATTGTTATTGTATTACAGTATTACAATAGTTGTAAATCACAAGTTTTGTTATTTTTTCTAAATTAAGTTAATACAATAACAGTAGTTATTGTTACTGTTATTGTTTTCATTACAATTACAATAGTTCTAACCTTATATGTGTTTATATCTATATATATATATATATATATATATATATATATATATATATATATATATATATATATATATATATATATATATATATATATATATATATATATATATATATATATATATATATTTATATATATTTATATATATATATATATATATATATTTATATATATATATATATATATATATATATATATATATATATTTATGTATATATATATATATATATATATATATATATATATATATATATATCACAGAGTACCGCGGATGAGCACTTAATTGGAGTTCACGCCTCCTTCCTAACCGATGTCGCAAAGCGTGCCCAGAGGTGGGGTTTGAACCACGGATCCTTTGTTTCTGAGGCAAGTGCGCAACCATTGTGCCACGGCTGCTTAAAAGTGTTTTTATGAAATCTTAACCATGACTGCTCAAAACCACGCAAAGGCGAACCACGCATGTTCAAAAGTGCTTTTACGCCACGGCTGCTTAAAAGTGTTTTTTAGATGTAGCACCACTCCTCGCATTATATACCTATTTATTATTCGATGTATGTAAAAAGAGTAAAAATAAATAAAAGTTAAAACATTCAGATTGTTTTTATTTTTATTAAAAAAAAAAAAAACATTCCAGTCTATTTAGTTGCGTTTTTGAGGTTTTTTAAAAAAACGACAAAGTTTAATTAGTTTCCTCAAATAAATTTTAATGGCTTTTCATTACTGTGTACTTGATTTTGTCACTTTTAAAGACAAAATCTTTAAAAGCCGTTTTTTTGTTACCGCAAACGGTAAGTTTTTATTTACAAATATATATATATATATATATATATATATATATATATATATATATATATATATATATATATATATATATATATATATATATATATATATATATATATATATATATATATATTGCATACATTATTTGGCTTAAGCCATTTACGTGTATAGTAACATATTGCACCTTCTAACATCGTGTGCAATCCTGTCCGCTTTCTGTATGCTATCTTTCTAACACGACTTCTTCTGTCTTTAACTCTAACATTCATTGTTCTTCCTAAACTCACTTTACTCTTGGTCCGTAGAGCAAGGTAATGACGCTATTTATTAGCTGGTAATGACGCTATTTATTAGCTGAACTTGTCTTTGCGGTCCTTGGTAATGTGGCCTCCGTATGGTAATTAGCTGGAGGAGGATAAACCACAATACCTATATATATATATATATATATACATATATATATATATATATATATATATATATATATATATATATATATATATATATATATATATATATATATATATATATATATATATATATATATATATTTATATATATTTATATATATATGTTTCATACATTATTTGGCTTAAGCCAATTAAGTGTATAGTAACGTATTGCACCTTCTAATATCGTGTGCAATCCTGTCCGCTATCTCTATGCTATCTTTCTAACTCGACTTTTTCTGTCTTTCACTATAACATATCTTCGTTCTTCCCAAATTCACTTACTCTTGGTCCGTAGAGCAGGTTATGACGCTCCTTGGGGAGCCGCACTTGTCTTTGCGGGTCTTGGTAATGTGGCCTCTGTATGGCAACTAGCCGGAGGAGGATAAACCACAATACCTATATATATATATATATATATATATATATATATATATATATATATATATATATATATAATATATATAAAAATTTCAAAAAGAATAAAAAATACTTTTAATTTTCTTTTTAGATTTTCCTTCATAAACAGATAATAACGATAATTATAACAATATTGATAAGAGTAACAGTAACATTAACAAAAAAAGTAATAATAATATATTTATACTTTTTAGAGTAGCTAATACAATTTGATTAGATTTAAACAGTATGGCTCAAGAAACACTGAGAGTTTATTACAACAACAAATATGCCGGCAAATTAATTAAAGATCAGCTCAACAGTTCAAGTTTTCAATATTCATTTCAATACGATATCGACTACATAAATAATAACAACGCAACATTGTCTTTTAATTTGCCGCTTTGTAAAGACAAATTTGAATCTCGACCTAACTTATTTTCATATTTTGAAAATTTAATATCTGAAGGGTGGCTCCGCGACATGCAATACGAAGCGCTTAAACAAGTTGGAATAAAAGATGTTGATAAATTCTCAATTTTATGCTTTTTTGGGCACGACCTTTTAGGATCAGTTTCCATAAAAAGTGAAAAACCAATGCAGAAAAGACCATATTTCAACTATTCAATTAACAATGAACAACTTTATTTAGGCGTCCCACAGGGTACTACAGTAAACATTGAAAGTACTGCAACTATACCTGGCGTTCAAAAAAAACTTTTAGTTAAAAAAAACTACAGCGGACTATTTGAAGTAACTTGTGCTAACGAATTAAGTACGCATATTGCAAAAATGGAGGTCAACAAGTTTCCAGATTTAATTGAGTTAGAATACTTAAGCAGCTTGGCAGTTAAGCATATTCTTCCAGATGATGTTGTCTGTGGTTTAGAAATAAGTAACATTGACAATTTTAATGAAAAAGCATTGATTATAGAAAGATTTGATAGATCTGTAGAATCGAATTATACTTCAAGTTCAATAAACAATGAAAACATAAAGCGACGTCATTTTGAAGAATTTAATCAGCTATTAAATCTTTCATCCGAAAATAAGTATGAATCGTCTTACGATGAAATGGCAGTCTTTATTCACCAAAATATAAAGTTGAATCGTTGCAATTTAAATGAACTTTTGAAACTTTTCAGAAGGATCTTGGCATTCATTTTGATTGGAAATACAGGTTGTGAATTTTTTTATTTTCTTAATTTTTATCATATAAAAAAATTTAGAAATATTTTAAATAAGCATTTTATACTTTTAATTTAGATGCTCATTTGAAAAACTTTGCAATGTTTCATGAACCAGAGGGTTCGCTTTGTCTTACTCCAATGTATGATGTAGTTGCGTCAGCTTATTATGAACGATTTAAAGAAATGGCGCTTAAGTTGAATTACAAAAAAGCAGAATTGTCCAAATTGAAACCAAAAGATATTGTTGATTTTGCTTTTAAACCAAAAGGGTTTAATTTATCTAAAGAGTATTTATTAGATGTTGTAGAACAATTAAGAGATAATAAACTTAACGCAATTCGAGCAATTCAACAAAATGACTGCGTCAGCGAACACAGCCATGTAAAAGAAAAACTTATTAAAATGATCGAGAAAAGATGGAATGGAACGTTTCATGGAATTGATATCTATTTGAAAAAAATTAAAAAATAATTAATTTCACCACCATGATTTTTTTATATTCAACTCCCATGGTCAGGAGTACCTTTATAGCAAAGAAAGATTTAATTATTTTTTAATATTATTAGTATTCTTTTAATACGTTTAAACTTATGGCTTTCAATACGCGAACCTTAACAAACTTGCAGGGAAAATTAAGTTGAGTAAGAGAACGCACATTGAGTCAGATTGTTCAAAAGCACCAAGAACATGACGGCGATTGTAAAAAAGCATGTTAAAAGCACCAAGAACATGACGGCGATTGTAAAAAAGCATGTTCATAGAACTACATGTTTTTATGTCAACACATTTGAGTTAATATTCTCCCACTTGAACGATCTAAAACCCGCTTTTAATTTTTATTTTGTAGAAATAGTCGCACAACAAGGTTGCAAATATTATGCGAAAAAAGATTTAATATTATTTTAAAAACATAATTAAGAAAAAAGGAAAAAAAATGCATTTTGAGTAAAAAAAAGCAAGGCAAGCGAAGTGTTTTTTTTTTTTTTTTTTTGCTTGTTTTGAGTTTCCAAGATAAACGACGAAAATAATCTTGCCTCCACTTTTCTTCCGCAGCAGACGGTGGCTGCCTCCAAATTAATGTTTTAGCGTCAAAATTTTCTTTCCTCCGCACCCAGTGGCTTCCGCCATTCTATTGGAGGCAAAATGTTTTGGAGACCGAGAGAAAGAGAAGGCCAATGGTGGCCGCCTCCAGAAAAAATTTTGGAGGCAAAACCACTTGGAGGCCGCCTCCAATAGTTTCTGCCTCCCAGCTAGCTGCGGCCGCCAAATTGGAGGCGGAAATATTTGCCTCCCGCAGGCGGCTGTAATAAAAAATAATTGCACGTTTGTCTTTAAGTTAACAAGCAGTTAAATATTAATTGAGAACAGGTGTTAAATATTTGATATCAAAGTTTTGTTTTATGTGATTTATTGACTATTTAACAAAATTTTGAAAAAAAAATTATAATTTTGTTAAGGCGGTTGTTTTTTTGGGACTATCGAATATATTTTTAACTTTTAAATGTTTTAAGCTTTTAATCGTTTAAATATTTAAAACGTCTAAAAGTAGATGACTCTATATTTTTAAAGGTTTTAAAACTATAAATAATATTTATAAAAGTATATATATACTTCAAGTTTATAAATTCTATTTTATTTTTTGTTATAATTTGGCAAAACTATTAGCGCAATACAGCAAATTTTTATAAAGAAACGGAATCAAAGACTTTTCAAAGTCAATCAAAGTCCAAAAATATTATATCAATATTATTTTTTAATAAACATTAACAGATATATTTTCAATAACTTTTATATTATCCAATTAACAAAAATAAGTATTTAACGTTATGGCATATGATAAAATAGATAAAAAAATCTTAGCATGTTGACTTGTTCTAAAAAACTTTGATCGAAATCATTCAATTTAATTACTTATTATAATTTTTTTTTGTATAAAAAGATTTATTCGCCAATGGCAAAGAAGTAAAATTTCTAACTTTTAACTTTTGTTTTGAATAATAAAACTACTAATTTATTCTACTAAATTTATTAGTTTAAAAAAAAAGTTCGAGTTTTTTTAAATACTCAAAACTTTTGCAAATAATTGTATAAAATAAACTTGATGTCAAATATTAAACATTTCTTTCTAGTTAATTTAATGCAAAATTTAATTGCTTTAATGTAAACTGTTTTTGTAAAATGTAATGTAAATTATTTTTCATTACATCCGCCGGTGGGAGGCGGAAATATTTGCCTTCCACCGGTAGGAGGCGGAAATATTTGCCTCCCACCGGTAGGAGTCGGAAATATTTGCCTCCCACCGGTAGGAAGCGGAAATATTTGCCTCCCACCGGTAGGAGACGGAAATATTTGTAGAAGGCGGAAATACTTGCCTCCCACCAGTAGGAGGCGGAAATATTTGCCTCCCACCGGCGGGATTAATTAAATAAATATATTATGCTTTGTGAAATAATAATTTCACAAAGCATAATAATATAAATATTATTATGCTTTGTGAAACCTGGTGGAATGATAACTCAGCAACAAATATTGAAGGTTTTAACTTGTTTAGAAAAGATCGTGGAAATATTAGAGGTGGAGGAGTTTGTATATACATAAAAAATAAAATAAAATCTTACCCTGTGACTGAAAACTGTTTAGTTGACAATGCCATTGAACAAATATGGTGTTTAGTTGAGATTGGCATGGAAAATATCTTATGTGGATGTATATATGGAACAGGTGCTGGTGATATATCAAGTTGCCAGAAAATAACTAAATCTATTCGACATGCTTATAAAGCTTGGAAAAATGTAAATACACAGGAATTCTAATTTGTGGAGATTTCAATTTTTCAAATATAAAATGGTTCAACGATGGTTCATGTAAACTTGAAAATGATTCAGATTTGACCTCCTTAAAATTTATAGAACTTCTAAATGATTGCTTCTTATATCAAAATGTCTTGTTGCCAACATTTCAAGTCAGCTTTGGGTTTGACACAAATTTATTAGACTTGGTCCTAACAGAAAATAGAAATCGGGTTTTTTCATTGAATCACTTACCTCCCTTAAGTGGAATTGAACATGGACACCATATATTGAATTTCAAATTTTTTTTTAATTTTTTTTATTATACTTCACCTCCTCAAGGCCGAGAAGGCCACTACAGACGAGCAGGCTACTTATTTTGTGGCTATAACCCTCTCTCAACTCTATAACTCCGAAACACGAACCTTGACGAACAAGGCCGCTGCGCAGAGAAGCGAGTTGAGCGCGGTACTACACCAGGGACGTGGTGGGGATCGAAC
>NC_061158.1:9832687-9852687 GCF_022113875.1 Hydra vulgaris | reverse complement strand
TACAGGTAGTAAAAAGATTTTGAAAATTATATATAACAAAGTAAAGTTTCTTTAAATATTATAAAAACCTTAAGTAAAAAAAAATTATAACATTTAAAAATCTTGTTTGGGCATAATATGCTGACAAAACCATGCTAATTCCAAATAAAAGTATTCAAATATTTTGTAAATCGCCTTAACTACACCGAGTAACAGTTACCAACTTTCTTAGTATTTATATTGATGAAAATTTGTCATGGAAAAGTCACATTAAAAATTTGAGTAGTAAAATATCAAAAAGCATAGGAACTTTACACAAAACAAGGAGTTTTTAAAATAAATATACATTACTTGAACTATATTATTCGCTCATTCATTGTCACATAAACTATGCGAACATTGCGTGGGATAGTACTAATAAAAGTAAACTGGAACCTCTTTATCGTCAACAAAAACATGTTGCACGCCTTATTAATTTTAAGGATCGATTTACTCATGCCAAGCCTCTATTAATTGAAATGAAAGTTTTATTTTTAAATAAAAGTTATATTATTTTTAAATGATAAGAAACCACGGATACAGTCTATGAAGAACGACCTCAAATCATGGTGTATTGCTATCAAGAGTTTATGTTAGAACAATTTAGAAATAATATCACGGTTATCAAATCAAATCAAATCAAATATATTCTGAATAAAGTTGTTACATCAAGGATATTTACAAATAGTAATTTATACTAATATAAAGTAAACACCTGTACAATTTATCAACACCTATCACCTATCATCTATCAATACATTTGAAATAAGACTTTAGAAAAAAGCCAAATGTGAAGTACACTAAGGTTTTGCTCTTGATTTCCTTTTGTTTGAAATTTTAAAAAACGAACATTTAAATATTTTAAACACCATTAAATTTATAATATATTATATACTTGTATTTGCAAGTATATAATATATTATAAATTTTATTACCGTAAAAAAATACCAAAACGAACACCATTAAAATAAAGATTAACAAAAAGACTTTTTACAATCGGTTATATTTTAAACAACATAAATATTTTTTTTTTAAAGCGTAAGAACATATCTTTGTCAAGCATCTAATATGCATGATAAACTTAATCGTACAAAAGTTATCTACTTGCATTACAGAAGCTACCAATCTCAGTCGAACAACTAGTTTTAATTGTACAAATGTAGATACTTTTCTCAAAAATCTTGATAGTATGTAGAAGCGCTATAAGTTTTCTGTTGATTGAATATACAATTGATAAATTGTATATTATAAACACCTGTATCTTACAAGTATGATATGTTATCTTACAAGTTATTTTACAAGTATGATACCTTTAAATTGTTTGAAGATAGTCCATAGTGAAGTAATAAATAGTGTAGATGTGACAGAAGATATCTTTATTCGTCTCTAAAATACATTTAAAGGGATTTCGGGGAGGAAGAATAGTTTACTTTGGTGATGGACAACGTTAACTTTCATCATTTATTTGCAGATTTCCATGATAACTATCGCTATTGATATTTGTTTTTAACCCCGGTACTCAAATTTTCCCGATGCTCTACTTATTCCGGTACTCAAGTTTTTAAATTCTTGGGAAGAGACTCTTAAAAATCAAGAATATTAGTGGACAAATAGCAAGAATATTAGTGGACAAATAGAACGAATGAGGAACGGTTGTAAGCATATTACTGAACATTGCAAATTTTTTATTACGCAATATATTAATGGAAATTACATTATTTGGAGACTAAAAAGTCGTAATTGTTCAAAATTTATTTATGCAAACTTGTGTAAATAGTAAATTATATCAAACAACAAAATAACTAAAAAATATGATATACAATTTATTTCATTTGACATTTCATGGTTGACTACCCAGGAAAAAAGTTCTATAGAATTTCTATAAACACATGGCTTATAGAAATTCTACAGAATTCTATAGAACCTTTGTTAATTTCTTTTTTTGCTATAGAAAAAAAGTTTTAAAGCAATTTCTCTAGAAATTAATAGACATTTTATAGAAATTCTATGTTTCAAAAGATTATAGAGAGAAAAATTTTCCTAAGTATTTATTTCATTTATAATAAAAAAAATCACCAAAGTTTCTATTCAGCACAAAATAAATGTTCTGTAAATATTCTAATAAATAAGGCAATTTTTAAATTTTTGTTAAAATCATTTAATTTAAACAATACGTTTAAACTATATCACGCCCATTATCAGTTAAAATATATTAAAATGCTCAATTCACGCATTATAAAACTGATATAAATTTCAAAACATCAGATTAAATGCAAAAAACCGCCAGATTAATCCACTAGATTAAATGCAAAAAAATATTACTGGTATTTCAGCCAGCGCTAGCTACTTCTGGCTGCTGCCACTAATGATCCCCTAAGTAACCGATGAGCAATACTAGACCGCCTAAAATGTTTATATAGTAGGGATGCATCGATGCATCAACTATTCAGCCAAGGCTTCGGCATCAGTCTTGGTAACAATTGGCCGATGGCGATTGCTTTGAGAACATCATTTTTTTTTGTTTTTTGTTTGTTTCTATATTATATGCAAATTTATAATTATTTGACAAATAAAAGTCTATGTATAAGCGTAAGTTTTTATATAGATCTGCAACAACTAAACCTTTCGAAATATTTTTTGAACAATTTTTTATCGTTACTTTTTTAGTGTCTTTTTATAGTTTAGAACAGCTATTATATGACTTATGGATCCAAACTAGACAAAGAGATAAGTTTAAAATCCACTGAAATTCTGCTATAAAATGTTTGCTGAGTTGTCATAATTACAATTCAAGTTTAGTTTTTAGTCTAATTTACTACTTCTGCACTTTCTTACTTTCTATATTATTATTTTCTCTGCACTTCTGCACTTTTTACTTTTTAGATCTGAACAATTTTAGATTTTGATCTAGTTTAATTTTACTATCGCTAACGTGAATTTTTTAAAATTTAAGTTAATAAATTTTTTTTACTTTGCCCTGCCCAATTGAGGGAACCGGTGTTGAGTAGTTAGAGAAAAACAAGGCAGTAAAAATTCATAGATTGGCTTGTTGTAATTATTGGGATGGGTGAAAATACCATTAATTTAGCCTTGATTGAAGGGGAGGGCAGGTTTACTCTAGAGTATAGGAATACAAATAATACTTACCTATTTTTATTTACAGAGTTTGTTAAATAGTATAGTTGTATAGTACATCACTATCTTGGTAAAGGATGTTTTTGTCCAAAACCCTGAATGCTGACAAAGACCTATGAAAGTCGCACTTAAACAGGGCATATACTGCATCATATGAGCTTAATTTTCAACTATTTTTAATTCTTAAACGGATAAATTATCATAAACTGCAAATAAATAGAGTTACCAAAGGAACTTTCTTTAAATTTATTTTTTCATCGTAACCATTTTTAAAAAAAACAACAACCGTTTACAAATAAATTACACAAAATAAACTTATAAAATACGTTATAAAATACCTAAAAAAACAATTTGGTTTTTAAACAGCCTTGTTAAGAAAAACTTTAAAAATATTTTTATAACTGTACAAAAAATGTTCTCTTTAAACTTTTAATAACAATAAGTTTGATAGATTTTTTCGAAATCTTTGATGTTATTCCAGTATTCTACCAAAAATCACACAATGATATTAGGCTCCTACACGAGAATGATGTTAATATATACATATATATATATATATACACATAATACATACATACATACATATATATATATACACAATACATACATACATACATACATACATATATATATATATATATATATATATATATATATATATATATATATATGTATATATATATATATATATATATATATATATATATATATATATATATATATATATATATATATATATATATATATATATATATATATATATATATATATATATATATAATTGAAAAAGGTCACCCACCATGACCCATGATTACAAACTGGCTCCAATATATCCGTAAATTTTTTTTCTTTAAAAGTATATCAACCTGGGTCTCAAAAGAACCAGAATTTCATAGAAATTTTAGAAATAATGATTTTAAATAAAAATGAATTGCTTAAGTTTTATATACAAAAAACTACAATTTTTAACTAAAAATTAAAAAGGTCATTTTTTATGACATTTTTTTTGCAATTTATATATATATATATATATATATATATATATATATATATATATATATATATATATATATATATATATATATATATATATATATATATATATATATATATATATATATATATATATATATATATATATATATACATATATATATACAATGAGGTATGCAAACCACAAGCAATCATTTTCAAATAAGAAACTTTCAAATGCAACCACTTTCTCAAAACATATATGGGAAACTAGAGAAAAACTGAAAGAAACACCAGAATTAACTTGGTCTATCATAAAAAAAGCCCCGCCTACAACAATGAAACAAAAAAATGTAGATGATTGCAACAGCATGAAACAGTGGCGGATTGAGGTTTAGTGTCGCGGGGGGGCCAAGTCAATAAATAGGGGCGACCGGGGTTGCCTTCAGTAATTTGATCATATATATATATATTTTGATTGTTTTAGGGGGCGCCGTTAGACCGTTCTAGAGGGGCGTGGGGGGGGGGGCAGCTTGCCCCCCCACGCCCTATACTAAATCCGCCACTGGCATGAAACTTAAAGTTGTGAAAATCACGTAGTTTTATTTTCTACTATATATATATATATATATATATATATATATATATATATATATATATATATATATATATATATATATATACATATAAATTAGTAGAAAATCACTTAGCAAAATTTTTTCTCATTTAACACTGTGTTTCATCAATAAAGACTCATCAGAAAAGAAATATGTAGTGGGCTATTTTGCATGAAATTTCACTATACTCGCAAAAAGGTTTTTTTTAAATCGATTTAAACAGGTAATAACATTTGAACAGGTTGGCTTTATACTTCAATTGTTTTAAGATTGTTAAAAGCAAGTTTGCCATGGATACAATAAAAAATAAAAAAATTTGGCACCTTACTTTTTTCCATAATGGCGGGCTAAAGTTGATATTTTTGTTTCGAAATTGAAATTTTTTGTGATTTTATTAATTTCAATCTTAAAGCCTTATTTTAATTTTAATGCAAACCAAATTGCATGTTGATCTGCACGTGGTGAGTAAATATAAAAAAAAAATTAGATAAAAAATAGTTTATTAAAGAGCTGCATTTAAAAGTCATCAAAATGAGACGGATCAAGATTTTTTAAAATTGATCCACCATGCAAAGTATCTGTTACCTAAGATGGCATCTTTTTTTTTCTAAAAATTTCTATAGCCATCACTCGAAGAGTATTAATTAATAAAAACAAAAAAAAAAATTAATGGGCTTAATTAAAAATTAATTAATTTAAAATTCTAAAAGATAGTCTTTAAAAGTCAGGTAAATTTTCCATAAAAACTTTAATTTTTTGTTTGAAAAAAATTGTTTTGTTAAAATTTGTAATACTGATATGTCAATTTAAAAACTACTAATAAAACCAAATAAATTCTTATTGTTTTTTAGAACTAATAAATGATGAATAGAATGCCTGAGCTCTCTCCCTTTTGTATTGATAAACTATTTAATGAACAGTTCTATCATTTTAAATTTAGCAAGTTTCTTAAAAAGTAAATAATATAAAAAGCTGGTTTAGTTTAGCTCTTAGCAAGAAGCTCTTGGTTTAGTTTAGGTCTAAACTAAACCAAGAGCTTCTTTCTTTGAGAACCAAAGTAAACCCCATAGATTTTATTTGTAACTCTCATGAGAAAGTTTACTTGTCGAGATATGAGAACGAACATTGAAGGTATTATTGTAAATCTTTAAAAAAAAAGTGAAAAGTAAGTTTTAATATTTAAAGTAATATCTTTAATTTAATGCAAAAATATTTGCTAATAAGTAATTATTAAAAAATATTAAATAATAAGTAACTTTTATTTTATAGGTTCTCTTGAGAGTTATTGCCCAAGATTTTGGTTGAATAACTGTTCAAAAAATCTTTACTAATTGCAGAAAAACATTGCATTGCAAACATTATAATATAAAAGAAAATGAACCTCAGAAAAAAGAAATTTATGTTGACAGTCTCACATTAAGATAAGATTTTATTTAGAGTATTGCAAATTTTAGATGTTCAGCTCTCAAACTTGTTTCAATAAAAGATAGAGTTGCATATGGAAAGTGTAAAGTCGATAACAAAACAGCTCTCAAAGGTTAACAAAAAAAGTCGATAACAAAACAGCTCTCAAAAGGTTAACAAAAAAAGTTGATAACAAAACAGCTCTCAAAAGGTTAACAAAAAAAGTCGATAACAAAACAGCTCTCAAAAGGTTAACAAAAAAAGTTGATAACAAAACAGCTCTCAAAAGGTTAACAAAAAAAGTCGATAACAAAACAGCTCTCAAAAGGTTAACAAAAAAAGTTGATAACAAAACAGCTCTCAAAAGGTTAACAAAAAAAGTTGATAACAAAACAGCTCTCAAAAGGTTAACAAAAAAAGTCGATAACAAAACAGCTCTCAAAAGGTTAACAAAAAAAGTCGATAACAAAACAGCTCTCAAAAGGTTGTTGCTAATGTATTAGGTGTAGAGCTGCACTTGATGATATTGAAACCGCTTCAAACAAATGTTTAATAAAAACAAACAAAAGACAACATCATAAATTAAGTCGAGGCAAAATTTGACAAAAATTGTCAAAATAAAAAAACCACACTTCTTACACTCACTCCAGACAATTAATTAATAGAGAAAACTCAGCAGTATTTTTTTACTTCAAAAAGATCTGTAATACAAGTAAGAAATTTAAGAAAACAAAATGAATCGTTGAAAATTTCTCCAAAATTGAGTAGAAAACTAAGCAAAGATGTAACTGCAGAGGTTGTTTAATTCTATCAATGGGATGAATATTCAATTTTTGTCCAGGGAAGAGTTTGTTTCAGTTAAAGTAGATAATATAAAGCAACCCATCCAAAAATAACTTTATTTATTCAATATGAAAGAACTTCATATTGAATTTACAAGTAAAACAATTATTTTAAAGTTAGATTTTTAAAACTTTGTGACCCAAAAGGTGTATTTTTGGTCTGCATGCAGTTTGTCAGTACCATTGTTATAATGGTTTAATAGCAAAGCTTTGTGTACAGAAAATTCTAGGAATAATTGATTACAAGAGCTTTTGAAGTTAACAGTTTAAAGTTAATTTTTATCAATGGCAAAAATCAAATTTCCAATGTACGTTAACACCAGTGACTTGAGAGGAATTTATTGAAATGATTTATGAACAGTTAGATAATTTATGATAGCATTATTTTATATCAAAAAGTAAACCACCTACTTCAAACATATATTCTAACTTCTTGGCTTTGCATAAAACTATAGTTTTCTAATACAGGGTGCAATGTGAGGTTTTCACTGGAATAAAAGCCAAACAACTTTGCACCCCTTAGTTGTTTATTTTCTAAAAGATAAAAAACTTGATAGTCAAAGTTATATCAGATCATTTGAAACATAAAATAGGTGCTGTTCATTGCTTTATCAATAATGTTATTGATAATCGTAAACAATTACAATTATTTGAATACATCTTTTTTAGTGATGGATTGTAATATAAAAATTACAAAAATATTATTAACGTATGCAACCATAAACAGTATTTTAACATTACTGCAGAGTAGCACTTTTTTGCAACATCACATGGTAAAAGTCTTTGTGATGGAGTTATCGCAATGGTAAAATGTTTTGTTGCTTAAGCAAGTCTACAGTCTAGTGATGTATCGATAGCACTCAATGCCGATACCGATGGATACCAATGCTGATACCGATAAATTAACTAATTATTAAAATTTTGAAAATTCAAAATCCTAAAACTTTAAATTGTGTAATCTTTTTCATGGAATCAGTATTGGTAAACAAATACTTGGACCTAAATCAGAGTCAAACCATTAATTTAAAAATATTAGAAAAACTCTTTTAGTTTTTTTTACTATGAAAAGAAAACTTTAAAAAAAAAATACAGTTTTAGAGGAACACTTTTTATTTTAATTTTAAAAAGAAAATGCTACTAGCTTTTTTTTTTTTTTTTTAACATCTTTGTTTCCAACAAGACTGTAAGCAATCACTATTAGAGTTAGACTGGAAGAGAAAAAGACGAAATTTATAGAGCAAGATTATATAAATCAGGAAAACAAGATGAACAAAGCGAATTCCAAAGAATTGATGTTTAAAGGAAAAAACTAGATCAATAAGAATTTTTGGAGCATTTAGAAACAGTCACAGTAAAAGAATGAGACTTAATTGAATGACAAATAACACAAGAATGAATTTTAGTAGATAGCACAAGACACACAAGCTTTTTAGAGCAGTGCCCATTATAGTATTTGTAAAAAAGACAAAGAGAAGCAACATTATTGCGATGTGATAATGGTTGGAGGTTGGCTGCAAGAGCAGATCCAACTATGTTTACAATGCGTTTTTGAACTTTGTCTATAAGAGAAAGGACATCATTGGAAGATCCACTCCAGATCTGGCAACAGTATTCCATACAAGGACAGATTTGAGATTTATAGAGATAAAGAATAGAATCCGGAGGAAGAAAGTGTCTAGCACAATAAAGAGAAGCAACCATAGCAGATGCTAATTTTGCAATAGATTTGATATATGGTTTCCAAGAAAGATTGAAAGTAAGATGTTGGAAATGTCAGCAACACAACTGAAAGCTAATTAGTTGCTTATGCTTTAAGTTAAAATGAAAAACTTTGGTATGAGTTTCTTGAATTTAAAACAGCTATGACAAATGAAATTCATATACTTAAAAAAAAACATCAACTCTAGTTTGCATAAACAAATAGAGTATCTTAAAAAAAGAAAGTTATTCAAGAAACTAAAGTAACAGCTCTAGAGGAACAGCAAGCAAAAGATGTAAGCATCATTTCATCACTAACTTCAGAACATAACATTAGCAACAGCAATCCAACACACTTCAGCTAGGCCTCAGTTGTTTCTGGAAGAAACAAAGTAACTAGATCAAATGCTAATTTAGAATAACTTGATGAACTCTAGTAAAGAAAGAAAAGAGAAAATATTCTTATTTTTGGTACCATGATATCATCTTCTCCAGTAACCGCTGACCATATCGAACACGAAAAAGCGTTGGTAACATCATTCTTAAAGGAAACTTAGTATTGAATGTAAATATGTTGCTATTAGACGCTTCAGAGGTGGCAAAAGCACCTCGGCTCAAGCAGGTCCATTACAAGTTCTTTTTAACAACATAGAAGAAAGAAATACAAATATCAAAGTTGCCCATAAACTAAGATTCAACAATGTCCAAAATGGTATCTACATCAACCCAGATAAACCACCTGCTCAACAAAGGCAATCAAAAATGGTATATACAGAATGTAATAAGCTCAACAGAGAAAAAAATTGAAGGTTAGCAAAAAGATCAACCATTTTGTTTTGCCATCTGTAGCAGAAGAGTCACACGCAATGATGGAATTTGGTAATCAACTCTTGGAAAAAATATGATTCTAGA
This sequence comes from Hydra vulgaris, assembly GCF_022113875.1. Classification (NCBI taxonomy): domain Eukaryota; kingdom Metazoa; phylum Cnidaria; class Hydrozoa; order Anthoathecata; family Hydridae; genus Hydra; species Hydra vulgaris. The sequence goes on along the minus strand of NC_061158.1, from coordinate 9,843,089 downwards.
CATCTTAAAACCAATTTAAAACTTAAATCAGCCCACAACAGAATCAATAACAATATAAAAATGATTATTAATAATAAAATTAACACAAAAAAACATCTTGACAATTCTAGTTGTTTTTATACAAATGTGACCTCGTTAAACTCGGTGAAACTTTCTGAACTGCAAAATGCCTTATTCAAACTGCAAAAGCACCACCATGTTTTGTCTTCATAACAGAAACACGATTTAATGAAAACTCTATTTTTAATCTCACAAATTATATTACTTACAGGTGGAGTCTGCATTTATATATCTGACACACTATAAAGCCATGAAGTAACTTATCTTGAACTAAACAAAACTGAACAAGTTTAATGTTAATCTTTGAACTGAAAAAAATTTAAGTTGGTTTTAGCCCACAACTCAGTAATGACTTTGTAAATAAACAGATTAAAACCTTTATAAATTTTGCATCTAAATTAGTGGAAAATAAACACTTCTCAGGTCTTCTAATCACAGGAGACTTGACAGTACCACATGGTCTAATTTCACTGCATCCACCATAAATGTGCTAGCTGAAGACGTTGTTGAGACAATTGAATTCAACCATTTAACGCAACATGTTGATTTTAATACTATTTTAATACATGTTGATTTTAATATTAAAATTAGACAACAAGCACTCTGGATCTTATATTAACTGCAATTTCGCAACATGTATTTTCTCATGAAAGACAATCTCAACTTGGCTGTAATAAAAAAGGACAAGCTCATTTAAGTCTAACTTGGAATTATTAGAGAATTATTAAATATAGATTCCTCAAGAAATCTGTTTTCCTCATCTTGACAAGATTTAAAAAATACTATGAAAAACTAAACATGTGTTTTAAAAATATCAAATGGGTTAATTGTTTCAGAAATTTAAATATTGATAAATGTTATAAAACATCACAATCTATCTATATTGAGGAATGTAATTTTCAAATACCAGAAATTAAATCACATTTTTCTGTTTTGCACAAACCTTCAATCACATAAAAAGTAATCTCTGCAATAAAAAATTAAAATAAATGTTATTATAAAAGCAAAGACCAAAACTAGCGCCTAGACTTTGAAAAATAAAAAAACTTGCAATTTTGTTGCAAGTTATTTTATTTTTCAAAGTCTAGGCGCTAGCTGCAACAAAGTAAAAAAAACTCGTTCATTTTATTACTGAATATGAAAAATCTATTTCAGAAAAAGCAAAGACAAATCCAAAACATATCTATTGATATATAAACATGAAACCTAAAGTTAAAAATCAAAATCTATGAAAGAATCAAATGGCAACGATGCAACTGAGCAAAGCCACATAGCTACAATCCTTAACAATTTATTTCCATTTGTTTTCACTCCTTTAAATTTAAGTCAATTGTTACCGGCATTCAAGAAAGTAACATTTTTTAGGATTAATGAGACAAAACTGGTTAATCAACAGGTGTGGGTGAATGCCTTCTAAGCCTGCATTAACCAGTAGGTATAGATGGCATTTACCACAACTCCTCAACAAATGTTTATCTCTAAATGTGTCTATTACTTACATTTTTATATAAACTATTTCTGAAGGTATAGTCCCAGCTGCGCGACTAGAGACTAACAACACACCTCTTCACAAAAAAGGATCTAAACTTGATGCATCAACTACAAGCCTATTTCTTTAACATCTGTCTGCTGCAAACTCCTAGAACATATTGTAAAAGATTTTTTAACTGAGTATCTATCAGCTAATAGTCTTTTATCTCAAAATCAGCACGGATTTGTTCCAAATAACTCACGCATTGCCAATTTATGGGAAACTATAGATCAGATCTCATATTCAATGGAAAGAGGCTATAGTGTAGATGCTTTATATCTAGATTATGAAAAAGCGTTTGACACACCTCCTCATGATCTTATTCTCCACAAGTTTCTGGTTATGGATAAAGTCTTTTCTTTCTAACAGAACACAACAAGTTGTTATGGGTTCTGATACTTCAGATTGGTTACCAATCACTAGTGGTGTCCCACAAGGACCTGTTCTAGAACCTCTTCTACTTGTCTCATACATCAATGACATTACAGACCTAGTTAGCAATCCAATGAAGTTATATGCTGATGATATAGCAATTATATGCTGATGATAGTTATTTCCACCAATTCGACCCCAGACAGCCCATTTCTGCTCCAGAACGATACAAATCAAAACACATCTTGGACTACAACCTGGTGCTTATGTTTTAACTAAAAAAAGTACTTTATTCTACACTTTAACAAAAGCAAAAATCCCAACCACCAATACTACACTTTGACTCCATAAAGGATGCAACTTCTCAATTCTTCTTACAACAAAAGAGATCTTGGTTTTTGCATTTCACACAACCTCAATTGGGACATGCATATTGAAATAATATCATCAAAAGCTAATTCTGTCTTTGGTGAACTAAAGAAAGTTTTTATCTATAAAAATGCTGAAGGCTTGAAGAGACTTTACACATCGCTGGTCAAACCTTATTTTGAGTATACTGCTTCTGTATGGGATTCTCTTTCTACACACAACATAAAAAACGTAAAAAAGTTCAAAACTGCGCCACCAAAGAAATTCAGCTTCTTAGAGCATTATACAGCAAAGCCATATTATCACATCTTCATTTCACTTCACTGAATTAAAGACGTAATCCAGGTGATTTAATCTGCAACTTCAAGTTTGTTAATAACTTAAAATATGTCGGCTTAATCCACAAATAGGCTATCCATTTGATTGAAAAACTCGAGGACACTCTCAGCGTCTCTTTAAAGAGTTTTTTAATGCATCTGATTCCAACAATAACATGCGAGCTATCTCTTAATTTCTTCCAAAAAATAATTTGTAAAGAAATAGACTTAATTTCTTCCCTAACAAAGTAGTTGGAATTTACTACCACAAACTGTGATTATTTCTCATCATCTTGATGAGTTTAAAAATCATATCGACAAAAACTTTGGTCAGCACTACCATCATAATTATTCACTAAAATGCTGCAACAGCTCATCGTCTACTGACAAGGAGCTAATAGGTTGCTACTTATGTTAATATTTTCTTATTAAGAAAACATCAACATAAACACTAAACTGAAATATTAACATAAGCCCTAAACTCTTGATTATTATTATTATTTTATAACTAATAACATTATCTAATTTAATGCAATTATTTATTTTGTTAACTTCCGAGTTTTAAAAAGAAAAACAAATTTTTAATTTGTTTTTATGAAAAACTTACCTGATTTTTAGAGGCTTTCTTTTGGGATTATAAATGATAAGCACAGAGGAAAAAACGGCAAAGTCACATTAAAAAAGTTTGAGTATATATTGATCATTTATAAAAGTCTTTGTTCAAAGTTACGAAAAATTTTTTTTTTTACTGTAAAGTAAACTTTGGATAAATTATTTAAGAAATATCTCTTTTTTTTCTATTTTTACATTTCTTTGTTTTATATCAAGACTTTTATAAATGATGAATATATACTTTCTAAAAATATTTTAAATGTAACTATGCTTTTATTTCCTCCTAACTACTTTTCAAATTTTTATCAACACTCTTCAATTAGTGCTTTTAAAAATTTTAGGAAAGAAAAAGTGCGATATTAGTTAACAGAGGCTTTAGATCAGGGATCAATTTAAAAAAATATTGATCCGGCTTATTTTGACGCATTCAAAACTTTTAAATGCAGCTATTTAATCAACTATTTTTTTTTGTTTAATCCACCAAGTGTAGATAAACAGGGAATTTAGTTTAGAATAATTTTTTTTTATTAGTTTTCAAGATTGAGGTTTTTAAAATCACAAAAAACTTAAAAACAAAAAAATCAACATAAGCCTGCCATTATGGAAAAAGCTAAGATGCCAAGTTTTTTTTCTTTAAAATATCTATAGTAGACATGCTGTTTTAATTTATCTATAGTAGGCATGATGTTTTAAAATAATTAAAGTATAAAACCAATTTATTCAAAAGTTATTAGTGTGCTCAATGTTCTTGAAAGTACAGAGCAATAATAAATTTGTAGAAATCACTTACCAAACTTTTATAATTTTACACTGTGTTTCATCGATAAAGGCTCATCAGAAATTTTTTATAAATAAATAATTTTTCAATAAATAAATAAATACTTAAATATAATTTAACTAAATAATAAATAAATTGTAAAATTTTAATATAAATGATAGAAACTAGGCTGCCTAATTCAAAAAAATTTAACAGCATCTTTTAAATAAATTCACTTGGACGTATTTCATTAACATAACTGTGTGTTCAACTTCATTTTTTGTTTTGTATAAAAAATAAAAAGTCCAAAGAATGAAGTTTAAATACTATACTGAATTTACTAATAATTTTAGAAAAATTATAATTATTATAAGATAAGTGCACAAAAAATATGGGTTAGACAAAATGACTGGTAAATGCATTTTTGGTGGAAAATGTCTGATGTTCGGTGGCTAACACATGGAATTGACAGTCAATAGTTTACTTTGAACTGTTGAAAAAAAAAAAAATTTTAATTTTATCTCAGTTTTAGTTCTGAACTGAACTGAACATGACTAAACTTTATAAATACAAATATAATGTAATGCTTGAAAATAAACAAATTCATACCCTTTTGAAATGATAATTTTAAATCAAACCAATGCATTTTTAAAATTTGTTACTTGCAAGTGCAAATAACAAATGTTTTAACTATCTCCTAATCTTATTAGTTTAAAAAATTTTTTCTGCGCATTAGGATTTACTTAATTAAAAAAGTTTAATATCATCCAAAAACTCATGATATCATCCAAAAAATTTATCGCTGAATCTTTTTTAAATATTGAATCAATTTTTTAAAAATATTTAAAAAATGTAAACTAAACACTTAATAATAAGAAATTGTTTTATAAAATACTATATAAAATATATAAAATACTATAAAATAAGATAAAGATATGTTGTATGAAACAAAGTTTTTACTGAAATTGTATTTCAAATTTAAGTTTATAGAATTTCTATTGTATATATATATATATATATATATATATATATATATATATATATATATATATATATATATTTAAACAATTTTAAAATGTATTCTACAAAATAGAGTGCTCAATGATGTTCTTAAAAAAACAGAGCAATGCAGGTGCTGTTTTAAGGATGGACCAATTCATTATAAAATCATCAATATTTTTATCTTTTAATTCCCATATATATTTTGACAGCATGGTGTTTTTTGAATACTTTTTTATTTTTAAAGGATTGCTTATGATTGGCAAAACGTTTTTTCCATTCACCCTCTGTTATGCCAATATATTGTTTATCAGGTATATTCTTAGAAGAAACAACACATTTATATACCATATTTTTAGATAAACAACTTCCACTCATTGAACAATTGTTTTTATGTTTACAATTACAATTTTCTGTAGATTTTTCATTTAGGATTTCTTTTTTGTTTAACAAAGCATTATTATGACCTTTTATAATTCTTTCTATATTTTTGCTATATGAAACATTTTTGCTATATGAAGGGTTGAACCAAATTACATTTCTAGTTCTATTTTGCTTTTTTGTACGCTTTTTTTCAGGGTCAAATTTTAGTTCAAAATTTTCAAAATGCATACTATGTCTACAAGAAAAATTTGAAATTATTACACATGCAAACCAAGAATGTTTACTAAACAAAAAATCAGAATTAATTTCTAAATGCAGGCACGAAAATAAATTTCAAAAAATAAATAAACAAAAAATCAGAACTAATTTCTAAATGCAGGCACGAAAATAAGTTTCCCTAAAAAACTATAAAAACAAGTGAGCTCAAATAATAATTACATTAAATCCCCTCTTTTTAAATAATGTTTTTTAAAAAAAGAAGTAATCAATTCTAAAGAATTCTTTTTATAATAGTGTCAGCATATTCCACAAATGTGTGAAAATTTACAGTAGTTATGACATTTGCGACTTCTTGTAATTTAATTTTTTTAGTATAAATTGAAGTTTTATTAATTTGATCATTCACTTCTGATGAGTCTTTATTGGTGAAAGAGTGTTAAATGAAAAAATTTTTTGCTAAGTGATTTTCTACTACTTTATATATATATATATATATATATATATATATATATATATATATATATATATATATATATATATATATATATATATATATATACATATATATATATATATATATATATATATATATATATATATATATATATATATATATATATATATATATATATATAAGTTGGTGTATAACAGAGCAATATTAAATAAGTAAAAACGCTTATCTAAACTTCTCTTACAGTGTATTTCACTTTCTGTAGGTTCATCAGGAAGTTTCCTGATAAACAAAAATATTGATAAATAATCTTTATCATATATTAATGCTTATGTTGCAAAAGAACAATTTTGGATTTTATGTTCTGTAAAAGCATTATATTGAATAAATATTTCATAATGAAGTTTTTTTCTTTTTAAATAACTTTGTTAGTTGTACAAAGTCAAATTTACATAAATAGAGGAACAATTTATAACAATAGTCAAATACAAATTTAGCAAATATAGTAAAAGACTTATAAAATAGCATCCATAAATCCTGTTTCTGGTAAGGGTGGAGTAATTCCAACACCAATACTGCAAAAACAAAAAACAATTATATAAAATAAATATTACAATTCCAAAGTACTTAAAATTGGTATCGAAAAAAAAGCAGTACTGTGATGCAAAAATTGATGACATTGTTGGAATATAACTTGATGTAAGACAAAGCAAAAGCTCCTAATTTGCAACTAGCCTTGAACCAAGGCAAGTCAACTTTTGTCATTGTCATAAGATTACATCTGTTTCTCTTTTCTACAAATAGTATTATTTCTAATTCCATCAACCAAAACTTATTTTTGCTTGACTTATCATTCAGCTAAGTTGCATTCTTTCACTGTATTTGTCCCTGTTCTAAAAACTTTTATTCTCCTAGTTTTTTTAGTTAGTTCCCCCCCCCCCCCCCCTCCCCACTTTATTCCTTTATTCTCTCCAATCTTCCTAACTCATAAAAGCTACAACTTTTTGAGTCTTCTGTCAATGGTTTCTTTGTTCTTTAGCTCTATTCTTTGTTTTGTAGTAACTCCCGACTTTATAGTGGTTGCTTGCAGCTTTGTTGGGTATCAATTACAATTTTTAGAAAAATAAAAAATTACTTTAGTAACTTGTACAAATAAAAATGAACTTGAATGTTTCATACTAGTTAAAGTGATGATTTTAAGCAATGATTGAAGTCAAAAAATCAAGCACTTGATATTTAATTTACAGTATAATTTTAGTGAACTTTACACTATTTAATCTTTTAAAAATAAACTGATTCATATGCTTCAACATTTACAGCATCCAAATGTCATTGGTAATTACTCTTCCCTGCCGAATAACAGGATGATGAGGAGACAAGGGAGAAATAGGGGTGCGAGGAGGGGAGGGGAGTTTTTTTAGCAACCCCTCTCTCCTTCTTTGGAACTTACCAGGTCTCCCCTGTTTAATAACTTTGAAGAAATATAAAACAGTTTTGAAATTTTTTTGCTATAAGAAATCATTTTTTTCTTACCTCAAAATGTGTTGAATTAAAAACAAGTTTATTACTTAAAAACGTTAAAACATAAATCTTTCATCATAATTAAAAATTTGTGAAACAAATTAGAACTAGTTCTAATATAATGCTAAAATAATAACAACAACATTTTTAAAAATAATAACAACATTTTTAAAAATAATAACAACAACATTTTTTAAAATAATAACAACAACATTTTTTAAAATAATAACAACAACATTTTTTAGTATGGTAAAATAATAACATAAGTAAAATAATAAAATAATAACAGATTTATCAACAAAAATCTACTTATTCTGCTTTCAAATTTTTAAAGTAACATAAATTTCTTTATCACCTAAGTCTCAAAATATATTGCAACAAAATTTTAACATCCAATGTGAGATGACAATTTATTGTACAAACAAGCGCTATATGATTTTTTAATATATATCAGTATCACAAATGCTATCAGCATGTTATAATTATCCTATCAATAGTTCCTGGAGATTATTAAGCATCGCACTTTTAACAGATATTTTTTTGAAAAATATTATCTCCTAATGAATTAGTTTCATTTTATTAAGTTATTTTGTTATAAATTATTAAAAAAATTGTTAAAAATAATCTAAGGATTAAACTCAAAAACTAAAACAAAGAAAATTGAACACTAAAAACAGCTCATTCTAGTGTCATGACTTTTTAAATGTTTTAAAAATTTAAAAAATCATGTCCATATAAAAAATTTAAATTTTAGTGCAAAAATATTTTGATCATATTTGGTATTTAAAGCACATGACCGTATTGGTATTCAAAGCTTACGAGCACAATAAAACTGAGTAACTTAATGAACTAAATGAAACATAAAAAGATTTCCTAACATTTTGTGATAATATGAATTATTGCGGTTAAAATATGTTTAAAACAATGACTTTAATTTTTTTAAACTATACCATGTATCAACAGCAAACAGCTAGCAACAATTTACGTCAAAAAATTTTGACAAAAAAAAAAAAGATCTAATAATTTTTATTTCATATTCTTTAAAGAATCATTGAAAATTGCGCAGTTTTCTTTGTAAAATGTTTCTCTTGAGATATTTTATTAACCTACTAATAGTTATAACATTTATATTAGCGCTCAATTAATAATAATAAGAAAAATAACTTACAGCTGATGAGCATGGCATTAAATCGTCATGTACAATATTAGAACCATTTCTGTTTTCATTATCTACCCTATTATGAAGCTTGCATAGACTTCTAAACTGCTGCTGCTCCTCCTCTATATGCTCATTGCCTTCCATGAAGAGTTCAATACGACTTTTGGGTGCATATCCAAAATCCTAAAAAAAGTTTTGCTGTTAGCAATCTAAGCTTTTCAAGTTACACTAAAAATTATTAATTTCTGAAAAGGGTGACGTTTTTTTAGAAGAATGTTTTCTCTAATACTAGACCTAATGATTATATAAGGTAAAAGCTTTTAAAGAAAAACAAAAAGATGAAGAATAAAAAGTAAGATTAAATAAAAATAAAATAAACTGAAAATTTCTGGAATTAGCATTGTATTGTTTTGAGGAAAATGTCATCACCAAGACATCAATCCTAGAACCACTAAATGATTTATTTTTGTTTGCCCTATGGCAAATGGTGCACTATAAAAAATTTTTGTGAAGAAAAATGCATAATAACTTTTTTAAGCAGCAAAGAAGAAATAAGCTTACAATATTGAGACATAATTTTAAATTGGCTGCTAGAGCAGGGGTGGCCATACTTTTTACATATGGGCGAAAAAAGTTGAAAAATATGTTTGCAGGCAAAAAATATTTATTTCTACGAAATATAGGTATATAATAAATATAGGAAAGTAATAACTATTATAATCATTTGCATCAAAGCAATATAATTATTAAGAGTGGCAAACTTGTCTGTCTGAAACTAGTTTTTTGATGCCTGGATTGATTTTTGAGGTAGATAAAAAATCACATTATCAAGATGGTTGTCTCTTAATTATCCAAATTGTTTAATGGACATTTAAAAAGTCTCTGCTGGCATTTTTTGCCTGCGGGTAGTTTGTTGACCACTGTGCTAGAGAAACTTCTATGTTTACAACTTCTTTTTGCACAGTTTTAAAAAGAGATCGCATCATTAAAATTTTTTCTTCTCTTTTTCATCTTTTAAATCTTACGATTGCATTATTTCTGTCATCATAGAGAAACAGGTTAATTCTTTGTTAAACATATAAATCACACTGGCATCCATTGCAAAAGTTATTTCTCACTTAAACTCTTCTAAAGTTAGTGGTACTGACAAATTGAACCAAAAACATTCAATACATTATTAAGTATTTGACAAGTGAGTAACTGAATCTTTTTTACATGTTTGCTGGAAAATGGCCATTATGGTTTTAGTTTTAAAAAACTCTATAAATTGCTCAGACCCCTTCTAACTATTGTCTAATCAGTCTGCTTACTACTATTAGCAGAGAATTTGAATCTTTAATTAAAATCTTAAAATATTGAGTCTAACTACTTACTGTCTGTCATTCAATAAAGATTTTGAACTTCTCATTTACTGCTAACTTGTTAACTGTTATAACAAAATAGTTCTATTCTTTTCAAATCTGCATACTGGTCTTCTCTATATGTCTTTATGATACTGTGATGAAAATGTATATCTGAAAGTTTTTGCATACATTTAAGGGGGTAAAAAATCTTGGCAAATGCATATAAATATATGCATTACAGTATAAGTCTTTATAACTCAAACTTTCAAAGGACAAAAAAAATAATTTAGTTAATTAAATCTTTGAAT
>NC_061158.1:9775187-9827687 GCF_022113875.1 Hydra vulgaris | reverse complement strand
AGTTGGCAATAAAATTTAATAGCAAAAGTTAAAAACTGTCAGATTTTCTTTGCAAAACAAGATTTTTCAAGATTTTTTGTGAAAATTCTTAAAATATTTTGTAAAAATTCTTAAAAAATACTGTTTTTATCTGTTTTAATGTCAGAATGATTGATCTCTTCCAAAATTTGAATTTCCAAATGGTTTTTCCAAAAGTAAATTTGGTTCTTCACAACTTCATTTATAAGTATTTAACTTTTAAAAGTTTAATTTTTTTCTAAATAATGTCCATGGTAAGTGTATACAAAAAAAAAAACATGTTTGAAAATTCTCTACTACCATTTGGTTTCGAGTCTGTGTGTAATAAGTGTGATATAGTTTTAAATTCACAATGGTATTTTTTTCTATATATATAAATGTATATAAATATAGTTGTTGTTTCCTCTAAGAATGTACCTGGTAAACAATATATTGGCTTAGCAGAGGGTGAATGGAAAAAACGTTTTGCCAACCATAAACAATCCTTTAAAAATAAAAAGTATTCAAAAAGACACCATGCTGTCAAAATACATATGGGAATTGAATGATAAAATTATTGATGATTTTATATTGAATTTGTCCATCATTAAAACAGCATGCATGAAAATAAATTTCTCCCAAAAAACTATAAAATAAGTGAGCTCAAAATATAATTATATTAAATTTTCCCTTTAAAAATATATATAAAAGTAAACAATTCTAGAATTCTTTTTATAATAGTGTCAGAATATTCCACAAATGTTTGAAAACTTACAGTGGCTAAGACATTTATTACTTCGCCATATATTAAAATAAAAACAGAAAAACAAATTTTTTATCCAAATTCTGAACTTTATATAACATAAAAACGAATGTTTTATCTAAGTACAACCTTTTACTTAAATTGTAAACAAAACAATTTCTAATTTCCAAAGTAATTAAAATAAAAAAGCAAAACAAACTTTTAATTTAAATACAATAATTACAATAAAAACAAAAAGCAAACTTTTCTTAAAAAATATTATTAATAAATCAATTAAAATTGAAAATTTAATTAATTTATCAGAATCAAAACAACAAAACAAACTTTATTTATTTTATAAGTATTTATTTAAAACTACATAGCATATAAATAAATTTTACAATTTTTTTCTCTTATTAGTATTATTCTCTTAGGTTAAAAATAATAAGTGGGAGATGTACCAACAATTAATTACTTACAAAGGTATAGGTTTTCAATCCCATCTCGAAGTAAACGTAAATATTTCAAAACAAACGTTTTTTGATACAATGTAGTGTTAGCAGTATTGGTTTTATATAATAATCTGTCAGGGTTTCTGCCCAGCATCTTTCCTTGAGATGAGTTTTGAAGTTATTGCATGTGTTGGGTCAGATTTTTTTAAGTAATTTTATATTTGTTTTATCAATAAGTTCTTTGATACTGTGACAGATATTGAATTGGTATGAATTTATTGCATCGATCTTATTAACTTTGATTGTTTGTTGAATAGTTGTAGCTCTTTTTTTGCTACAATACTGCAAGACAAGAGTATAGGGGTGTTGCACTGTGGAAAATAGTACTACAAAAACGTACCATAAATGTTTTTTGCTCAAATTTCAATTTCACTGCAGAAATTATATTTTAATTTTTTTTAATAGTTTAATAGTTAATCTTTACTATAATGTAAAGAATTCAACAAATTTTATGTAAAAAGATAATTTTTGAAGCCCTACTGTTTCATATTTTTGTAAATCTTCAATTGAAGCTCCTTTGCTTCATCAGTTTAAAAGTTATTTTTTATAAAACCTTTTATGAATAAGTATAAAGTGTTATACATTTTTGAAAGCATCATGTTATGGAGATTTTAGAACAAATTCATATTTTTAATTATATGGTTTTGTTTACTAATAATTGAACTACAAAATGAGCTAGAAAATAAAAAAATTTTAAAGTTCACCGATATTTTTAGTAGTCACCCACGCTTCCCCACGCTTCATTTTTGTATTTGATTTGTAGTTAGGTGGCTATAAAATTGATTTATTAAAATCAGCTGTGGATAAGCGCGGTTTCCAAAAATGTTGTAAAGGAATACTAGTGAAACATAAACTTTTCCTAACAATGGTAGATGGAAAAGTGGCTCAGGTATTAACAGATACGCCTTCTGCGTCTACATGTACAATATGTGGAGCTACTCCACGACAAATGAACAATTTGACTAAAGCATTTGCTAGGCTTGAAAATGAAAGTTCGTATCAATACGGACTGTTTACATTAAATGCCTGGATTCATTGGAGAAAATACAAATTTGATTAAGCAACTTTACATAATTCCAGAAGCTTTCTTCTCAGGTGAATGAAAATTGAAATTTTGAAATTTTCAAAAATGAAAATTTTGAATTTTTTGATTTTTATTTTACAAATTTTATATTTAAATTTTTTTTTATAAAATATATTTTTTTATAAACGTTATATACTACTTTACATTTATGCAAAATTTCAACACTTAATCTTTAGTAACAAAAAAGTTATTGATTTTCGATCCAAAATTCAGACCTTTATTTTCCACAGTGCACTGTACAGAATGTGAGATCTATATATTGTACATAGGATCTATAAATTTGAAATAGGTTAAATTGAGTATGACCAATCTTTTTAAGTCGTTTTAGTAAGTAGGGTACTGACTTAAAAACAATTATGAACTTTATTATATTATGAACTTTTTTATGAACTTTTATCCATTGATCATCCCAGTTAAGATTTTTGTTTATTAGGATTCCTAGGTACTTGTAGCTATCAACTGATTTGAGTTTAAAAGAATTGGCAATAGAATTGCAACTTTATTAATAACTGTCAATTGATGATGTTTTACACTTTAAATGATTGAGTTTCATACCATTAACAGTAGCCCAGTTTGCTACACCATCCACAATAGATTGAAGTAGGTTTTTTGCATCTTTGTCATAGATGATGTAAGTTAATATATCATTGGCATATTTTTGCAGGTTTGTCTCAGGTGGTAAAAAAATCATTCATATCATGTATGAATAATATAAAAATAATAAGTCTAAGAACGCTACCTTAAATAAAAAGTGGGTATAGGTGTTAAGTGAGTTGATTTCCATTGATCTGGCATATGATTGCATTCAATTAATCGATTAAATAGAATATAAAGTGATGCAAGTATTTCAAAACAAGATGATTTAAACAGAATTGGAGGTGATCCAGACTTTAGTTTGCTTAGTTGGATTAAAATATTGCAAGAAAGATGGGATTTGCAGATTGATCTGCAATTGTGTTAATAAAGGTTGAGATAAAAACATTTTTATCTTTCCAAACATAATGATAATGATTGTTTATTAGATTTTAGATTAGATTTTAAGAATTTAATGGTTTATTTACAGACTTATTACATTGTTTTGCTTCTTTCCAAAAATAAGTATTGCCTGATATGTAGCGTTTGTTATATTTTTCTTTTGATGATTAGTTTATTTATCGTTGCAGCTATCATCCTCTTTTTTTGGCGTGATTTTATTAAGCTTTGAAAAAAGGGAGTCATTCAAGGTATGGGGTTAATAAGAGTTGAAGTTTTTAGAAGTTGGCACAAATCTTGAGCAGCCAATATTGCATGGTAGAAATTGGTGCATGCGGTTTGGATATCATGATGCAACTCGACTAAGTTTTTAAGTTCAGTGCCTCTAATTAATGCTTCTGTATGTCCTATTTTACCGGAGAAGTAGGTAATACATGGAGGGGGTAGGTATGTTTTATATAGATAAAATGATGGGTGACATAAAACAACGAGGTGATCTGAGTTACCGAGTCCAGGAAGAGTTTGAAAAATGTAACATTTAGGTGTATTATATCTAAGATTGATAATTTTCGAGTTGTGCTTGAGTTTAGACTAATTAATTGATTGAATGAAAAATCTGTAGAACATCCATTTAGATCACCAGTAAAAAAAATTAGCGGTTTGTTGTTGGTAGCGCAACAACTGATTGCTGGTTCAATGAGTTTTGCAAGTTGGAAAGATGCTTCTGGCTGTGCAGTTACTGACCAGACTGGGATATATGCACAGATTATCAAACATGATGAGGAGCTTTGTAAGGAATGTTGAGTTATTTGGATGAGGTGGAGCAAGGGTTAAGGGCACTGCAAATCTCAACAATTGCTCCACAGTGTATGTCCGAGTAAAAGGGTGCATTAGGGTTTTCAGAACAAAGTTTTGTATTATGGGCATTTTGATCCTTACTTATTTTTTAAAAATTTCATGATTAGCAAGCATACGGACATTGGATAGGGTGGATTTTTTTGTTGTTGATGTTTGTAAGTTTGATTAGAATTGGGCAACTGTTTGAAGATTTTTTCATGTTTAGACATTAAGAGAAGACAATATTTTCATTAGTGATTCCAAGAATTTTAAGAATGCCAGAGAAACATGATAGTACTGGGGGTGTAGGATAGGTATTACATGCAATTACATTTAAACTCCAAAAATGAACAATTTATTTAAATTGTAAACAAGACAATTAAAATAAAAACAGAAAAACAAAGGTTTTATTAACAATAAATAAAATGATTTAAAAAATCAGCAAAACTTTTGTTTATTTCTAAACTTTTAAGCAAATCTCAACGTTTGAAATCAAAGTTGGAATTCAGAATTTGTTTTTCTGTAAATTTTATGCAAAAAATTCTCATGTTTGTTGTTTTGTCGAACCTTGTTTCAAAATTATATGCCGACCTGATGCTGACCTAAAATGGTTCTAAGTGAACAACTATATTATAAATTGAGTAACTTAATAATAATGTTAATGCTCATTCATATGTGTTTGGACAGATCTCATGGCAGCCATTGCAAGGCATTGTAAATGGCACGCAGTAAGATTTTCTGTATTTCTTTTTTAACCTCTATAAATCTCTGAAATATCTTTGAATCTCTCTATTGTTATTATCATAAATAAAATAATTATGAATCTAATTGTTTAATACAGTGTTATTATCTGGTAGTGATAATCAGCTTAGATTTTATAAAGTTAAATTTACATTAAAAAACTTCTCAAAAAATTTACATTTTTTTTTTTTTTAGTTTCTTATACAAGAAATTCTTTTGTTCAAAATTTTTAAAATTAAACAACAATGTTTTATTTTGTTATTTTTATAACAGCTTATCACATAATGTAGATTTTAATTTCGAACTTATCTTTATCTTTAGTTTTATAGTTTATATTTACCTTATGGTGATGAAGTTATACATTTACTTATGCTGTGTTTTAAAATTTGTTTGATTATTTTCTAAGTTGTTGTAAAGTTGTAGTTTGTATTTTTCTGTTTAGATATGAATGTAATAATAAATAAAATAAATAAAAATAAATAAAATTATAATAATGACAATAATAAAATAAGCTGCTAATGTATGTCACATTTTAAATGCATTACAATTTTTTTATCGATATTATCAATGAAATTATGAATAAAAAGTTTAACTTTATTCAAGAAAATTTTATATGATTTTTTTTATTATAAAGTATTTTTTTCTCATTAGTTTATAAAAAGATAATTGATTATTAGAAGTTTATTTTTAATATTTTAGTTAATACAAAAAGACAATTAGTTGCTTTTTCTTTTTATCACCATTTATTTTATAACTTTACTTTATTTAAATCTTTATTTTCATTTTAAGTTAAATTTAATCATAATTCTAATTTTTGTTACCCAAACTAACTATTACAGCTATGATCCCTATAGATAAATAATAAGAAAATAAATATATTTATTTCATTTTCTTAACAATTTATGATTTTTTTTAAATTGTTAAAAAATTACAGATTTTGTTCTTTTTTCTAATAAATGTTTTGCTAATTGTAAATAAATATATAAACATATATATTATATTTTATTGGTCCAGACAGCTTTTATATATATATATATATATATATATATATATATATATATATATATATATATATATATATATATATATATATATATATATATATATATATATATATATATATATATATATATATATATATATATATATATATATATATATATATATATATATATATATATATTTTAGGGTATATCACACTTTCAAAATTTTTGATTTTCAATTTGGCGAATCACTTTTAGGGCACCACTATATATGAATAATAACTTAATAATAATATTCCTTATGTGAAATTTATTTGTTTGAGGGTTCTGTTCCAACACTAAATTTAAATCCTTTCTTCCATCAATAAACAAACCTTTAATTGGTTCTTCATCAATTATTCTTTTTTCAGATATTTTTATTCTTTCCATTATTGCTCCTCTTGCTTCTTACTTTCATAGGACAATTTGCTTCAATAAGGTCTAAAAGAAAGGATGTAACTAGCTGACGTTACTGCTGTTGAAATATCATGCCTTTTTCCAATTATTGTTTTAAAGTGGATTTTCAGAAATTGTTTCCTCATTGAAATCTGAATCTTCTTCAAAGGAACATTCAACAGCATTGTCATTTTTTATCTTTTTTTTTCATTTCTAATTTCTTCTCTTCACCAGAATTCCTCTTTATTTTTTTTTTCCTCTAGTGAAATCTACTTGACAGTCTCTTTAACATTGTTTAAACCTATCTGGTACTTTGAAATAGATCCTATTTTCCCTTTAGGCAACAAGCCAAGAAAATTCAACCTTGGGAATTTTTTTCTCTTTGATGCAAGTACACTTAATATGTATTTGATTACTGCAAGAATAATTTTTCAAACAACACTTGTTACATAATACAATTTCATACTTGCAACATGTGATATCTAATAACTGATCCAGTTTTGATTCCCAAGAAGACACATGTGTCTTAGAAGCTTTCTCATGCACTATATCTCTAATCTTGTTCCAGGATAATTTTCTCCATCAAAGTTTTCCTTTTAACAACCACTGGAGGTTTAAAAAGAGCATTTGCTTTCATCCACTGCTGAAGAACAATGTCAGCTAGTAGCGGAAAGAGGTCTCTAACTAATATATTCCTTCTAAAAACAAAAATAATTAATATCATGCAAAAATGTGTAATTTTAAGAAAAAGTGAGAAGCTGTTTTGATGTATATTTGTTTCATAATAAATTTTAAATGTCTTGAGATATTACCTGTTAAAGTAATCTTCTTGGAGTAAAGTTTCTTGGATTAGGAAACCATTTCTCAAGAAATCTCATAAAGCCGATACTTTTGATGGAAGAAGATTCTTACTTCGGACAAAATAGGTTCATAACTTTGTTTCATAGATTCTTGTGTTTTTTGAAGCAGCCATAGTTAATTTATTATCTTTATAAGAAATTATTATTTGATAGACTGTCTGCTCTAACCAAACACTCAGTCAATGTAGCAACACTCCGTTGCGAGTCAGGCTATAAGATAGTTGATGTAGCATGTTTTACAGTGAAAAAATAAAAATAAAAACATTCAGAATGTTTATAAAAGCATTTTAGTCTTTTAATTTGTGTTTTTGTGGTTTTTTAATCCTTATTAGATTCCGCAATTAAATTAATGCGCTTTGTTATAATCTAATTTTGTCGGTTTAAATGCTACAGACAATTGAAGACAATTACCACAAATTGTATATCTAAGCCCTTTACTATAGGTATATATATATATATATATATATATATATATATATATATATATATATATATATATATATATATATATATATATATATATATATATATATACACACATATGCATATAAATTTATGCTGTAGTGGTTCCGAGTTCGATCGCCACCTCGTCCCTGGTAGTAAAGCACTCAGCTTGTTTCTCTGCGCAGCAGCCTTGTACATCAAGGTTTATGTTTTGAATTTATAGAGTTGAGAGAGGGTTATAACCACAATTAAGTAGTCTCCTCATCTGTAGTGGCCTTCTAAGCCTTGGGGGTGTGAACTAACATTAATATATATATATATTATATATATATATATATATATATATATATATATATATATATATATATATATATATATATATATATATATATATATATATTAGGGTGGGACATTCAATTTTTTTTTCTTGTTACAGGCTCTAAACATTGCTAATAGTTATTAATATTGATACTATCAAATATGAGAATGATTGTGATAGATTTAAAGGGCGCAACTTTATTGGGAAAATTACTGGTGCCCTAATATTTTGGAGAAAAAAAGTTTTTCAAAAGTAGGTCAACCTGGTACTCAAAAGAAGCGAAATTTTACAAAAAAATTCGAAAATAATAATTGTTTTATAAAAATCATATTGCCGAAAAAATTTTTTATTAAAAAACATGTAAAAATGCACCTTTTTCACTTTTAGTTAAAAAGCTATAGCTATTATGCAATAAAATCTAAAATAATAATTTTTATATGAAAAAATTATTATTTTTAAAATTTTTATAAAATTTCACTTTATTTGAGTACCTACATCACATAATTTTGAAAAACTTTTTTTCTTGAATAATAATAGGGCTAATTTTTGTAATTATAGTTGCGGGTGGAAGACATTGTTCAATCCATAAAAGTAAATACTTTCCTAAATTAGTACATAAAAAAACAACTTTCTAGACCATAGCCAGGTTAGCAACTCTAAAAATTTTCAATTTAATGACCCACCCTAATATATATATATATATATATATATATATATATATATATATATATATATATATATATATATATATATATATATATATATATATATATATATATATATATATATATATATATATACATACAT
The DNA here is from genome assembly GCF_022113875.1 of Hydra vulgaris. NCBI lineage: Eukaryota > Metazoa > Cnidaria > Hydrozoa > Anthoathecata > Hydridae > Hydra > Hydra vulgaris. The sequence goes on along the minus strand of NC_061158.1, from coordinate 9,818,954 downwards.
ACATACATATATATATATATATATATATATATATATATATATATATATATATATATATATATATATATAGTATATATATATATATATATATATATATATATATATATATATATATATATATATATATATATATATATATATATATATATATGTATATATACATATACAGTGCTTCCAGAAAGTATTAGCGCACTCATTTTTTTTTACCTTAGAGAACTTTAAAAGATTGTAATTCAAAAACAATAAAAGTTTAAAATAACTGATTGATAATTTTTTTTTCAACTAATTCAAAAAATTATGCAGAATTACTAATTGTTAAATATATAAAAGTATTTCTTTATTATTATCTTGAATTTTTTTTTTTTTTTTTTTTTTATTTTTTTTTTTATTTTACTTCACCTCCTCAAGGCCGAGAAGGCCACTACAGACGAGGAGGCTACTTATTTTGTGGCTATAACCCTCTCTCAACTCTATAACTCCGAAACACGAACCTTGACGAACAAGGCCGCTGCGCGGAGAAACGAGTTGAGCGCGGTACTACCAGGGACTTGGTGGGGATCGAACTCGGAACCACTCGTTTATGAAGTGAGCGCTCTACCACTACACCACTACCGCATTTTAATTAAAATACAATAAGAGTGATAAAAACAATAATAAAAAAGTGTGCAAAAGTATTAGCGCACTTACAGTTTTTCAAAGATTTTAGGAAAATTTAATATTTTATGTGACCACCTTTGTTTTTAAGGCATGCCAAGGCTCTACGCATATGGTATTCCACAACTCTTATACGTATGGTATTCCACAACTCTTCAGAAATGAATGATCAAATTAATAAAACTTCAATTTATATTATTAAACAAAATATCAAAAGACACCATGCTGTCAAAATATATATGGAATTAAAAGATAAAAATATTGATAATTTTATAATGAATTGGTTCATCCTTAAAACAGCAGCTGCATATAACAATATTTCCAAAAAATGCATACTATGTCTTCAAGAAAAATTTTCTATTTGAATTGGTTTTAGAATTTGGGGTGGATGATTTGAGTTAATATTAATATAAAATATTTCATTGTTTGGTTTTTTGAAAGGCTTATTCGAATTTTCAGGGAGGTTAAATGTGACGTCAAGAAAATTCACGATTTTTAAATTTATGTTTATTTCGATTTGAAAGCCAATATTTTTTTTAAAATTTTTATAATGTCTTTTCTAATTTTATCGAGCTGTGGACCAGATTTTTTATGCATTAGTATGAAACCATCGTCGCTATAAAGGCCTAAATCATTTATATTGATTATTTTACTTAATAAATCTAAAATATATAGTCCAACAAATTCTCAAATTTCTGCTCCATCATAACTGCCCATTGTTACGTCAAAGCAGTCATGTATGTTTTTCTTTTTCCAAGTTTCCTTATTAAGATAAAGTAAGGTTTTTCTACAATGTTTTATTATGCGGATTGTTTCTTCAGGAATAACTGTGTGGCTTTTTGCAAATTCAATTGTTTTATCTAAAATATCTGCAATTATTGAGGGGTAAAAATCATTAATGTCAAATTGAATAAATGTACAGTCATTTTTATTTTCGATTATGGAGAACCAATTTATAACATCAGTGGTATTTTTCCACTGTTGCAAATTTAATTTCTTTCTAAGAATATTATTAATTTTGTCTTACATGTCCAATCTCACTTTTTGAGGGATTATTAACTTTGCTTACATGTCCAATCTCACTTTTTGAGGGAACCAAAAACCTACAAGAAAGTTTGTTTTGAAAATTTGGTTTATGGTCTTTTAGTGTTACAAAGGCTTGGGCAGGAGCAGTTGATTCGATTCTGTTATCAAGGAAAATGTTTTTAGCAATACTTTTCGCTTCTAAATTAATTGCATTTTCCATATTTTTAGGGGCTTTCTCATAGGAACTAGTAATATTGTTGCGTAAGATTTTTTTATAGTTTTCTGTTGTAAGTTGGTAAATGTTATTTGTTTTATCAGCAAAAACCAAAATATTAGGGTTTGATTTAATTTTTTTAACATCTAACTTTAATTCTGTTTGAAATTTATTTTTTATACGGCGAAATTTTATTGTTTTAATAAAGTGATTTAGGTCATTTTCAAAATTTTCCAAATCAGGTATAAAAGGTGGGGTATTTTTTGTTTTAAATCCATAATTATCATTATCTTGGTTATTATTAAATACATCATCTGGGTTTGTTTTTGGTTTTAAGAAAAAATGGGTTTTCTAATGAACTCTTTTAATAAAATTTTAAAGAATTTATTTTATAATAGTGTCAGCATATTCCACAAATGTGTGAAAATTTACAGTATTTACATATTTTTTACAGTATTTATATATATATATATATATATATATATATATATATATATATATATATATATATATATATATATATATATATATATATATATATATATATATATATATATATATATATATATATATATATATATATATATATAGGCTTGGTCAGGAAAGCGTGTGATTTCATGTTATAATATGACTACACAAATACTATTTGATTTTACTTAACTTTACCACAACTGTTAATATGTTTTGAAAATTTGTATTTGTTTTAAAAATGTATTAAAAAAATTATCTTAATTTAACTATAAAGAAACTTAAAAAAAAACTTATCATTTAAAAAAGCAAATAAATCTTCGTAAAAAAATTAGCAAAAAACAAAATAAAAATAACTTATCTAAAACTAAAATAGCAAAAATAAAATGAAAACTTAACTAAAATAAATAATGAACGATATAACGATAACGATAATATCATCTAAATTATGTTTGGAATACATTTTGAATCATTTATCTTTACAAATATTTTTTAATATAATATCATTCAAAACCCTCTTAAATAAAGTAATAACTTACAACTGACAATTGTTTAATAAATGTGCACATTTAAAAGTTTAAAAAAACATTCTTTACAATTCTTTGCACAAAGTAAAAATAATTAAATCGTTTATTTAAAAAATAGAAATAATTTTTTTTTAATTTAAAAACATATATAATAAAAAATAAATACTTATATAAATATAAAGAAATATATATTATTCAATAATGTTTTTATATAAAACCATTAGCAGTGATTTTTTACTTTATTTAAATGCAATTCAATAATATAAAATCTTAAGTAAAGATCAAAGTTATTTAATTTAAACGACTTTCAAAAAAGTTTGTTATTTTTTTTTTTCCCAGCAAAAACTTTAATGGTTCTAATATAAAGTTTATTAGAGAGAAAAATTTAATTTTTTTTAATCTTTACTTTTTTTATTGGTACTTATAAAAAAATATTATAAAACTAAATAATATAAATAAAAAATTATACAACTTCCAATGATATTTAAATTATAACCATTAGCTACTTTATTTAAAAGTGTTTTGCTAATATAAAAATGCGTAAAGAAAAACGTGTCGAAGTTATTTATTTTCAACATAATTAAAACCAATTATTTCAGCGTATTTGTTAAAAACCGTGGTTTAATCATCAAAAGAAAACAATATTTGCATGGTCATATAAAGACTTGCACGCCTTCCTGGCCAAGCCTATATATATATGTGTGTGTGTGTGTGTGTGTGTGTGTGTGTGTGTGTGTGTGTGTGTGTACGTGCGTGCATATATAAGTTAAAAAGTATATTTGTATATATTTAGCTCACCATCCAATCCAATATTATTTTGATAGTTGTGCCAAAAATTGTTGATATATCAGACAGGGTAATGAGAAGCAACCAAAAGCTCAAAAAATTCATTTTATCACTTACTGTAAATGGTTCATAACGATACTCAGCAAAAAACCGAGAAGCAGCCTATAAATAATTATTAGAAATAAGATTTATGCAATATGATGATTTTTAAAATAATTTAAAAATCACTTTTAGAAAAAAAAATTTTAATTCAAAATTTTATACCTGCCAACCTAGAAATGCCTTAGGTCAACAATACTTTGCCAACTTTGTTTTTATCATTTAGGGTGAAACCTTTATGAAAAACTGTTTTTACCAATGTGTCGACCTAAAACAGTTTAAGGTTGGCAATGACATTTTTTATATTTTGACTAATGACATTTTGTATATTTTGACTAATCAGTAATAACCGATAGGTTTTATCGTGCATCAGATAAACGTGGAGAGGTTAAGGCATTTCTAAAGCGTTTGATAAAGTTTGGCATGCTGGTCTTCTCCTTAAGCTTTCTTCTTACGGTGTATCTGGAAACATTTTTAAGATTATTGAATCCTTCCTTTCCAATCGTAGTATAAAAGTTGTCCTTGATGGACAGCACTCTTCTTATTATTCTGTAACCTTGGGGGTTCCCCAAGGTTCAATCCTTGGCCCTATACTCTTTTTAATTTACATTAACGATCTTCCAGATATTCTCACATGTAAAGTAGCATTGTTTGCTGATGATACTACTATTTATTCTTGTCACGATAAGAAGCCAACTCCCTCTGATTGTTTGAAGGGGGCATTTGAGCTTGAAAAGGATCTCACTTCTTCTGCAGCATGGGCTCACAGTGGCTGGTGAACTTTAATTCAGATAAAACTCAATTTTTTTCAGCCAATCGTTATCGCAATAATTTAGATCTTATTTATGAACGGTAATGTACTTGATGAGTCTCCTACCCTTCATCTTCTAGGATTAACTCTTACTTCTGATCTTTCTTGGAAACCTTATATCAAATCCGTTGCAAAATTAGCATCTGTTAAAGTTGCTTCTCTTTATTGAGCTTGTCACTTTCTTACTCTGGATTCTATTCAAATCCGGCCTTGTATGGAATACTGTTGCCATATCTGGGGCGGATCTTCTAATGATCCCCTTTCTCTTTTAGACAAGGTGCAAAAACGCATTGTAAACATAGTTGGACCTGCTCTTGCAGCCAACCTTCAACCTCTGTCACATCGTTGTAATGTTGCTTCTCTTTCTCTTTTCTACAAATACTATAATGGGCACTGGTCTAAAGAGCTAGCGTCTCTTGTGCCATCTACTAAAATTCATTCTCGTGTTACTCGTCATTCAATTAAGTCTCATCCTTTTTCTGTTACTGTTCATAAGTGCTCCAAAAACTCTTATTTGTCTAGTTTTTTTCCTCGAACATCAGTTCTTTGGAATTTACTTCCTTCATCTTGCTTTCCTGATTCATATAATTTGCAATCTTTTAAGTTGTCTGTCAATCGTTATCTTGCTCTACAATCATCATCTTTTCTCTTCCAGTAACTTTCAACACTAATTAGTGGTTGCTTGCAGCCTTGTTGGAAGCAAAGATATTAAATAAAAAAAAAAATGAACTTGTTTCTTGGTACAGTAGCCTTGTTCATCAAGGTTCATGTTTTGTAGTTATAGAGTTGAGAGAGGGTTGTAACCACAAATAAGGTAGCCTCCTCGACTGTAGTAGCCTTCATAGACTTGGGAAGGTGAATTAACATTGAAAAGAAAAAAAAAAGAAAAAAATAGTGTAAGGTCTGTAGATTTCTAGAAAGTTGGTATGAGTGTGTCTGATTTGTTTAAGGCTTAAAAGATATTGAAAGATTTTGATGCTGATTTTATATTGTTGTGCACTTTTGTGACTTGTTCATCTTAATCAAGATTTTCACTGAGCATGATATTTGTTGCTGTTGACCATTTCAAGCTCAGTATTGAGTAAAAGAAAAGGTATAGCTTGAATTTTGTAGCACCTGAGATTAATCCTAATAACTTAACAATACAAGCTCTTAAGTTTTATTCAATTGACCACAGATTGTAGTGCAACATAATCTACAAAGGATTAAGGTTGGCAGAAACTTTATTGTAGATTATATATGTCAGGACTTCGTTAGCATATTTTTGGAAAATGGTTTCAAGTGGGAGAATAATGGGACAATAATTAATAATAACTAGGAAAATATTTTATACTATTTTTTTAAATATATATTTAAAAACCTTTTTATAATATGTAAACTATTATAAATTATAAGTATATTAATAACATAAGTTATTATGTTACTTAATAATTTATTAAATATAGTAACAAATTACTTAAAATGATTGTTTAAAATAAACCTATTTTATTTAAATTATGAAAGAATATTATAGGCAATTTCATTTATATAAATATGTATTTTTTTTAATGATGAATTTGTTTAAATGATTAAAATAATTTTTCTATAATTAATTTTATTAACACTTTTAATAGCAAAAAACGTTAGCATGAAAACAAATGTAACATAACATAACTCAAATTTAATGGTGTAATAAAAAGTATTAGTTAAAACAAAAAAAAGAAAAGTTACAATAAAAGAGTTATGAATATTGAACTCAGAACCTTTATGCTACTTTTTTTTTTTCATAACTGGTGGAATGGATCCAGAATGTACAAATTACAAACACCTGAATAGTCAGCAGAAAGGTACAACAAAGTTTTAACTTATATTAGAGTAAAGCTTTCATTTATAATAATAAAACCAGCTCATCTTTTTCTGCATGGATCGAGGTCTTTACCCATGAAAAATCTCTTCAGCGCTACAAACAATTTCAAACTGGTATGCGACAATCTACAAATTACATAACGTTGTTTACTTAATAAATAATATTAAATTTTTTTTCTAACAAACATGTAAACTTTAAATTCTTCTTTCAGAGAATGTATATGATTAAATAAACTATTGTGTTAAAGTTTTTATAAATTAAAATTTAAAAGGTAAAATAATTGTTTAAAAGTTAAATACTAATATATAAATAAATTAAAATTAATTAATTGTATTGTTTTAATATAGATGATAAAAAATGGACTGCTTGAGCCAAAAAAAATTTTAATCTTTAGTGTTTTTTAAAAAATGAACAAAAACTTTTTATTTACGTAACTGTGTGTTTGACTCCATTTTCTGTTAGTTATAAATAATAAAAAGTTTAAAAAATGAAGTTTTTATTCTTTATATATTACGCTGAGTATACTATTAATTTTGAAACAACTGAAATGATTATAAAATAAATGCATGCAACATATGGATCAGACATGAAATGACTGGTAGATGTTGATTTTTTAACAAAATAGTGCTAGACAATGTTCAATGTCCAGCAGCTATTTTGAACCCTGTTTATATATATTTAAATAATATATAAGTTTAAATAACATAAAATCACGCCCTACATCATGAGACAAACATATCACAGCCTACATGATGAGAAACATTGAAATCATCTTACACCATATTCAAAAACAAATTGATGATGTAAAATTCAGTTTAACAACTGAATTTTACATCATATCATTTTTAACTTATAAAAATGTTATGATGTAAAATTCTATATAATATATAGAATTTTACATTATAACATTTTTATAAAAGATTTCTTTTGCAATAATTTTTATGTTTTAACTTAAACCAAAGCAATTTTCTTCTAATCCTTGTGTCTTTTTGAATTGTCTCCCTGTGCAAACCACAATTTTTATCAAGTATTATTATATGTTTAACACTTTAACTATTAATTTTTATTGTTACTTGATTTTCATTGTTAAAGTAAAAAACATTTTGGTTTGATTATATTGGCAAAAATTTTAATCACATATTCAAAATTTTATTATAATTTAACATTGTCACATATACCTGTATATAAATACAACAATATTTTGCATAAATGATATACAAAAAAAATTCAATGTTCAATTTTTATGCTGTAAAAAGTCATTATCATATTTATAATATAGTTATTTGAAATTATCACCTTGCACAACTTCCAATGGCGGTTAAATGAGCGAAGGCATAAAGATAAGGACACAGTACACAAAATAACTATAACTGAGTCATAAACTGTCATTAAACGCTTTTTTGTCTGATGTTCTGAAAAAAATAAATGAATAAAAAAGCAGATAAAAATTTTAAATTCTTAAAAACAAATGATTATCACTAAATTATTAATATTTATTCATATTTTAAATAAAAAAAACACACAAGAACCTTGAATATGTAGTCCCTTGTCACTTGATCTGCAATGATGAAAATCTATATCCGAATCTAGCCTTACTTCCATGATTCCATCAAGATCACCATTTTCAAATAAAATCTAAAATAACACCAATATTTAAACTAAAAAAACGAAAGATAAAAATAAAACTAATAACAAAGATATGATAGCACATTCAGTGGTGAAATCTCTGGTCATTTCCTGTTCATCTTGCAGGCAAATAAAATATTATATGCAGGCATCAAGTCGCAGGCCTCAGCAGGAGTAAACGAGTGCAAGAGCGAGGAAAAGCTTTCCTAAAACAAACATGGCAAGCCATGTGAGCTGCTCCTCTAAACAGCATCTTACGCAAGTATTTGGTTTTAGCACAAGCTATTTGTTTAGTCATTAAAAAATTACTTATTAATTAAATAAAATAGGTTTTAAATATGTTACAAGCATATGTTTGTAACATTAATGCTACAAGAATATTTACATAACAAGCGCCATTTTAAAAAATTCTTTAGACAAGATTTTTCTTAGGGTTTTCACAATAGCCATCCATTTCTTTATTAACATTACTTATTTGATAAAAAATTTGACAAAGAACTATAAAAGTTTTAATGCTTGTAAAAAATGTTTTATATTTTTTTATTGTAATAGAATGCAGGCATTTTAAGAATTATTACAACAATTAAAAATTCTACAATCGGGTGGACACGGAAAAATCTGGTCAACTTTAAATTGAGATTTCTCCGAAACCACAAATGCTTTTTATTTTTTTTTTTTTTAATTAAACCTTACTTCCTTTTCTTAAATGGTGTTGATAAATTTTTGTTTACAAATTAATGATTTGCAAAATGTTTTGGAAACAAATTGAGGTGCGTAAAAAAGTTGTGAATTTTTTTTGCAAAAATCCATCGACTTCCTATTGCTTGATTGCTAAACACATAAATGTCCCAAAATCTACAGTCATAGATATTATAAATAAGTTTAAGACTACTCAAAGCTTCGAAAGAAAACTTGGAAGTGGAAAAAAAAAAACTTTCCATAAATCCAAAAAGATAAAATTAATTTTACGTTCAATAGCAAGTAATCCAAACCAGTCACAGCAAGATCTAGCAAGAAAATTCAAGACTTCTCGCTCTTATATTGAAAAAGTACTTAATAATGCTGGAATTAAAGCATTTCATAAGAAAAATACACCTTAGAGAAGCTTAAATTATGAAATTAAAGGAATTCGACGCGCAAAGAAGTTGGTTAAAATAATGGCGGATAAAATATGTGCATAATTGAAGACAACGAAACATATTGCAAGACGGATTTTTCACAACTTCCTGGTCAACAGTTTTACTATGAAAACAAAGATAAACCTGTCGATAATCAATTTAAAAATATTCAACAAGAAAAATTTGCATCCAAGTTCCTTGTGTGGCAAGCAATTTGTAGCTGTGGTATGCAGTCCTCTTGTTATGTCACTAAGAAGACCTTGACTGCCAATCTCTACATCAAAGAATGCCTCCAAAAAAGACTTTTGCCTTTAATAAAAAAACACAAATACCGATGTCTCTTTTGGCTCAATCTTGCTGCCTCTCACTATTCTAAAAAAATTATACAGTGGTGCAAAGATAATAATGTGAAAATTGTTCCTAAAGATGCGAATCCTCCAAATCGTTCTGAAAAGCGCAAGAATTAAGATTTTTGGGCAATAGTTAAAGGAGTTCTTCATAAGACAGGTGGAGTAACAAATAATAAAAAGGACTTCCAAAAAAAGTGAATTAATGCCACTAATATGGTGAAAAAAGAAAAAATCTGTAAAATGATGGCATCAACCCGCTATAAAGTTTGATTTCTTGCCAAACAACCCATCAAGCACCTTAAAATTAAGTTGAAAATCTAATTTATGCAAACACATTTAATAATAAAAAAATTGAAATAAAAAGCATATATGGTTTTAGAGAAATCTCAATTTAAAGTCGACCGGATTTTTCTGTGTCCACCCGAAATTAAAGTAAATGATATATTAAAGTAATTATTGCATAAAATATATAATCCATAACATAAAATAAAAATAATTTTATCAGTTAAATAATTTTATATTTTAAGAATATAATTTAAAGTGTAATAATTTTATATTTATTAAATAGTCTAATCTAATAAAAAACATTTGCATTTAAATTGTCACTCTTTTTAAATTTTTTTTTTTAATGCAACAACCGTGTCTTTTAAAAAGCATTTCAGTCTATTATGCAATTAATTTTTTTTGTATATATATGTGTATATAAATGACTTTGTGTCTTTCATTTTATTTACAAGGATAATTATACTTTTGAAAGAAAAAATTATAGTTTTGCGAGAGCCGCAATATTATATATTAATGTGTGGGCAAGAGCAAAAGCTATAGCTCTAGCTTTCTGCAGAGGCCTGATATGTTTTCAGGGTGTTAGCCAGGAAAAAATGTTTTACAGCATTTCACAATATTAGGAATTTAGGTGTTTTTAGTTCGCAAATAAATAAAAAAAAAAGGTCATTGCATTCTGTTATTTAAAAAAAAGTTTTAGGTAAATCATAGCTTGTGCCTACAGTTCCCTAACTCAATTTATACGAGCAAAATAAGATTCCATGTAAGTACAAAAATTTGACATTTTTTAGATACATAAACATTTTTGAAATGATTTTTTTTTTGGTGGGTGTATTAACATATTTTTAGCAGGAATAAAAAATAATTATATATTTTTTAAATGTTAAATTAATTAATACAACTTGTTTCATTCTGAGCAATTTTCTTAAACCTTTTTATATTTATTTATTTAAGAAGTAGAGTGAGATTCGTTCACTGCATGAGAGCAGCAAATAAATTTAAGAGGCGAATTTAAATATCTAGCAAATATTTTATTTGTACATTAAAAAAATAACTAATTTTTGTATTTAAAAATTTTATTTTTGAAATTAAACTCTTGTATTTGTAAATAAAATATAAATATTTTAGAAATTTATGTAAATTTAATTATCCTCTTTCATGTTTTATGCAAATATAACATGATACATTTCGTTTTTGATTTTTTGTTGTTGATAAATAACTTTAAAAACTTAATTTTACGTTAATAACTTATTTTAATGTATATTATTTGTTATATGCAAAGATTTTTGTAACTTTCCTAACTTGAGATAAACAGTAAAAATGTAAATAAAAAGTTTTTGAATAATAAGAATAAATAAAAGAACAACTATGTATTAAACTTATTGAAAAATCGAAACTAGAAAATAACTGTCATTAACTAAAAAATAATTTTTTGTTTAACATTCAAATGAATGACCTTGCTCATTAATGACAACGCTTTTTTTTAAATTAAAAAAAAAAAAACAATTTTTCTTGATCAACTTAATTCATTTCTTAGGGTTTTCTACCCATCTAACATAACATTTAAAAACTGAACCCAATACAGTTTTTTTTTTTTAACTACCTTTTGAATCTTTGGGAATTTAAAGCAATTAGGAATTCCATGTTATACCTAAATTCAATTTACATGTTATATGTTGATTTTTGGTTCTCAGGCGAAAAAATTTTCTCGAGCAAAAAAACTAAAGGAAAAAACTTGTATTGACTGACAACTAGACAAACAAAAAATGCTTAATTAAAAATAAACTATTATTAAAAAAAAAAGTGAAAGGAAACAGTATAGAGAAAAAAAGTTAAAAAATATAATCGAAAAAATATTTACATTATGCATTTTGAATTGAAAATGAAACAAAATGTAATTTTGAAACTTATTAAGTGATGCAAAATGCGATTGTAACTTTAAAATTTTTTTTGATATATTTGTATTTTGAATTGAAAAGAAAATGTGCTTCATGCATGAAAATGCAACAACAAAATTCTAAAAAACAGTTTAGTCACACTTTGAAACATTTAAAATTGTGCATGTCTAATTTAATTAAGTCAGCTTTTTTGTATTACGTTTAATGAAATTATATAATGCACAGTAGTTGTATTTATTTTTAAATGTAGCGTATAATTTATGTACATTTTTAAACGTAGTGTACTTTAAAATAATCAGGCAAAAAATATATTTTGCAGTCTTCTCTGTTTGACAAGTGCTTTTGCACTCTTGCAGTTTTGCGTTCGCCCAGACGCCTACCAATACTCTGGCTGGCACTTTTTTAAGCAATCACCAAAAAATTTCAAGCACGTTTTTGAATTGCAACAAATCTTTTTTCTTAAACAAATTTTAATTAGATTGGTACAAAAGAAAATATTTTTTTAAAAAAGGGCACACCAGACAAATAATTACAGTCTGGCCAGCGCTTTTTTGTGCGCTGGCGGTTAATTTCAAACGGAGAAGACTGATTTTATGTACTCAAAATATAATTTATTTTACATGAAATTCTTTAACTACTAATTAAATATTTATCCAAGTATATAAATATTCTTAACATACCAGTTGATTATAAGTCAGAAATAATAGTTAAAAAAAAGCAAAAATCTAATGAATAGAATAATTACCACAATATTAAACATGTAACAGTCTGGTGAATTCCTTGCATGAAGCATTGTATAATTGACTTGAAAAGTAAACTGAAGCTTCATTTCAACTATCCTGAAAAAATAAAATTATCAGAGACTAATAAAACATGCTTTTAATAAAACATTCTTTTACTCACACAAAATAATTTTATTGCAATCATTTGGCTGGTTAATATTATTATTATTAATTATTGGCTGTTTAATGTTAATAATAATTATTAGGCTGTTTAATGTAATAAATTTAGGTGAAAAAGAATTTGGATGAGCATTAAAAAATAAAGCAGACAAGATTAAATTCAGAACATCAAAACAAAATCTGGATCAAAAAATATCAAGTAACAAATAAAAATAAATTCAAAAAAAAAAAAATTGAATTTATTTTTAACTTTTATGCTACTCTGTAGATTCAGAAAACCAAAAAAAAAATTTACAATTAAAAAAAAAAAATTAAAAAATTACCACTCAAAGTCTTTTGGAAGTTGATTTACATTTATGAACTCGTCAAGAGATATTTTATGGTTCTTTAGCTTCGGTTGAAGATCATAACAAGTATCTAAAAAAACATTAAAATGCATACATTATCATAATCTACTCAAACAATTTTATGTTAAGAAAAAAATTGACAAACCATGAACAAATATTTGTTAAAAAAAGACAACGTAAGCAACATTTTTTTTTCTTAAAGTAGAATGGTATTGAAAGTTCTAATATTTTATAAATACTTATAAAGTTAACAACAAAGCTTAAATATTTTATAGGGTAAGTGAGAGCGTTTTCAATCACTATTAAAAATTGACCACTTTTACTTGAACTTTCACTTCAATTAAACAAAAAAGTATTAAGAATATCATAATATAAAAAATATTTATAATCTATCTAGATATATAATCTATCTAGGAAAGAATCTTATATGAGAACACAGAACAACATTTTTAACATCTTTAAAGTTCTATAAACTACTGTAAGTTTTTTTTGCTTAAAAAGAAAGTTTTCTAATAAAAAAATCAAAAAAGTTAGTATTCAACTAACATCAATTTATTTCTTGTATGACAAACAATCTTTTATTATTTTTCTCACTGATTCTAATTACGTTACATATCTAAAACTTTCTTTTCGAACTTTGAAAGCTTTTTTATAACTATCAAATCTTTATAACTTTTCATTAATTCATGAATAAAAAACATAATGAATCAAAATCCAAATTTAACACAACAACTATGGAGAATATGAAAACTTTTCTGTGGAGAATCTTTCAAAGAACCACTACAAATGATAGAAAAAAAACCTTTAAGTTAAAACGTTGCAAATCTTATATTTTATACACAAGGTCTCAAGATAATGAAAATAAGTAACTTTACAAAAAGATTTCCAAAAGATAAGCTGATGTTAATCAAATTTTTACTCACCAAAGCTGATGTTAACCAAATTTTTACTCACCAAAGCTGATGTTAATCAAATTTTTACTCACCAAAGCTGATGTTAATCAAATTTTACTCACTAAACCTTGATCTGCTGATCAAGTTTGAAATCTATTTTTCAGTTTTATTTTTCAAATCTCTTCCTAATCCTAATATAACCTAATTTCCATCATTTAAAAGTGTATGATATGATGTTTAATGTTTTTTTAAAAAATGATATTAAATATAACATAAAATATAATAAGCAAATAATAAGGCAAATAATAAGGCAAAAATACATTATTAATAATAAGGTAAAAAAAAACCTATAACTAAATATTATACTAATTAAGAATTTCAATATTTTATAAAGTTGATACCATAAAAAATACTTTATAAAGTTGATACCATAAAAATACAAAAATACCCAGATTTTCTTTTGAAATGTTTCTTGCTTGACTATCTTTATGTAAAGTTTTACAAAATTTAATCCTTGTATCATTTGAATCAGTTTTGATCTCATATGTTCCAACCATTATTTTCTCGTAATCATAAATCTAAAATCCCAATAATTTTCTCGTAATTATATATTTATTAAAATTTCATAATGACAATATAACTTCTAAATTTAAACTTTTTATTAAATTATTAAATTCATAAGAAATTTAAATATATTGATTTATGAAACAAGCTTAAAACATTAAATTGTTATAATCTTAAATTCATAGACTTAAGAAATCTGATTCAGCAAAATCAATAATATCTCAAATTCATAAACTTAAAAAATCTGATTCATTATCTTAAAAAATCTAATTCAATATGATTTTTGAATCATAAATCTTGATTTATGATTCAAAAATCATTAGTCAATATATTTAAATTTCTTATGAATTTAATAATTTAATAAAAAGTTTAAATTTAATTTTAAAAAAATTTGAGTTTTTTCACTTACTCGTATTAAAAACTTTTTTCACACGAATCATAATTTTGATATAAAAACACTTTTTTTACACAAATGTTGGAAGAAGATTTTGGATGTTCGAAGCATTTTATATTATTTGTATGTTAGTTGTATACTTCATGAATTTTAACAAAGTTTAACAAAGTAATTTTTTTTCCAAAAATATATTATGATCTTACATTTTAAATGTAACTTTTATCTCTCAGAAAATATTTAAGACAATCATATTTACCCTTATCATATTGTTGTTAGAAACATCTTTTACACAGCTTGTCTACATCATTGTGTACAAAGACTTATATTTATTCATCTTTTCATTCATTTGCATCTAGCTTCTTTTTTTTTTGAAATTATTTTTATTTATCTAACATATGAGCTTATACACTATAACTGTCATTTCCTATCAACCTAACTGTTATCTCTTCTCAAATCTCACCTTGATATGTATTATATAGAAAAACTATAATGGGAATTTCACTTAGCAACCACCTCTAGGTAACTAGCTCTAGGTTGAATTGTAACAATTCGAGGCAGTATTAGAACTAGACAACAATTGCTAATGGGTATTAATTTTACCAAAGTTTTGTTAAAAGTTTACCTTCATATAATTTTTTTGTGAAAAAAAAAATTAAAAATATTGTCGAATGTAAATAAAAACTTTTAAAAATAAAATTGAAAGTATTTAAAACAACAATTAAATAATAATAATTTAACATTATTATTATCAACAGATCCTTCTTCTAAAGGTATATAAGAATTTTTATAAGAAAAACTATTTTAAAAATTTAAAAATGAAAAAAAAAAAATGAAAAAATAAGAAAATAAACTTTAAATAATATTATGTATTTATATATAATAACTTGTCAAATAACATAATTTTAAAATTGATCTGATCACATATAGTATAGAAATTAGATAAACAAACTTTGATTAACTGACTTGATTCCATGAATGAAAAATCTGTTGATATACACTGCTTTTTTGATATAGTAATTTTCCATTTGGGTAGTTGAATATAAAGACCTGGCGAAATGTTTCAATGTTATCTTTATTGAAGGTGACTACAGAAAATTCATTGGTTGCAAACAGTGTTGCCTATTTATAAATGTAAAACAACTATAAATATCTCTAACAAATTAAAAGAAAACAAAACAAGTTTATAGCAAAATTTCATACATTGACAAAAAATATATATATATATATATTTAATGTTGTGCAGGTTGTGCAGGAACTAATAACATTCAATGAACAAAACAAAAATTTAATTTATAAAACAACTTATACAGTTCACCAAAAATGTTTTACTAATTGTAGCAAAATAGACAAAAAATAAGAAATATACATTTTAATTAGCAACATACAAAAAGATATACATATAAAAAAAAACATATCAACTAAAAATTAAAATCTGTTCAAAAATACAAAAATACAAAAGACGGAACTTGACCCCAGCAGAGAAAAAAAACTATTATGTAGTATATAAAACAAACTAGATGTACTACCTTATGCAAAACTATTATGCAAATATAAAACAAACTAGACGTACTACCTTGTGGTAGCCTGTGAGGTGCATAATGATCAAAAAATAATTATTCTAAAATTTTAGGACAAACACTATTTAGGGGTAGCGCAGTTACCTAATCTGAGTAAATTGTAGTTTCCGTGCCTATTTTTCAACACTTTTCAAGATTTCACTGTCAGTTTTTAAAAATTCATCGAAAAACTTTTGGTATGTTATTTTTCATTAAGTAAAGTATTACAGGTAACTGTGTTGAAAGAAAAATATTTAGGGGTTGCACAGGGCAGAAATAATATGTTACTAATATACAAAATTGCCTACTTAACAACATGAAGTATGTATTGTAACTTTGGATCTTTGACTTGTTTTTTAAAGTCTTGGATCAGCTTGACTCCCCATTTAGCGCAGTCATTAACCACTTCTAAAAACTCAACTACTTTTTTAACATAGTTATAGTCCTTTTCTCATTTACATAAACGACCTTTATGAAGCATCCAATTTGATGACAGTTATGTTTGCTGACGATACAAATTTTTTTTTATCTCATAGCAACATAATGACACTATTTTCTTGTATGAACATTGAACTAAATAAAGTTTCCCAATGGTTTAAATCAAACAAACTTTCTCTGAATATTGAAAAAATAAAATGGTCTCTTTTCCATTCTAATTCTAAAAAATGCCTAATTATAGAACTTCCCAGGCTTTTTATTGATGGCGTTTTAATTAAGAGAGCAACATGTACAAACTTTTAAGGGGTATCAATCAATGAAAATCTCACATGAAAAAACCATATCGAAAACATATCCTGCAAAATTTCGAAAAGTATAGGTATATTGTATAAAGCAAGAAGCATGCTAAATAAACATATTATAATTCAACTATACGACTCATTCATTCATTGCCACGTAAACTATGCGAATGCAGCTTGGGGTAGTGTTAATAAAAGTAAATTAGAAACTCTTCATCGCCAACAGAAACATATTGCACGTCTTATTAATTTTAAAGACCGTTTTGCACATACTAAGCCTTTCTTTATTGAAATGAATATTTTAAATATATTTCAACTAAATGTATTTAATGTACTGTGTTTTATGTTTAAATGTAAAAATTGTACAGCTCCGGTTTCTTTTCACAATTTATATTCCTCAAAAGAAGAAAATAAGTATAATTTACGAAATGATAAATTCATTTTACAACCTGTTTTTAAAATAAACTTAGGCAAGTTTTGTATTTCTTTTCGAGGGGCATTTCTGTGGAACAATATAGTTTTAAAACATTTTGATTTTTCTCAAGACTGGAATTTAAAAGAAAACTAAAAAATATTTTTCTCTCTACCGAAAACATACTTGTATATTTTTAATTTTAATTACTTTGATTTATTTATAATGTTTATACGAATTCTTATAACTAAAATATTTGTTTGATTACATACTTGTATATTTAAATTTAGTTTTGTTAACTTTGTTTTGACTGGCTTGTGTAAAATGTTGATTTATACATTTTATATTATTCATTTTGCATTTTATATATTCATGCAAAACGTTAATTTTTATTTCTAACTTTTATTTAAAAAATTTTATTAGACTTCGTTTATTTATTTTATATAAATTACGAAATTGTTTTTAAATACGAAATGATTGTTAGTTGTAAGCAGTTCTTGATGACAAGATAATAAGATCTTCTGCAAGTCTCTGCATTCTTTTTTTATATTTAACAAAAGTTGTAATTTTTATTTGTATGCATTTCTTATTTCTTTTATTTGATTGTAACAGTTATTTTGCATAAATAAAAGGAACATAAAAAAAAAATAAAAAAAAGTTTTTCATCTTTGTCCAATGTTCAACAGGTAGTTGCAATCCACTTGATTAGGTTTTGAGTAAATCAAACAGTAGTAGTAAGTAGTAGTTGTAAAATTTAAAACTGAAATAATACAGTACTACTGTTAGCCATTTAAAATTGCAACTCTAAAAAATTAGCAGTTAAAATTAGCCCAGGGAAATTCTATGGGAAATTTAAAAGCAATTAAAATATAATTTTAATTGCTTTTAAATAAATTTTAATGAAAATGTTGATTTTTAAAAGTTGGCAAAATGACCTGTGCCACCCCTAAATATTTTTCTTTTAGTTTTTTTATCTGTAATTACTTAATGAAAAATAACATACTAAAAGTTCTTGAATAAATTTTGAAAAACTGACAGTGAAATCTTAAAAATGATAAAAAATAGACACAAAAACTACAATTTACTCAGATTAGGTAACTGTGCTACCCCTAAATAATGTTTGATTCTCCTAAAATTTTGAAAAAATTTTTTAATCATTATGCATCTCACATAAAAAGTTTAACTCAAAATTAAAAAAAAAGGCGGAAATAGGACACCCTAGTGTCCCATTTTCGCCTACATGCCTATATGTACTATATCTTTACTCAGCAAAATTTTCATAGTTCTACCTACAATTTGTAAATATAAATTAGTTTTCAATGTATTTACATTTTTTTTGTTTATTACAGAAATTATTAGAAATAAATAAGCAAATAATATTTTAATAGAAATTAATAATTTATTTCAAAAACTTAAAAGTCAGAAACATTTCAAAAAAACATGCCAAATTTATATAGTTTCATCAAAAATTTATAATTTTTGTTTTAAATAATAATTTGAAGATTACTTTTTTTTTAATAATGTATACTACCATTTTATACTCACTAATTTGAAGATTTTTTTTTACTTTTCATAAGAGTTACATGCTTTTTGAAATAAGTTTTAAGTTCTTGTATCATGCTATACTGTTAAGAATTTCTATATGTAGTTCATGCCAAAATTCAACATAAATTTTCAATAGGGTTTAAGTCAGGTGAATGTGATGGCCGATCCAAAAGATGTATGTTTTTTTCCTGGAACCACCATTTTACATTTCGTGCTGTGCGGAATGCCACATTGTCTTGTTGGAAAATCCAGTTCTCAGTATGTAAACCTTTACTAAACTCGATTAAAACCTCCTCTAAAAGATTTAAAAATTCTTGGATTCATTTTTGTTGTAATAAAACATATTGGAAGTAAAAACAAAATACTATACCATAACTACCCCTCGTTCAAATTTACGACTCATAGCAACACTATGTTTTTTTTCAAATCATTGTTATTTTTTTTTTCAAATAAGTTTAACTAATATATTTAATAATAATACTTAAAATCATCAAGCCCATCTAAGTTAAACTTTTTTGATTGGAAAAAAAAACATTTTTCCATTCTACGTCCCACGTCATGTGGTCATTGGCAATTTTAAATCTCTTTTATGTTTTTTGTCAATGGTTTTTGTGATCATTTTTTTCCACTAGAATTGTTCTGATTTTGACAAAATTTGTTGGACACATCATGTGGTTTCCAGTTCAGTTTCTCAGCTTTCCGTGTAATTCCTGGTAATTTGAATGCGATAGTGGTGTAGTAGTAGTAGAGGACTCGCTTCATAAGCAAGAGATTCCAAGTTTGATCCCAACCACATTCCTGGTAGTACTGTGCTCAACTGGTTTCTCCGCGCAGCAGCCTTGTTTGTCAAGGTTTGTGTATAGAGTTGAGAGAGGGTTATAATCACAATTAAGTAGCCTCCTTGTCTGTAGTTTTCCTCCTTTTAACATAAAAACATTAATATAAAAAATAAAAAATAAAAAAATTCCAGTTCAGTTCTTATTTGTCTTAGTGTTCATACTCCAGATCGAACACCAAACGCAAAATGGAAGAATGTTGCCTTCTGGTTATTTCTTAATATCTACCCTCAAGGTAATTTTTTTGTAATTTTCACCTAAGGTTAATTATTAATTGCATGATGAGACCTTTTAATTTTCTTTTCAAATTGTCAATTGAACAAACACATATCTTTATAAGCAACAGTTTTTGTTTTTTCTTCCTTATATAACATAATTCTGATTTTACGATTGTTTAAAAAGGAAACAAATGTTCTTTATTTAACAAAGAGTGTCTAACAAGAAAAGTCTAACAAGATTCTAATAAACCTAACACAAGTTTTATTTTTATCTAAGCTAAATTATTTTATAAATAAAAAAGTTAATTTTTTTAAATAACTATTTTATGCTTCCCTTAGTTTAAAAAGTTCAACATATATGAAGCAATTCTTCTTAGAAAGACGAACAAATGAAATAATTAAATCATTGAATTACTATAGAAATTAAATTAAATAGATAGAAATCAACTAAAAAGTTTAAAAATACTTTATAACGAGGAAACGAAACTGCTTCACAATATTGCTGTCAATGTTTAGTGAGTGGGCTTTTTAATTTTAATTAGTATTTAAAGCAGAAAAAAGTATAACGAATTTTTAAGAATGACAACTGAAGCAAAAATAATTAGAGTTAGTAAACCAATATCTAAAAACTTTTCTTTATATCTAATAACTTGCTATATATATTTGTGTTCTGTCATGACCTCACGCGCGATGCTTTTCATCCGCGAGTTACTTTGAATGCATGTTTGTGTTTAGTAACCAGAAACTTCTTATATGTTTATTACATAGTTAGTTTTATTAACTTTGATGATTATTAATAACTTCATTAAAAATGCAATCATTTTTGTAAGTTTTTGTTTACAAAGTAAATCATAAAAATTGCTTTAAAAGATTACATTACAATAAAAAACAGATACACAAAATTACATTTACATAGTAAATACATACTTTTTAAATAAAAAAAAAGAATATACTAATAAAATCTATATTTTAAATAAACTTTCAAAATTTTGACAATTTAAAAAATACATATTATAAAACATTTATTTTTGTAAACAAATAATAATAGTTTGAAAGATTTACAACTTTGGAGTTTGATAATATTTAAAAAAAAAAATTATTTTTAATATATTATAACAATTTATGAAATCTCAAAACGTAACAAATCGTGAATAATACAATTTCTTAAACATTTCAACAGAATACTCTAGAATTTTATTTCGCTTAGTCAGCGTATTTTTTGAACCAGTAGAATTTGTTTGTACATTTGGCAGGTTTTTAGTGTTTGCAAATATTCTTTTTATTCTTCCGCGCCAAGATGTTTTGAGAACATTCAAGTTTATTATTATTTTATTTATTAGTTTATTATATGTTTCCATGTATTTCCGAAAACAAAAATTTTTTGTTACATACATAAACTAAAATGTTCTCAAAAGGATTAAAAAACCTGGCCAGTTTTTCACAACTAAATATTATTTCCATGGTCAGTATTCAAGAGCAATCGCTCCCGCTTCCCAACCAAGCCTGCATTCTGTGTTAAGTCAGCAATAACTACATAGAACTATGGAAACCTTGATAAGTGTATATGTACTCATTTATACTATAATTTATGTTTAATAAATTATAGTATAAATGAGTAATAATATATTAAACTATAATTGTATGTTTATATCTTATTGAACTGCTAAAATATGCGTATGACTCAAAGTCAGATGTCATACGCATATTTTAGCAGTTCAATAAGATATAAACATACAATTATAGTTTTATGAAAAATAAAATTATTAAATATACCTGAATAGTAACAAGTATAATCTTTCCAATTTGCAGCAAAAATTTCCAGGGCTTGCGCCCTCTATCTTTATACTTTTC
This sequence comes from Hydra vulgaris, assembly GCF_022113875.1. Taxonomy (NCBI): domain Eukaryota; kingdom Metazoa; phylum Cnidaria; class Hydrozoa; order Anthoathecata; family Hydridae; genus Hydra; species Hydra vulgaris. Next base: position 9,796,994 of record NC_061158.1, on the reverse strand, counting down.
ATATGGGTTTTTAAAAAACCATTGAAGCTTGCTTCTTATCTGTTCTTCATTGTCAGTTTCATGAATTTCTTCATGAGAATCAGTAACCATATAATAGCTTTTTGATTTTTCCTTAGGCAATAATGAGTCACCTTCTGAAAATGATTCTGCCATTCATTTATCCCTTCATTATTATTAATTTAATGTTAACTCATTAAAAAAATTTTTATGAAAAATCTAAAATAAATTCAGTTTAAAAATTAAATTTATCATTTTAAGTATACTAATAATAAAAAAAATATTATCTATTTAAAAAAAAATTGTTTTTTAATAAACAAGTGAGCAAACAATAATAAAAAATAAAGTAAAAATAACAAACAATTAAAATATTTACACAAACTTAGGAAAGCAAATTTTCTAAAAAAATGTTTAAAAAATTTGAACAACTTGCATAATGCAAAATTTGCAAAATTATAGTTGTGTTTTATATTTGATGTTATAATTTTCTTTAAATGAGTTTATTGTTTTTATTGAACATAAGATTCTATGCTTTGATGTCCAGCTTGGTTTATTAGATTAAATCTCTGACAAAATGATCCAAATTTAAGTCCTGAAATCAAATCAAAATTTGGTAGCATTTTGTTAATCAAGTCAAAATTTGGTATTTATTTCTTACTATAGATTTTCATTGATTTTAAACTTGAAATAATTTGATTATCGATATTAGACCATATACAATTCTGTATCACATGATTTTCAATGCTATGCTTCACCTACCTTGTTTTAATTACTTACCTCCTCCTCCCATATCTATGGTGCAACAATCTTGTCTGTCATTATCAATTTAATGTAATTTTTTATATAATCATATGGTGCTCTAGCAAAGTCTGTGGAGTTTATTCATCAACATAGTTGAAAATACTAGAGTATTCCATAAGGTAATGTTGGTAGCAAATTTTAATTATCTGTAATTTCTGTCACACCTGCCTAACCTACTCCACTTCCATACATTTATGATTAATTTACAACAATTTAGAAGCAATACTTGCATATTTACATATATTCTAAGTAGATATGTAAATAGTTCTGACAAAATGACTGTAGCAGCCCGCACAGGGGTTGAAAAGAGTGTTACAACACTATTTTCAACCGCTTGAGTCTAAAAAAAACTTTGACAAACAAGGCTGGAAACAAATTGAGAATGTAATACCAGAGGTATAGTAGAGATGAACTCGGAACTTCTTATTTATCAAAAAAGTTCCCTACCACTACACCATATCTATAACCTACCACTACACCACTACTATAACCTACCACTACACCACTATTATAACCTACCACTACACCACTACTATAACCTACCACTACACCACTACTATAACCTTAGACTCTTAACCTTTGTAACTACATCCTTAGACTCTTTGTATACTTTTTGTATATTTTTATATTGTATATATCTATTATACCAGATCTAGACTCTTTTGTAAATAAATAACTAAATTATTAATTAATTTAAATTTATGGAAATTTAAAAAATATCTTCTTGCATCATTTATAAGTGCTACATTTAGTAAAATAACACTAAACTAAAGAAGTTAACCTTTAAAAAAAATTTTAAAGGGTGCCTCATGACCTTAAAAGATTCAATTGCTTATAAATTAAAAAATATATATATAAAAGTTTTTTTAAAAGTACCTCATGTTAGGTCTAAAACAAAGCAAAATTGAATAAAAATTTCAAAAATAATAATCACTTTATAAAATATTATTTTTTACAGATCTTTTAAATGTACTTTTTTAAAATAAAGTTTTATAAAATATGATTACTATTTTTGAAAATTTTATATGTCCCTTCTTTTGAGTTGACTAATTAGCAAAGTATAACCCTATATTTTTCTACTTCTAAAAAATGTTTATTTTTAAAACATGGTATGGAATTTTTTATTTATTTTCAAAGTGCAATATTTATTTGTCACTAATTTGTGGCAAATGTATAGTACTTATGCGCAAGTGCTAACCTTGTAAAGTTGCATTAATGAAATGGCGGATTGCGATGAACTAGATTAATGCGTTATCTCATCTCCTATTTCAAATAGGAAAAAAGATAAAATGCTTGAAACAAAAAAAAGAAAAGCATTTCTTCATTCTAGTGTTAGTTAATACTTTCATACTTTGTTTAACTGAACTGATTATGGAATGATGATGAAAAATATATTTTTAAAAGACATCTTATATTAATGAGTTTATATATATTTATTATCTGTTTCTTTTTATGGAAATCATTCAACAATAATTATTTTTTATTTGTTTATTAAACCAACAATTCCTTTTTTGCAAAGAAAAAAATAAGGTTAATGAAATGTTTTCATTTTTAAAATTTTATTTTATTAAAAAATATTTTGTTGACATTTATGTTATAGTAATTGTCCATTAATCCTAAACAGACTTGAAAATAGAGATGGAAATAAAAAATTAATTGCCTATGAAAATGAGGGAAAGGTTTTAAAAAAATTTGATGCATCCTCTAATGCATCAATTCTTTGTCTATTTTTATATGCCTGCTATGGACAGAGCAAGAAATAAACATAGTGTTGTGCTTCTTTTCTTGAAAAAGCAATATTTTAAAAATCTGATCATCCTTATTACAAATACACTATCATTATTTTTTAAATTTGAAAATTAAATATAAAATAAAAAAATGTTATGGTTTATTGCCTCACTGAAACTCACTGAAATAAATTTTAATTCACAATCGCGAATTTTAAAACATAATAGTTTATATTATTTGCACAGAATATTGTTATACATAAAGTAACAATTTTTTCAAATGTGACATTTGTGTGAGAGATTGTGGCAAAAAAAAGTCAATTATATTAATACCTTAAAAATGGATATACCACATTTTGAAAATACACTTTTCATATATATATATATATATATATATATATATATATATATATATATATATATATATATATATATATATATATATATATATATATATATAATATATATATATATATATATATAATATATATATATATATATATATATATATATATATATACATATATGCTTTTAGCCAGTTTTGTGTGTAATTCTTTATACTAAAAATGAAAATAAAAAATAATTTTGGCAAACTTTTGGGCATTTGAAAAACCCCTGTCTCTTTCAAAATGTTTCACTTAATGTTCCTTAAGTTTCCTAATGCATGATTGGTTGATTTTATCCAAAAGAGAAAGAGCTGCAATCATTTTAGCTGTAGCTGAAGCAATATGTCACAATTCAGAGGAATTATCTTAAAAAGCACAGCAAGCAGATCAGGAAATAAAATTTTACAAATTTCAGATGACTCAGAGAACAGAAAACATTTGGTTTTCCTGCATACTTTTCTATTTACTGGGATTTAAAGCTGGTATCTGAGGTAAAAAGTAACATAGAACACTTGGCTATTGTAGTAACAGGAAAACCAAATTCACTTTAGGGTGTCCTTTAACAATAAAAAAAAAAATTATTAAAACTTTGACGCAGTCTCTTCAAAAAACATTTTTATAATACTTGAAAATTTTTAAATAATATTTAGGTGTCCTTTAAAGGTCATGAAAATGTCTTAAACAATAGTAAAATACAATTGACATCTAATACAAAGGATTGTTACAGACAATTTTTTGATCCTATAATAATTTGTTAGTCAATATTAGAAAACACTTATTAACACTTATACTTAGTATTAGTAGAATCTAGATTCTAGAAATATATCAAAAGATTGGACAACGCAATACTTGATCATCTTTATTTGTCGAGACATATAGAGATTTCTCTTTACAAGAGACATCTTAGAACAGAAAGTGTTGTTAGCTTTTGGCATAAAAACCAAGAATGCCTAGCCATCATCTTTAGACTTGCAGCTGGAAAATCAAGATAATTATATTCATAGAGCCTTTAAGTAGAATAGTGCACCAATAACTATTGTATCGACAATTATTTAACATGAGAACTAAAATTAAAGCTGTTAGCTTTATTAAATATTTGTTACCACCAAAGAGGTCAATCTTCATTGTGCATGCAATCTTCATTGTATATGACCTTTGGAGGACCCCTAAATAATGTCCTAAAAATTTGCAGGTATAACTATGGCATCATAAAAAAACATTCTTGAGGGACTAGTAGACCTAAAGGGAAATTGTTGTGTATGTCTAGGATTTCTGATTCAACTGGGAAAATCCAGGCACTATAAATCAATTAAATAATCAACCAAAGATGCTGTAAAGATCTGCACATTAAAAAAAATACTTGAGGCAATAATATTTGACACAACCCTATCAAAATAAGGTTGGATAAATAGTTCTGCAAAGTTAATTAAAGAATACTTTAATAAGATGTTACTTTCGAGTGCCTGCTACCATATATATGAAAGAATTTTTTTATCTGCTAACATTGAAATGTAAGTTGTTTTTTCGGATCTTGTTTTTTTTTACATAAAACAACATATTTTTGCTAAAAAAAAAAGTAAAAACTCCATTTTTTTGTTGTTATTTTTTTAACAAAGCACTATTTCTTGTTTTTAATGTTGAAATTATTTAAAAACTTGTTAATAGATTAATGAATTTGAAGTAACAATAATGAATAACAAACATTTTGATGTCTGATTTAACAAATTACTAATGTAAACAAAGATGGAAATTAGTTAGTGAAATATTTTGTTGTCATAATTTTAAAAAAAAAACACAAATTTTGAATTTTTTTGGTAGGAAACTGCATCACATTTTAATATTCTCATTTCATACCAATACTTTTTTATTTTATTTGTTATAAAGTTGTTCTTTGGTTTTAGTAGAAAAAATATTTTTTTTAAATAAAATTTGCTTTTAGCAAACAGAACTACATATAAAATTGTTTGAACATTTGAAAATAGTTAGAAATCAAGTCATTTTGGAACACCTTAATATATATTAGGGTGTGTCATACTTTATGATTTTTTGAAAAAAAAGTTTTTCCTATAACCAGGTATATAGAAAACTTGTGCACAACTATTTTAACATTAAAACCAAAAGAAAAACTAAAAATAATTTATGTTAAGCTACCGGGAAGTGTGTTTTAAAATTATGACCCTAACCACAGATACTGTTTTGCGTCCACGCATTTTTATACACAAATAATTGTTTACACCCACTCACGTTGAATTCTATTTGATATTAAAACTATATAAGGTTGCCAATTTATAAATTGTTGAACATATAATTTGTATGTTTAATGTTAAAAAATATTACAAAAAATTTTAAAAATTAAAAAATTATAAAGCGGATCAAAGCTTTCGGAATATATAGGTTCTGGAACAAATATTCTTGTATCGGAGTTACCAACGCTAAAAGATCTTCTTAGATATGGTCTGTTTTTGCAAGAAAGAAACAATAGAAACAAAAGAATTATCTGATAAAATCACTAATGAACTATGTTTACTCAAAATTGTATGGTAAATGGATCCACGCCAATGCTTTATTTGTATATCCTGTAACACATATTGAACATTATATTACTGCAACATTGGTGAATGAATGGAATGCAGCCAACCTGGTTGCTAGGGGAAAAGCAAGCTTAAAGATTAAAGATAGATTTTTGGTAAAACTGCCAAATTGTTTGATATACTGAATTGTAATTGCCAAATTATTACTTGTCAAGAGAAAAATTGTTTTTCAGAATGTAACGATGAAGCCCATATTAACTTTACGTGCGAAAAGAAGAAAAAGATTCCAAAGAAAGAGTTAGCTTTTATACTTGGGCAAAGAGCTAAAATAGGGACTACTGGTCCGCATCAAATTGGATTAGCTGAATTGAAAGAAAACAAAAATCTACATAAAATTGGAGAAAGAAGATTGAAGTAAGAAGTAAGATTTTTTTAGTAATGAATGTTTCACAACAAACAGCAATACTGAACTCAAATCTAATGTGTCGAAAGAATGAAGATTAGAAACGTTTATGAAGACAAGGGAATTATGAAAGTATTTCCAACATAACGTTAGCAAGCATACGGTATGGTACAGGCTTATGGGAAACAGCTGCAATTGCAACGGCAGCTTGGATGGACACAAGAATAGTTTAAGAAAATGATGCCAAGTTGGTTATTGACCACAGCTAAGTCAAGAGAGCTCAAGAAGAAATTATGCAGTCTCTTTCTAGAGAGTTTGATACTCAATGCAGGTCTATCATTATTGATTGTGTTTTTTTTTTGATGGCAGAATTGATAATACAAAAGTTCAATTAGTATTCGAAGGTTTGTCTAAATGTTATCCTGCTACAATCAAAGAGGAACAAACAGTATGTCAAGAGCCCGGTGGTAGGTATCTTTTCCATTTCACACCTGAAAAAGTTCAAAAACATATGAAACACGCTGAAGTAATTGCTCAGAATATATACAAATTTTTGAAAAGTAATAGTGCCGATAAAAGCTTAACAGCAATCGTTTGTGATTCTACTAATGTTAACACAAGGTGGTCAGGCAGAGCAATACATTGGCTGGAAGTAAAGTTAGGAAGTAAGATAAACTGGCTAGTTTGCGCACTCCATACTAAAGAACTTCTTCTGTGTCATCTGATAACAACTCTTGATGGAGAGACTCTGAGCTGCATATAATGGAAAGGCAGCATTAGAAAATTATTAAATGAAGCAACTGTTCTGGAAATTAATCCATCCTTTGAAAAAATTGATGTTGGAAATCTGCTTATTACTCTAAAGGATGAAGTAATCAAAAATTTGTCTCTGCTATTAGAAGTGGAAATATACCCGCAGACTTAGCTTTACTTGAAATTGGGCCAGTTAATCATTCCAGATGGTTGACAACAGCCAACAGACTTTGCAGAACTTAGGTCTCAAAACATGAGTTAGAAAAAAAAAAAATTTAAAAAACCTTAAATTAATAATTGAGTTTTTTGTTAGAGTTTACATGCCTATGTGGTTTAAAATTAAAGTCAAGCACAGGTTTACTTAAAGACCAAGACATATTCTTTACTAACTTAGCCTTCTGAAACATCAATTAACTGAAGTAGTAGAAATTTTTATGCCAACAGTTCAACGTTCAGCATTGTATGCTTTCTCTGAGTGCATCTTACAGACCATGCCATGCTCAAAGAAAGAAAGAATAGTATAGAGTTAATAGTGAAAATCATTCTGGTGATGAAACCGGTTAAAAAAATGCGAGAGCTAGAATAACTCCAGAAATAAAACCTGATACAAAAACGCTTATACAGCGAATCGACTGGAATATATCCTATGAGCCCATTCTTACTTGTGATCTGACAACAGAAGAAGTAAAACAGATAATATTTCAGCCTATGATTGTTCCAAATTGGCCTTGCCATGGACAGTCAATTGAAAGGCGAGTTAAACAGGTAACAGAAGCAGCAAGCAAAGTTTATTCTCAAGAAAAAAGAGATGGTTTTATAAGAGGCCAGGAATCGAGGTAATTGATATCTTTTTCCGCAAATTTAAGTGAATACTTAATATCGACTCCCGGTAGCTAAATCATTTTGGATTTTTAAATCTAAGCTTTTTTTAGTAAAACTATATATAAATACGAGTTTTTAGAAGAGTGGGTTTTTAATCTGGAAAAAAAAGTATGCCACACCCTAATATACATGTGTGTGTGTGGAATTCAATCAAGTATTTCAATTAAGTATAGTACAAAATGAACTGATTTTTTTTTTTGCTGATTATGTAACTGACTATAAAAACAAATAATTCCAATCAAATAAATATCAATAATGAAGTAATTCAATAAAATACATACTAAAATAAACTAATATAATTTTTTATAAATTATTTAACTGACTATAAAAACAAATAACACTAATGAAATAAATATTAATTACAATATGAAAAGCCTCATAGTATTTTTCTATTGTTAGAATAATGTGCATCAAGAAATAATACATCATAAAACAGTAATATATTATTTATGATGTGTCATTGCAAAGCAGCAAACTTATAGACCTTTATTAAACTTTACAAACAAAGATTTTGTTTTGTCAGCAATTTCTGGCTCCAATTTTTCTTTTGACATCTAAAAAAAGAAATAATATCTATAATCAAAACAAAAAAAATAAGAAAAAGAAATAATATCTTTAATCAAAACAAAAAAAAAAGAAGAAAATAATATCTTTAGAATATTAAACTAATAGATTACAAATATTAAATGAACTACAACATTGTTGAAATGTTATAATTTTTAGTAAAAATTTTAAGTAAATATTCATTATATTATGTGTTATATATTGTGGAGAAAAGCAACTATTAACTATCATCTCAAGATTCTAAATCATTGTGGAGAATTCATTGTGGTGATTAGAACTTAGGAACAAAAAAACGCTAAAATGGTGGACCCCCCTGCCCCAAACGTGAGAGCAACAAGTTGATGAAATATTTTTTGTATTAATTTCAACTATACTTATACTCATCAATAAATTTTAAGTTTCATATTATTATCACTCAGCGTTCAAAAAGAATGACCATATAAAATCTGCAGCCCCCTCAAATTGAGGGGGGTTTAAACTTTATATGGTCATAAATTTTGAACGCTGAAATATTTTACTATAAAACTTAAAATTTATCAATGAATATAATTTTTACATTTATCCAAATTCACATTTATCCAAATGAATTATCATCTTAAGATCATGTATCATCACAGAGAAATACAATTATAAGAATTGCCTAACCAGTGCAAGTATGATAAAAAAAAAAATGATGAATTTTTTAAGTTTAACATTCATAGTTCGACATTAGGTTTGAACAGTTATCTATAATCATATCTTCATATTTCTATATGAAACTATAGAAAAGACAAATTCCTCTTCCTGACAACTTCTTTTCAAGTCAGAACATTTATTGTAATACTATCACAAAACAACTGTGATATATAATCGCTAGGAACCACTTATATTTTTTTATGTTTAGTTATTTGATTTATATTTTGGATTATAATGGACCTCCATAAAACGCAGCAAAAATTCTTTTATAAGTGTGTGGGTTTAATAAAATTAATATAAAATAAATAATTTAAATTAAAATTAAAAATAATTAAGTTGTTCAAAATTCTTTAAAGGATTTTTACTATTTGCTCTTGCCTTTACCCATAATAAAATAATGAATGTTATATCACAGTTTTTTTCTCAACGTCACCACAAACAATATTTGTTCACAAAAAATTTGTCAGTAGAATATTCTTCTGTCTTTTGCATGTTGACATTTAAATAACTTTTACTGTTACAATTAGCAAATGATATTTTGTTAAAATAATATAATTAAGTTCAATAAATAAACTTACATTCTTGTTGAGAATTTATATATATATATATATATATATATATATATATATATATATATATTTTTTTTTTTTTTTTTTTTTTTTTTTTTTTTTTTTTTGTGTACCAGATGACTTTTCCTAGGTGAGCCTTCATCATGACTAATGTGAAATACACAAATCAATTTAGATATTTTATATCAGATACCTTCTCTTAGGTGTGCCTTCATCATGACTATTTTGAATACACAAATGATTTTAGATATTTTAAATCAGATACATTTCTAGGTGAGCCTTCATGTGCAAATGATGCAATGGTAATGGTTTAAAGATTTTGATAAAAAAAAGACAGAAAAATGATAGTTAATAATACATCAGTAAATATAAAAATAAAATTACCTTAGATTGCTGTGGAAATAAAGCTATAGCAAATGGTAAAGCTAACCCAAATGACATTGTACACACAAAAACATTTACTGGAAAAATAAGCCTGCGATGTTTTGTCAAGAAACGAGTTCTAAAATAAAATATTAAACCACTATAACTCTTTTGTGTTCTTTTTTAATGTTTAGGGAATTATATATAAAAAAAGTTTGAGGAAGTTTTACATAATGTTCAGCGAGATAAACTTTATGTAATTTATGACACTTTTTTCCAAACTTTATATTAAAATGAGCTAGTTTTTATTTTTTATTCTAAACATATGTATACATGATCCCAAATGTCGACTAATTTTAAAGATCAATTATTTTTACGCAAAAACGCAAAAAATGTTTACTTGACAGTACACATAACTAAAAAAAGAGAACGTTTTAGATTGGTTGAAAATGTTAATGTAATCATGCAAATGATTACATTTACATTTAAATTACATGTAAATATTTTTCAAATTACATGTAAATTTCATAAAATTATATCTAAATCATTTCATGTAAATGTTAGGGGATCGAATTAACAAACAATATTATAAATATGGTAAAAGTAATTTTAGTAACCAAACTTTATTAATCTAATTTTAATAATAAAAAAAAAATTTGTTAAATATGAAGAAATTTTCAAGTTTAAAACCTTCTGTTATAGTAAACAGTATTTTGAAATCACTTATTGTTGATATTGAAATGTCTAATAAGTTATAAAAATGATGTTGTGGTAAAGTGGTTAAAACTGTGGCTTAGAACCAAGAGGTTCAAGATTCAATGCTAGCTCTAGTCCAATAAACAAAATTAATGAAGAAGCATGAACTTCCTAGTTGAATGTTCTTCCAGGATGCTCTATGATAAGTCTGTAAAGACTTCTGGGAGCATCTTAATAACCACAAACAAAAAAAAAAGATAAACAAGTTATAAAACATTGAATATAATACAGTAAAACATATAATAAAAAACAATTTGTTAAGTAAAATAAAGATAACTAAGATAAATAAAGATGAAATAAAATATTTTGTATATTACAAATATTTAAATATTTATTTTAAAACTATAAGTATTTAAAACAACTTCAAATACTAACACTCCAAATACTATCAGACAACCTTAACATACAGCTTTTTATGTAAAGCTTTTAATACTTAGCATAAAATCAATAATCTTTTAAAAAAACTAACAAGATAAATTTTAAATGAAAAAATTATTTAAAAAATTATGTAAAAAATTATTTTATATTATTGTAGTATTTGTTTTATTGGTTTCAATTTCATAAAATAACTTATAAAAAATAATTTATTACACAACAAAAACTCTTCTTTTTTTAATTTAATATTATTTAAAAAACTATCAAATACAGATATAGTACAGTATGTATTACATAAGATACAGATTAAGGTTTGTAAATTTACAGACTTTTTCATTTATCAGTAACTCGTTAAATGAAAATTGAAATACCGGTATACAGGTAAAAACTGGTATACAGGCAAATTTTTGACTATAAATAGTACAAATATAGCAATGAAATTTACTTTTTATCAAATACAATTTTGTTTGAAAACAACTTCGTAAAAACCTTAAACTATCCTGTGTCTTATTCTCTAATCAAAATTTAATTTTAGTGATTAATAGCCCAGCTCCTGAAAATACTCTTTTACATTCACTGTTTGTAGGACGAATGGTCATCAAATTATCAAAAACTAATTGAATGTACTTTTCTTGTATATTTTCTTCTAGAAAGTTCCTTTTTTTATTACTTATTTTAGACTTTTAGTGTTCTTTTTTTCTAAAACTGACATTTCCTGATTCATGTCTGTTTTTTGTAAGAATATGAAATTCTTCCTTTATAGAAAAATCAGCATTTGGTTGAATAGTAATGATGCCATTACTCAAATTCGAGTATCAAATTACTCACTATCAAATTATTTGATGTCAAAAACAAAACAGTATTTCACCTACAATGCACTTAACTCCATTTACCTTTTGCTTTGTCAATTCCCCGCAAAAACAACATTGCAATGCAATCCACCACTGAACTAAAGATTTCAGCAAACTTGTCTAATAAACAAAGTTAATAAAATTAACTTTGCAATGTTTCTAAATGCAATGTTCTCAAGAAAAAAAACATCAAAAAATCCTAATAACTTTATTCAACTTTGAAATAAATTATTATATGTTCACTATATACAACACCCAACTGCAGTATTACAGGCCCAACTTAATTGAACTTAATTAAAATATTCTATTTTCACTGTATTCAACTTTTAGTTACAATATTTCAATTATAATTTACGTAAAACTCAATTGATATATTTTATGTATAACAAAAATTTTTAATATAATAAAATAACTCACAAATATTATAAATAGTATTAAGACAAATCGTACAAAAATTGTACATTGACCTGCCGATGCATTGACTGTTGAACTTTTATTGTGCGTTGTAAAATACATTTGTCAAAAATTGATTATAGTTGAACTTTTATTCAACTTTTTTACATTTTTCTTCTATATTTAATAGATTTATACAAGGCATATGAAAGCAAATCACAGAAAGCAACTTTGTAAAAAAAAATCTTTAAAAATGACCCTATGTGCTTGCGAATATTAAATTAATAAATTAATCTTTAATAATAATTTCATGCTTATATATACCATACTAATTCATGTATACTATTGTATAGGGCATACTACTTAAATCTAAACAAAAAATATAACTAATTTTTGGTCAAAAGTGACCTTGCTTTCTTCTACATTGTAGCAGGGATGCGGAGTCCCAAAAGGACTCTATAACTTTATTTTTTTATGGTCTCTGGTGTCCAGAACTTTAAACAAGTTGGTTGATTAATGATCTGCTATAAGAAAAAAAATTATGATATTTAATGACTTGGATTTTACTGCTTTTAAACCCGGAGTCCTGGAGTCCCAGAGTCCTTGCCGCCATTATACCTAAAGACTCCAGTTTCAAAAACTGATTTTTCTTCTGACCTATAAGTCGTGATTTTTTCCCCATTAATAGTCCATAAGCTTTTTTATATTTTTTAAAGCTCCTGGATACCAAAAACTAGAAAGAAGTAATCTTTTTGTGACTTTCAAATTCAGAGTCCTTTTTGGAGCTCCGCATCGCTGCAGAGTAAAACAAGACATTTTTTATATCTCCATATTATATACATGTGTAATTTTTATAATCTTATTAAATTTTTTTATCTTGTATTTATATTATGTATTCTTTATATTATACATGTAAGTGTTTACTTACTTTTCAAGCGCAGACATAATTAATGGTGGAAATATAAGAATGGGAGCTGGTAGAAATACACGCGATAATGCTGTCTCAAATACTGCTTGTTTTGCAGCTATCTTTGAAACTCCAATAACATTACCATTTTCGTCTTCAACATCAATACCATCCTTTAGTTCTCCAGAACGCATTATGCAGACATTACAGATATTAGCAAGGGCTAAAATAAATTAAAAAAAAAAAAAATTTAAATAAAAAACCTTGAAGACAAAATTCTTTGAGATTGAAGACTGTAAAGAATTATATAATTAATGTTAATATTCTTTAAATTTAAAGCAACATTTTAGAAAATTTAGAAAAGAAAGAAATAACAAACTGATAAATAGCAAATATGACACACAAAAAAAAAAAAGAAGAAGAAAAATGGCTATTGAAATATTAAAATTAAAAAAAAAACTTTTAAAAGTAAAAAAAGTAAAAATTAAATTTACATGTTGCAGGGTAAGCAACAAATCGAGATGCAAACAGTTTCATTTCAGGAGATAACCGACTTTTCTTTATAACATAGCTAAAACTTAACTAAATAAAAATAAGTTTGATTCAAAATTACAACAATTACAAGGAACCAACAATAAAACATGGATAAAACAATAAAACATGAAAACAACAATAAAAATTGCATACAACAATAACAAACTGCATACAGCAATAGATATAGCACTTGCAACAGCTGCAAAATAACTTTTAATGAAGCTTGAAATTGCAGTTGCCTATTAAAAATTATATAACTTAAACTCCTCTAAAAGTACCATCTTTTGTCTTGAAGACTAAAGATAAAATTATTTTATTAGCAGAATTTTATATTTATACAAGTATATAAAAATATTTTATACTTTATAAATTCAAAGATCTAACATACTATCAAAGAACTTGTTAGTGTCAAAGATCTAAATGCTATCAAAGACCTGTTTAGTCTCAAAGATCTAACATACTATCAAAAACCTGTTTAGTGTCAAAGATCTAACATACTATCAAAGACCTGTTTAGTGTTAATGACCAGTTTAGTCTCAAAAAAATAACATAGTATTTATGAAAATAAATATTATTATGAAAAGATCCTTACAATATTGAAGATCTGATGTTTTTTTTTAATTTTATTTTTTTTAAAATACAGTTCAACACCTATAGTTTCACACCTGTAGGATGTTGATTATTCCATAACAATATTTTTCTTATCTTTTATATGGCATGGATGAGTTGAAGCGACTTCTTACAACCAGATGCTCTTCTTGTTGTTAGCCTACTTTGTGACACTATGCATTTTTATTGTGAGGGCAAAAGTAAAGTACTTTTATTAAGTGGGTCACCATATAAGATAAACTAGCTACTACTACCCTTATAACTAGAATCATAGTATCAAAAAATAGAAGAAACATGTGCATACATTGAGATCTTCTTGTTTTAAATACTTTCCTAAAGTCCAAGTTTTTGATTAAAGTTGAAATAAATTTGAATGACATAAAATTTAAATAATCAAAAAAAAAATAAATGTCTGTAATCACTCATTCTAAAGTAACATACCTATTTCATTTAAAAAAATGTTTACTAAAAAAACAATCAAGCAATCAAATGAAATTAATTTGAATGATAAATTTTGAAAAATTAGTCAATAAACAACTACAACTTTTGTAAATAAACAACTTCAACTTTTGTTGTATTATCAAAGTGTTCCTAGAAAAAGAATTTGGGATAAACATAACTAGTAAAAAACCACAATGTCAACATACATTAAATAAATTTTATTTTCTATTGTTGATGTATTTTAAAATTTTCTGTGTTTCACATATTGCCACAATTTTATTACTTAATCTTGCATGCGTTACCGCAATTTTTTATTGGGTGCTTTATAGATTACTACAACTATGATGCTCAATATTTCATACAAATTACTACAATTTTGATGCTCAGTGTTTCATACAATTTTGATGCTCAGTGTTTCATACATTACTACAATTTTAATGCACAGTGTTTCATACATTACCACAATTATGATGCTCAGCGTTTCATACATTACTACAATTTTGATACTCAGTGTTTTATACATTACTGCAATTATGATGCTCAGTGTTTCATACATTACTACAATTTTAATGCACAGTGTTTCATACATTACCACAATTATGATGCTCAGCGTTTCATACATTACTACAATTTTGATGCTCAGTGTTTTATACATTACTACAATTATGATGCTCAGTGTTTCATACATTACTACAATTTTGATGCTCAGTGTTTCATACATTACTACAATTATTAGGGGTAGGGATAAATTTTACAATAAGATCTTGTTTAACAGCAATCAAATTTAAATTAAAAAAAAAAAAACAGCAAAAATATCTGACCTTAGTTGCATTTCGGTTTGCATAATTGACACAAGCATTATGACTTTGATTCAACCACTAAGATATAAAGAAATATAAACCCTAAAACATATCTTTTATAGACTATTGTTAAAATCATATATATGTATGTGTGTATACATATATATATACATATATATATATATATATATATATATATATATATATATATATATATATATATATATATATATATATATATTTTGAATGTAGACATCATGTATGAGAGTATGTAAATTATTATTTTATAAACATCAATAAATACGATTTTCTCTCAATGCTAAATTTATTTTCTATTTTTTATTTTTTAAAAGAAATTTTAGCTGGATTGTTGTGACCAGCGTCTTCAGCTTAAAAGATTTGTTTGTTTTTGTTTATATGTTATTTTTAAACGGCAATTTTATTATATGTCAATGGAATGGTTTCGTTTTTTTCTGACGTAAGTGCATTAGAAATGGTGTCCAGAATTTTGTTGTCACATATTGTCCCTCATCTAAATTGATACCACTTTGTTGAGGGGCACATTGGTGGTACTGTATTTCAAGCGCCTCACGAACTTTCCTATCAAACTTTTTGTTATTGACTTTTAGAGTTCTGCAACTGTCCCAGTTAATTTGTTGTGCACATTGTTTCATGTGTGTGGCTAATGCTGATCTTTCTGTTTTATTTCCTATTGTAAGACCGTATTATAAGACCGTTTTATATCCTGCCTTCCTAAACACTTTACGCAATTTGGGAGACAATATTGGTACCCAAGGTAATGAACTTGTTGGATACGTACTGGTGATGTTGTCAATGTTTTTAGTAGTCACTAGAGGTTTTTTGTACTTTCGTTTTATTTCTTTTATGATTTTTATGAGATTGGAATACTTGTAACCATTTTCGACAAATACTTGAATAAGGAATTTCAGTTCATTTTCTATATGTTTCTGACTGCATACATTAAATGCTCTATGTACAAAACCCTTGAATATTCCATTTAAAATTTGTAGGTCATGGTTTGATGTTGCCTTAACTTGAATGTTAGTAATTGCATTTTTTCTGTGTATTTTAAATTTGTATTTGCCATTTTTGTTATTTATTATGTCTAGAAAATTTAGTGTTTTTTTGTCATTTTCAAATTTGATTGTATATTGTATTTTTGGATGCTGTTGGTTAAGTATTGTCTTGAATTGATTAGCCTGGGCAATGTTAGGGACTCTAGCATGGCTGTCATCTACGTATCTATAAAATGATTTTATGTCAATAATCGGGTTGGTTTTCAGTGCTATATTAAGCGCTCTTTTTTCAAGATTTTGAAGAAATCATTCAGCTAAAACTACTATAAAAGAAAGACCTATTGGACCTGAATTTTCAAGTTCATGTATTTTATTGTTCCATAAAAAGTATGGTCGGTATAAACATAGTTCTATCAGAGTTTTTATTTCTTTTATATTTAATTTTGTCATTTTTTTAAAATTATCGCTCACCTCCAATATACTTATGAGTACATCAGTTGCTTCTTTAAGTGGAATTGACGGGTATAAGTTTATAACGTCTAATGATATCTGAATTTCGTCACTGGATATGTCCCATGATTTTGCTTTTTCTACAAATTGTTGCCAATTTTTTAATCGAGTTGGGTTTTCATTTAATATTGGTTGTATTAGTTTTACTAAGTAATTTGAGATTCCATAGTTTGGTGTGTCTATTGTAGATACTACAATTCGCATTGGATAAGATTTTTCAGGTTATACATACGAGGTGGTATTGGGTCACTGGGATAAATTTGCTGATATTCATCTTTTGTGAACCGACCTTTTTTATTTAATTTCGATAGTTAGACTTTGATTTTCATTGCGTAACTTTGTGTCGGATCTTCATTGATTATTTTAGTTAGCCGAATTTGTTCTCGAATCTTTTTTATTGCTTTATCATGAGGGATTGTTACAAAACCTATTCCTTTATCAAATGGGTATATATCAATATTGTTATCTTTTACATATAGAAAATGGACTGAAATTCCTTATTCAAGTATTTGTCGAAAATGGTTACAAGTATTCCAATCTCATAAAAATCATAAAAGAAATAAAACGAAAGTACAAAAAACCTCTAGTGACTACTAAAAACATTGACAACATCACCAGTACGTATCCAACAATTTCATTACCTTGGGTACCAATATTGTCTCCCAAATTGCGTAAAGTGTTTAGGAAGGCAGGATATAAAACGGTCTTCAAATCAAACTTGAACCTAGAAGCAATATTGACTTCAAGAAATAAATCCAAACTACAAAGGAACAGCAACCCAGGAGTTTACCTTATTAAGTGCCATTGTAACAAAAAGTATATTGGTGAAACAAAAATGCAAATAAAAACACGAATGCAACAACACAAAAACAGTACAATAGGAAATAAAACAGAAAGATCAGCATTAGCCACACACATGAAACAATGTGCACAACAAATTAACTGGGACAGTTGCAGAACTCTAAAAGTCAATAACAAAAAGTTTGATAGGAAAGTTCGTGAGGTGCTTGAAATACAGTACCACCAATGTGCCCCTAAACAAAGTGGTATCAATTTAGATGAGGGACAATATGTGACAACAAAATTCTGGACACCATTTCTAATGCACTTACGTCAGAAAAAAACGAAACCATTCCATTGACATATAATAAAATTGCCGTTTAAAAATAACATATAAAAAAAAAAACAAATCTTTTAAGCTGAAGATGCTGGTCACAACAATCCAGTAAAAATTTCTTTTAAAAAATAAAAAATAAAAAATAAATCTAGAATTGAGAGAAAATTGTATTTATTGATGTTTATAAAATAATAATAATAATAATATATATATATATATATATATATATATATATATATATATATATATATATATACATGTATATATATATATATATATATATATATATATATATATATATATATATATATATATATATATATATATATATATATATATATATATATATATATATATATATATACAACCCTTGGAATTAGGGTCGGGATTTGGCAATGCCGACCTTGTTGTTTTATGAAAGACCTTTTAGTGTTTGAGGTTGGCAAAAAATTTTTTGCCGACCTCGATGTTTTATGAAAGACCTTTGTATCAAATTTTTTTTGCCGACCTTTAGAAAATTGAGGTCGGCAAATTTATGCTGAACTCAATTTTCCTAATTCTGAGGGTTGTATATATTCCTAATTTTGAGGGTTGTATATATTTCTAATTCTGAGGGTTGTATATATATGGGAAAACTACATACATCGACTATCAAATAACCTGACTTGCAAGGGAGTGCTGCAACATCGACTTGAGGGTTTGTTTGGGGTCAGCATCAAGGTCAGACTTGGGGTTAGGATTATGGCGAGGTTTAAATATGGATATTTTACTTTAATTAATCATTTTTGTAAATAGATGGGAAAAAAAAGAAATATAATATATAATAAATAAAAATAACAAAAACAAATATATAAATAATAATTTATATTTTTATAATAAAATAATAAATTTAAATATGTATATATAAAAATATAAATAAAATAAAAAGTTTAAAAATTATATAAATATGATAAAAATAAACTCTGACTAGGAGCGTATATATACATATAGAGGCCTTGTGATAAAACGTTATGCAATTTGCAAATAGCAATTTTGCATACACTATTTATATTGCACTAAGAACCTTCATTAATATTTAAATAAGTTTAAAAATTCAAAGAGATCTTAAAGCCATGTAATAAATGAAATAATGAACATTTTAAAAACCACGTATAATTGTTGTGTATAAGCCATGTATAATTGTTACAAAATTTTGAACAACAATTACATAAAATATACTCATTAAAAATAATGTTTTATTTTTACTAGCAACAGAAAAAAAATTTGTTGATTCCTTTAAATACAACAACAAATTAGTTGTAAAAAATAAATTAAAAAAAAAACTTAATTTATTGTCTTGCAAATAGATTTTATTCAGACTTGATTGGTTTTATATGTAACATATTGTTGAGGTATGGGAACAACAGCCACAACCAGTAATTATAAGACCTCAGTTATTCAACCAGTAGTTATAAGACCTCAATTATTCAACCAGTAGTTATAAGACCTCAGTTATTCTAAATTTTTGCTGCTTAATTTAAAAAAGAAATATATCTTTTTATTTAACCAAAAAAAGTTAATAAACAAAACTTAAACAAAAAATCAACTACTTTCCTAAACAATAGGTTATATTTATTACCTAAACAGTAGGGCATGTTAATTTCCTTTTAACTTAATGACACTTTTAATAATTAACTACATAGCATTTTTTACAATTATGCACGCTTGAAATAACCTAGCATATACAAAAAATAAA
Source organism: Hydra vulgaris (assembly GCF_022113875.1). Classification (NCBI taxonomy): domain Eukaryota; kingdom Metazoa; phylum Cnidaria; class Hydrozoa; order Anthoathecata; family Hydridae; genus Hydra; species Hydra vulgaris. The sequence goes on along the minus strand of NC_061158.1, from coordinate 9,777,278 downwards.
AATATAGTTATTGTAATATCTGAATTTATATTTACATGAATAATAGAAGTTAAGTATTTAAAACATGGTTTTAGTATTTAAACTTTTAAAACCAGGTTTAAGTATTTAAGTTTTTATAACCAGGTTTAAGTATTTAACAAATTGTGGGTTATACATTAAGTGCACAGAAATTTCTGTAAAATAAAAAACTTTATTATATCTTTTATAAAAGGATTATAATAAAGAATCATTAATACTTTAATTATTAATTTGTTAAATGTATAATCTGAAAAAGGTCTTATACACTTGAAAATATAATGGAAAAAAATAAATAATGGAATGAAATAGATAAAATGGAAATGAAAATATAACGGAAAAAGATTACTTAATCTTTTTCTGTAATATTTTTTAACATAATTTCTTATTTTTAAAAAAAGTTGTCTTTGCTTGAATTTTCCATTACCATTTTTACATTAATAAATTTGTACAAATGCTTAACAAGAAATAAAAAGAATGCAAAAATTAACTTTAAAAAGCAACTCTTGGAGTAAAAACATACTGTTGAAATTCATCTACAGTGTGTAAGGTAAGTAAATTAGTTTAACAAAAAAAGGACTGTACCAAATGTAGAGAAATAAATAAACTATTTTATACTTAAAAAAACTAGAGATAAAATACACATCCTATAACATTTGCATAATAACATTTCTACATGTTTTGAGCTAATTCTCAATTAAATTGATTTTAAGGAAATTTTGTAGCTTAAAATTATAGTAGAAATTAAAAAAAGTTTCTCATTTTGAAGATCTTTAAAAGGATTGTCAATTTCACCCAATTGGGTAGATTTCTGCTTTCAGAAATCTACCTTTCAAAAAAACTATTAAAGATGGGTGTAGGTTTTCAGAGCATTCCGCCAGTTAAACATCAGTCAACACAAAAACAAACAATTTTTTTCCATTAATTAATAAAAACTAATAATTTTAACAAATAAAACATTAATAATACGTGTTTCAACTGATTTCTATTCATCTTCAGTTTGGTTTAAAAACTTATTTAATTTTGTAAACAAATATTATATATATATATATATATATATATATATATATATATATATATATATATATATATATATATATATATATTATATATATATATACATATATATACATATATATATATATATATATATATATATATACATATATATATATATATATATATATACATATGATATATATATGATATATATGATATATATATCATATATATCATATATATATATATATATATTGATGCGGTAGTGGTGTAGTGGTAGAGCGCTTGCTCCATAAGCAAGAGGTTCCATCCCCACCACGTAGTACTGTGTAGTAGTACTGTGGTAGTACTGTGCTCAACTCATTTTTCCGCTCAGCGGCCTTGTTCTTCAAGGTTCGTATTTCGGAGTTAAGAGAGGGTTATAACCACAAATAAGTAGCCTCCTTGCTTACAGTGGCCTTCTTGGCCTTGAGGAGGTGAATTAACAAAAAAGTATATATATTTATATATGTGTACATATATACATATATATATATAAATATGTATATATATATATATATAAATACATATATACATATATAAATACATATATATATATATATATGATTTAAATGTTGACATCTTGTACGAGAGTAAATATATATATAAACTAATTTAAAACATCAGATAATACGAATTCTCTCAATACTAAATAATTTAATTGAAATTTTCGCTGGATTATAGACACCGGCATCATCAGCATATAATATAATATAATTACAAAAATTGTGACCGTTAAATAACAACAACAAAAATTTTGACGTCACCTTTATTATGGCTTCTTTTACCTAAGTATGAAAAAAATTTACATGTGTTAAACTGACAAAAATTACAAATCTAAATAACATGGAACTTTTATATATGAGTTGAAATATGAAAATATGAGTTTAAGGTTTACAGGAAGGATGCAATAACCAATATCCAAATCAAACCTCATTCTAATCATGATTCAAAAATTTTTAAAGCAATATTCAACGGATACATACATAGAGCATACTCAATATGCAGTGAAAACAATTTAAAAGATGAGATAAATTT
>NC_061158.1:9765187-9770187 GCF_022113875.1 Hydra vulgaris | reverse complement strand
AACCATTAATAAATAATTAGTCATTTTGGGAAGATCTAAAATATAAGAAAATCTTTTTTTTTCATTAATATAAGATTAAATTTTAAACTAATGTTAAGTAAGCAGACTGAATTTTTTTACTCAAGTTAATATAATTACAGAATCTATTTTCTAAATATACATACATACATACATACATACATACATACATACATACATACATACATACATACATACATACATACATACATACATACATATATATATACATATATATATATATATATATATATATATATATATATATATATATATATATATATATATATATATATATATATATATATATATATATATATATAATTATTACTATTATTGTTATTATTAATATTAAATTTAGTCTAAAAAAGAAAAATCTGAGAAGATTTTCAACATAACAATAATAATCTTAGTAAATTTAATAATAATAATAGAATCAGTAAATAATAATCTCATGCGAGAAACAGAAGTATTGATAATATAGTTTTTTTTGGAGATAAGTTAAAAAATCTGTCACACTTTTTTTGAAAATGTTAATGCTGACAATTTCTGGTACATTTCTATTGAAGGTAATGAGATCAGGAGCTCCAATTGACTGCTACATGGTTACATTAAAATTTTTGCAAGTTGCACATGCTTTTTAAAAGATACAGTTTTTACAAAAGAAAATAATAATAAAAATTAAAAAGAGCGCTGATTGAAATGCACAAGTTTTTAACTAGATTAGAACTGAATAAAATATAAAATTATTACACTTTTGCATAACAAATTTTATTTTATGTAATGAATTATATATTTTATACATTATTTATTTTGATATATATTATTCACTTTTATTGTGCAATTTTAAACTGTTGTAATAATTCTTAAAATGCCAGAATTCTATTGATATAAAAAAATATAAAACATTTTTTATAAGCAGTAGAAACTTTCTCTTTCTCAAAGGCAAAAACCAAAAGCTTTTATAAGAACTGTTAAGAGGAGCAGTCAAAAAGGTAGTTTTCTATTAATTCATATAAACAGTTTACAACGCACTTCCATTAGAATTATGACATTTTTTCCTTTATGATTTAATATCCAGAATAGGTTTTATGAATTAAAAATTCTAAAATTTCAAGATCTTGTATAGCATTATAATTGTCTCTTCGTGTTTGATTTACTTCAAAATAAACTATCAAATTCATTTAACAACTTTTTTATTTAAACAAGTGACAAACATAAATATTACACTCAAAATACTGAAAATTTTAACTTGCACACTTCCTTTTTCAACACTATCAAATATGGCAAGTAACCGTTTGCTTGAATACAATGGACTGAAGCAGAAAAAAATTGCTGAAAAACTGTACGTTTGATGAAGAAAAAATCTTCAGGAATTAAAAGAGACAGTTCAAGATTTTAAAAGTGTGGTTAAAAGCACTCCACTACACAGACTTGACTAAAAGATGCCAAATAAGGCCCAAACGAACAGAAGAATCTCCTGTAAATTGTGATGGAATTTGCGGATAAAAGTATACTTTTAAGCTGTCAAACTGCGAACAACTCCCTTTTAGAAATTGGACTGAAGACAAATCGACTAAGAGGAAAACCTATGTTGACAAATCAAATGAAGGCACCACAACATATTTGGCCAAAGAGTATGAAACCTGGATAGAAAGAGATTGGAGCATATTAAAGATACAGACACCATTTTATCAGTAATTTCTGAACATTTTACTGGCATGATTTTGACTGAAATGTAAAATTATACACAATATGATTTAAAATATAAGAGTATTCAATTTTTGTTTAAAGGGTCACTTCTTTATCAGGTGGTCTTTTCTGATAAGTTCACAATTGTAGTTTTAAATGACAGAGTCCAGATAGTTCAAAGAAGTTCAGGTTTAAACCTGAATGCTTGAAGAAGACTGTGAAATTTCCAACAAAGATCATGGTCTGGGAAGCCATATCTGTGTATGGCACACAAACCTGAAGGTTTGTGTTGTGGTGAAGGTTTGTGTTGACTACACAAACCTGAGGGGATAATGAACCAGATCAAGTACATCAAAGTATTAGAAAGTTTTCTAGTTCCTCAAGCCAGGGAGTGGTCTGGCTATAAATAATGGATTTTTCAACAGGATAGTGCCCCATGCCACACTTAAAAAAAATTAAAGGAGTGGTTTGTAAAAAATTCTATAAAAGTACTTGAATGACCCAGAAACTCCTCACATGAGAATCCAACTGAGAACTTATGGAAACAACTGAAAAATGAGATCCACACTTTTTTGTTGTTTTTTTTTTTTGTTTTAAAATCTTCACTTCAAACTAGGCTGCAAGCAACCACTATTAGAACTGGAAGTTACTGAAAGAGAAAAGATGAAGTTTATAGAGCAAGATAACTTTCATAGACAACTTAAAAGAATTTCAAAGGAATGATGTTCGAAGAAAAACACTAGACATAAGAATTTTTGGAGCACTTAGAAACAGTCACAGAAAAAGGATGAGATTTAATTGAATGACAAGTAACACAAGAATTAATTTTTGTAAATGGTGCAAGAGACGCCTGCTCTTTAGAGCAGTGCCCACAATAGTCTTTATAGAAAAGAGATAGATGAGTAACATTACAACAATGTGATAACGGTTGGAGATTATCTGCAAGAGCAGGTCTAACTGTTTAAAATGTGTTTTTGCACCTTGTCTTAAAGAGAAAGAGCATTTGAAGATTCACCTCAGATATGGCAACAGTATTTCATACAAGGACGTATTTGAGATTTATAGAGATATTTATAGAGAGGCTTTGATGTCAATCAATGTAACTTTCAATATACAACAATAATAGTAACATTTAATAAAAATTGTAGTAAAAAATTTTAAAAAAATTTTCCAAATGAAAGACTCAATCCTAGATTACCGTGGTAGATGAATCAATGAGATACCACAATGCTAAACCTGCAATGTGAATATGAAATTCTTTTTTAACTTGTACAAATAAAACTTTCAAAATCAACCAATAATATTTGTAGCTGTGACTTAAAATAAACCAATCAAACTTTACTACCATGACTTTAAGATAAAAAATTAAAACAATGGTACCATTGCACTAGACACAACGTTAATTTAAATATAACATGGAAAGTTTAAATATGTTTGAACTACTGTTTTAAACCTGAACCTTTTTATTTGTTTATAATTTTTATTTATTTTTTTATTGAACTTAAACTTTATCCTATTTTAACAACCTGGACTGCCTGAGTGACATTACAATAGTTATTTTACCATTTCTGAGCTTATGATTGCCATTTCTTCTACCTATATCTATCATTAACTTTTTAAATATGACTTATGTTTGATTCTTTTACACACACACACAAATATATATATTTCTTTGAATTCATGAATTTAGCGGTGGACATAACCATATGCAACTTTAGTTACGCTAAAAAAAACTATTTATTTAAAAATTTAATAAATCTTAAAGTTGCAAATACTACACCATTTTTTAATATTTATTGAAAATGGTTTGAAGTATATTAAACATATAGTAACTATATTTTATTAATTTTAATTTTAGTAGTTTTTAAATGTTTATAATACTTTAAACAATTTTTAATCAATATTTACAAATTGCATAGTATTTCCAAAATTAAAATAATAGTAAGTAAACTAATTAAACGCTTATGTCTTATATCCAAACAGTTGTCTGTGTATAATGAATTGTGTATAGCAATAACTATTCAAATGCAAAACATAAGTATTTAATTAAAGTATTTACTATTATTTTAATTTTCATTTCGATCTAAATATTAGCAATTCTGTTTATTTGATTTTAATTAAGTTCAATAATTTTCAAAGTGCTTAAAGCCATTTACCATTTTAATTAAAAGAAATAATTATGGTAAACTTAGTAATTAAAAAAGTATCTATATCTAATAAAAAAAACTGCTTAAATAAACTAATAAAAAAGACATTGAAGTTTAAAAATAAAATCTTAATATAACTTTTATGAAGTTATTGTAATAATTTTTATTATAATTAAAGTCAAAAAGAGTATGAAGAAAAATAAAACTTTCTAAAATGGTTTTTAAAAATTAATTTAAATTAATAGTTTTTGTATATTTTGATATAATATCGTCTGATCTAAAAAAATTATCCGGAAAAACTTTTTCTTTATTTTAATAAGCTGAAACATATTTTTACTTTAGTTAAGAAATAATACTCAAAATCTTAAAATGCTTTCATAACTATAAAATGGCGGTTTTTTAACTACTATAAAAATATAATTATAATTTAATTTATGGAACTATATAGCGGTTTTGTACAGCAACTTTTATATTTTGTGAATAGATAAGAGGCATATGCTAAAATCTTTTATAACTACGTTATTGGCAAGTGTACTCATATTTTGTGAATAGATAAGAGGCATATGCTAAAATTTATATAACTACGTTATTGGCAAGTGTACTCATATTTTGTGAATAGATAAGAGGCATATGCTAAAATTTTTATAACTACGTTATTGGCAAGTCATATTCAAATTTAAATGAATTTTAATGTTACTTAAAAGATACAAACTTAATTTTAAAGTAGTTAATTTCTTGCAGTAGACTTATTAAAGAGATTGAGATATATTTAATTTTTTAAATTGTTGTTACCAAAGTACTTTAAGTTAATTGTTAAACAAAATAGAATAATTATTTATTGTTACTGAAAACAAACAGGAATAAAATAGCGCACTGAATAAGAAATAATAGCATAAAAAATCAAACTATCTTCTTCATTATTCATTGATTTCTAAAAGCTTCCCTTCGTTTTTTTTTAATCGAATGCGGCGGCAATTAACAATTCTTGCTTAGACATACGAGTAGTTTAGGCTGAACTTATTGACAAACCTTTCAATATATGATCGAATTAAAGGCAAACAGAAGTAAAAAACTTAATTTATATCATATAAAAGATAAGTAAACTTGAAATATAAATTATTCAAAGGAATTGGGGCAACAAAG
>NC_061158.1:9545187-9762687 GCF_022113875.1 Hydra vulgaris | reverse complement strand
TCAAAAAGCTTTAATTTGTTACAGAAATGAGATCAGATTCAATATCGGCTGCTTGTTCTAAGATAAACTATTTCTAGCCTTTACTCAGCCAAGTTGGAGTTTATTTGTCCTAGACTTTGCCCTACAAAAAGCGAATCCTGTCAGCAGGGCGTGGGGCAGGTAGTACAGGGTTACATAATACCAGTAGCAGGGTTATCATGATGAACCTGAACCTGACCTGACATAAAGCCAGATAACCAGATACAACTCATTTTATTACCCAGATATTAAAACTAAACTTATAAACTAAATGCTTAAACAAATACGTCTGAATTATAACAACATTTTAACATTAGCAATACACTTTTGAATTTTATCGACATGTTTTTACTATTTATTATAAGTTATAAGTTTTAAGATAAATTGGAGAACTATCAAAATTATATTACTACGTAATGATAGAGACAATTTACAGAACTGTTAAAATTATTACTTAAAAATTATTATTGTGATAATCAAAACTTACTTTAAATTGCTATATATTTATTTATAAAGTTGACAAGAAAATTTGATGGGGACTATTTAATGTTGGCCAGAAAAAATTTATGGCATGGCATTGGTTTAAGCCATGAGTGACTAATATTACATTACCTAAGTGCTTTTAACATCATGCTAAGTATACTACTTAAATGGCATAGATCTCATATCAAATTCTCTTGTTAGGCTATGTAAATTGATTAACAATATGAGTACTTTTTGTCAAACCACCACTTTCATAAAAATTTTCACCCCATTATATAATCTAACTATAAAAAAGGCACCTTATGCAGTAACTTACCATCTTCCAAGACTCATTTATTTTACATACTGTTCCATTTATTTAAATAAAACATATGAATTTTAAACACTAAATTTATAAACTTTTTTTTTCTTGGATGTTGACAGAAGATTTAAATTTCTGATAAAAATTAATTTTATTTCAAAAAAAATTATCAGATTGTCACGAAACTAACAAAACAAATGAAATTTATCAACAACATATCAGATAGACATACTTATATTTACATACTTATATTTACATAATATATTTATAATATATATAATATTTAAGAAATATAAAATATTTAAGAAATCATTAATATATTTCCCATACAAATAATAAAAATAATATTTATAACAATAAATATTATTCTAAAAACTTTATCATACCAACTATAGTATATAAATCAAAAAAATGATTATAATTTTACATTTTCAACAACCATTTTATTCAATGGTAATTATTTTAATACATCTCAAACAAAATAAAAATAAAGCAAAACACTGGTTAAATTTTTCAAATAAAAAAATAAATTCTATTTTAGATTCTGCTTCTCTCTTATACTTTTCAGAGGTTTTGAAAATTGCAACTCTTGGCTGCCTATATTAGCTTTGGCGGAAGAAGCAACTATGTGATTACTTTTCTTTGTTGATGACAATGGAAAAATTTCTGAAATGATAAAAAGAATTAATTTGTAACAATTTGACAAATCATAAAAAGCGTAATATAAGTTATTACTATAAAGTTAGTATTACATAATGTTATGATGAAAATAAAATGTCCAACATGTTTATGAAGCAGTGGTTGTCCTCATAAACATGTTGGACACCACCTTCCTCCTTCCACTAACTTCCTACACTACTTATTTCTCTAATTTTTAATGTTTTTTAAAAAATTTTTTAGAAATAGGTGTTTTTCTATAATTTTTCTAACAAAATGGTGCACTGTTTTTTTTAAAAAAAACCTTTTCTTTTTAGACAAAAAAAAAAGAACCAGATTTTATGTCTCTTGTTTACAGCAACTACTGCAATTGACCTCAAAGTTAAAAAGCGTAGTTTAGTTTTAGTTTTTCTTATTTTTGTTTTTGATTTCTTCATCAATACGCTTTTGTACCTGTTACTTTTTCAGCTTTTGTCTTTATAAGTTTACTTTTGTTTGAATATAACCTTTAAATGTTTTAATGTTATTTAATAGACTTTCCCACCTTCATTCATTTAACTTCCACAAACATCTTACACTATGTTTCACACCAGTTTTTTTTTTGTTTTTTTTAAATATTTACATTACTATTAAAGTTTGTTGAGGATGCAACTTTGCTGAATAACGTTTTGCGCTGAATTTTGGTTGTTGAAACCATTAATAGCAGTACCTACCATGGTAGTACAGGAAGTAAAAAAAGTACCATGGTAGTACAGGAAGTAAAAAAAGTACCATGGTATTACAGGTAGATGAAACTGAAAAGAATACAACCTTACACATCAAATTTGATATTACACATCAAATTCAAATTGGCTGCCTGTTCTAACAATCAAAAAGTGAAAACTGTTCTTATCAAAGATTTTTAATATCGATAAAGAAAAACACCAAAGATGGAACCTTTTGGTATGTTACTAGAAATGCAGTTTTATCCATCAAGAAAAACTTTGATATAATGGTTAGAAAAATAATTTAATAACTTTAAAAACTTTCCCAGAATCATCATATGAAGAAAAAAGGTGAGTATGCCAGACTATATAAAAAGTCATTGATATTTTAAGAGCAGTAGACATTGCCTCACCGCTTCCGTCTAATGTGCAATAGAACTTTTATTGGACATCTAATGTACAATAAAATTTTACTGTTAAAATAGTTAACAAGTCAGCAGTGTAATAAGAGAATTGAAATTGATATGAAGATTTTGCAAAGACTGTGCTGATAATAGTAAGAAGACTAAGAATAGTTGAGAGGTCATTCTGACCCCTCTAACTATTTCCTAGAGTTTTTTAAAATTGGAAGCACAAACACTCAAATGAAAATAACTTTAGCAACTGAAGCAGGAGTGATTTGGATGTCTAATAATAGATAAATCTGCTTCTTTAAGATGATGGAAAGAGTGTGACCATTAGATTCAAAAGATGAGTTAGAGGAAAAGTTCTTTAGAAATAGTTATGCCTTAACTTTGGGAGAATAATAAGATCAGACCATGCATGAGAGATAAAATTCTGTTAATTATATAATATTAGTGTTAGTCATAAAATATTATTGTTTATTAACTAGAACTACACTCTCATAGACTTGTCATAACATTTTTTGCCAAACTAACCAAAATTATACTTATTTCACTTGATCTTGTTTTCATATATTCAACTTTTATGTTCTATATATATATTATTTTATATACATATTATTTTATGTTCTATATATTTTTTTGTAAAGAAATTCTGTATAAATTGCTTTTATGTAAATTTTTTTTATGAATAACCTTTTGATGTATCTGACAGTTTTGGTGCATTACTTTTATATCTTGAGTAATACAAGTAACCATTTTTAAAGTTTTCATTGTTTCCTTTTAACAAAACATCTCTGCGTATATTCCAAATCGTCTCAAGATTAAAGTCTAAAAGTCAACAAAATAAACCATTTAAAACTCTGTTATCAATTAACTAGTTAAGATTAAATACACAATGTATTACAACACAGCGTAAAACAATAAAGTAGTACAACACAGAATACAACAATAAAGTATTACAACACAGCATATAAAAATAAAATATACTTAAATATTTTATACCAAATAAACACTAGGCATAAAAAAATAGTAAACAATCTTTTAAATTACTAAATACATCAATTTCGATATATAATTTTACCTCTTCAAGGTTGCGGGGGTCAACAGTCAAGAAAGCTACTCTTTTGTTGTTGTTATTGTTGTTGTTGTTATTGTTAATGTTGTTGTGTCTGTTGTTGCTGTTGTTGTTGTTGCTGTTGTTGATGTTGTTGTTGTTGCTGCTGCAGTTGGTTACTGTTTTTTTGTTTACAAACCTCTCTTAACTTTTTAATACAGAAATACAACCCTTGACAAACAATGTCACTGCACAGAGAAATAAGTTGATTTTAAAATTGATTGTAATTAACCATTCAAATTGATTAAAATTTAATAATTTTAATAACCATGATAAAAATACAATGTGATGAAATAGGTTAATGTCAGAAAAAAACCTTTTTTATTATAAAACTTCATGGAAAATGAATCATAAGACTATTTTTCCAAAAAGTTTATTTTAACTTTTTTAAATCAAAACCCAAATTAAAAAAAAAAATAAAATATTTTAACTTTTGCTTAAATAAATGATTTTATACATTAGAACTACCTGTCCACACCCTAACCCATACTACAACCTGTCCACACCCTAAGCCATATATGTAACTGTCCGCACTCTAACCCATCTATGTACAGTAGGTACAGCCCCTGCTTATCACTATTTCACTATTATTTCTATTTAATAAGTAACGTAATGTGCAAATCTGTAGTAATTGATCATTGCCAAACATTTATATTATGTTTGGCGATGATCAATTACCAGACATAATATAAATGTTTGGTAATTGATCATTGAAAGTTGACTATTTGTGTTAGAGATTGAGAAAGCCAAAAGTTGTATTCCTTAACACCTGCAGAGTCACTGACAAGAGAACCAAGTTATTCAGTGTGATGAGCATTAAAATCACCAATAACAACAATATTGACTGAAGGATAAAGAAATAGAGCTTGGTCAATTTGATCAGAAATAACATCAAAAAGAGGGCAGTCTTAATATGAAGGAGAAAGATATAAAACAAAGAGAAAGGTGATAGAGTGCTAAAGGAAAGCACAAAAAAGAATAGTCTGTAGATTCAAACCTAGTTTCCCGACAAATGAGTGAATTTTTACGAATCCAAAGGCCAAGCATGTGACTATTGAAGTCTTTAAAAATTAAAGAAGATAACCATCAACAATAAGATCACAAGGTAAGACAGCTGAAATCAAATTAGCCTCATAATGAGTTTCCCGTATGTGGTAGCGGTGTAGTGGTAGAGCGCTCGCCTGATAAGCGAAATGTTTCAAGTTTGATCCCTACCACATCCTTGGTAGTAGCTGTAACAAAAGGCTTCAAAGGTTGCCTTGACAATGCACACCAAAAGTAAAAACATCAATGCACGAAATGGCAATGTTAGTACTATGATATTTTACAGCTATGATGGAGTCAGCCTCTCTGAGAGCTACCACAGAGTTTGGGAAACTTGACTACCACCCAGCCTCAGAATCCTAAAACTGAGTATTAGAGTTATATCATCATTAGGAGATAATAGAATGAGTTGCCTAGTCATAAAAACAGAGGCGCAAACAAAACCCATGCAATCCAGCATTCAACATCCTAAACTGGAAGCAATGTATTATAAATATATCTACACCAGCCTAATAGATGAAGAAAGGGTGCAAAGCTGGTTAACAGATAGAATCTGTTAACCCCTTGAGTCTTTGCCTAGAAGGCCTTCTACAAGACAGTAGCCGTATGCATTTAACATCTGCCCAAGATGAGTATTTTTATCAAGACATCATCTCTAGACGTTACTAGACCAAAACTGCAAACTTATGTATAGAAATTCTTGTTACAGATTTTCAAGAGTTGCATTAAAGTATTACCATATGTATTACAATATGGTGAAAAATGTCCACCTATAACTTTTGCAGCTCTTACAACAATGAAAACTGTTCCTCCAGGTTTATTTGCTAATCTTACTAAAGATTGCCAACCTATTGCCACTAGATCTCAACACAAATTTCAATGAGATAAAAAATTTAATAAATCTGAAATCCATTTTTTGGTTGAAACAGGTATAATAGAGCCAAGTAATTCATCTTGGCAAGCTCAAATTTTAATAGTAGATGAAAAAACTAAATATTTTTTATTTAGAAAATAAAAAATGTTTTAAAGCCTTAAAAATCATTAAAACAATTTTTCCTTTCTATTATTTAACATTTACAGTTTAATTAAAACAAAAATTACAAATAAAATCTAAACTCATATTTGAAATTGATATTGTTATTTTTCTTAAAACATTTTAAATCTATTATTTACTTTATTACATATTAGGTTTGGTTATTTTATGCTGACTGTTAATCTGTTGATCTTTGTCATTTGTTTTTGCTTCTTTATTTTCCTTTAGGTCATTTGAAAGTTTGATCGCATTTCTGTAGACAGAACTTTGTTAATGCTGAAAAACGCCATCTTTTTTAATGTCACCTGTCTCATTTATATAACGTAATTTAGATGTTCTTTTTGCTCCTTTGGTATTGGCCAAGATATTTTCTTGATAAAGCGCAAATACATTACAGAAGATTTTCTCTTCAGCAGTTTCTGTACAAAAAATTTCTGATAGACTTTTTAAAAGTTTTCAAAGTGACTCTGTTTTTATTCAAAATGTTATCTATTTGATAAATAATTTGATAAATTTAAAAAAAGTATAGAAAGATTGAATATTTGATTTGTTGAAAGCCATAGTAAACAAAAAGCCATAGTAAACAAAAAAACCCTTATAAAGAAAATGTCATTAGGATACAACAAATAACTATCAAAAGCTAGAAGTTTATTCTGTTTTATTAAAAACACATTGCTGTTATCTTTTTATTAAAGCAATTCTAATCTATAAACAAATTTAAGGTGCATTAAATGATAGCCAGCCTTACTAAGTGTAATAATTATTTTACTTTAAATTATAATTAATGTAGCCGCATTTGTCTTTAATTTTTTTCCAGATGAGGCCTGTATAAAATTTTCCTATCCGATAGTTACTAACTATGTAACATTTTAGTTGTGAGCTATGTAACATTTTAGTTGTGAGCTATGTAATAATTCTTGTTACTAAAGAAATATCCATAAAATCATTGTGATTAGAGAAAAAACATTTTTAAAAACAAGAAAAAATTAATTATGATAAACATTTTCTTTTTTTTCTTAAGTATTTGTTAAAAATATACTTTTGTATAAATTTTTATAAATATCATTGATAAGGTAATTTGAATTTAAATACTTGAGTAACCAAATCTGGTAAATCATATGCAATTTGACCCGGATATAAACTTTCAGTCATATCACACCATTTTGGGTTGAAATTAAAAGTAATAAAAAAATCTTTTTCTATTTTGTTTCTTTCTAATAGTTGTTACAAGTTTCATTTATTTATAGCTACAATTTCATACTACTTTACAGTTTTAAACAGTGCTAATGCAAAGCAAAAAAACTACCAACAATTTTTTTTTTAAAGAACTTGATTTTGGTAAAATATTAAATATAAATAAGTAGTAGAAAATCACTTAGCAAAAATTCTTTTCATTTAACAGTGTTTCATCAATAAAGACTCTTCAGAAATCAGATTTCTGATGAGTCTTAATTTTAATAGGAATTTTAAGAGTCTTTATTGATGGAACACAGTGTTAAATAAAAAAATTTTTGCAAAGTGATTTTCTATTACTTTATGATTGCGCTGTTCTTTTAAGAACATTAAGCACTCTATTTTGTAGAATACATTTTAAAAATTGTTTAAATATATATATATATATATATATATATATATATATATATATATATATATATATATATATACACATATATATATATATATATATATATATATATATATATATATATATATGTATATATATATATATATATATATATATATATATATATATATATATATATATATATATATATATATATATATATATGTATATATATGTATATATATATAAATATTAGAACGCCTCTAAAAACAACTTTTTTTGAAATTGTCTGCTAACACCACCTAAATGTGTTTTATGTAATAAATTTTGAAAATTTTTGAATGAAAAAAAAATTTTAGGGGTCGCTCAAGACCCTTAAACATCAAACGAGTCCCTAATATTTTGAAAAAAAAAGTTCTTTAAAAATATATCATGTTGGGTCTCAAAAGAAGTGAAATAAAAATTTCAAAAATAATAAAAACAATTTATGGAAACACAAATTAAAAAAAAAACTTTGAAAATATGTACTTTTTATTTTTTGTTAAAAAATGATGGTTTTTTAACCATAAAATTTAAACTAGTAATCTTTATTTAAATGATTATTATTTTTGAAATTTTTATAAAATTTCACTTTTTTATTCCTAGAATAGCCCCTGATATATATATATATATATATATATATATATATATATATATATATATATATATATATATATATATATATATATATGTATGTATCTACTATAGCATATTTATATGCGCAATTGCTCACTTTTTTTGCTAGTCAAAATTAAGTGAGCGTTTTGAGAAAACGATAAGGGAAAATGAAGAATAATAAATGAAAAGGTTGCTGACCCATACCAAACCCTCAGTCGATGGAGCAGCACTCCATTGCGAGTCAGGCTATTTGTCAGTCAATGTATGTACTGAAGCCCCCGCAGCAGGCTTTTTCAGTATGATAATATCACCTAACTCAGCAGTATAAGATATATATATAAATATATATATATATATATATATATATATATATATATATATATATATATATATATATATATATATATATATATATATATATATGTATATATATATTTATACATATATATATATACATATATATATATATACATATATATATATATATATATATATATATATCTTATACTGCTGAGTTAGGTGAGCATATATATACATATATATATATATATATATATATATATGTATATATGTATATATATATATATATATATATATATATATATATATATATATACATATATACATATATACATATATATATATATATATATATACATATATATATACATATATATATATATATATATATATATACATAAATATATATATATATATACATATATATATATATATATATATATATATATATATACATATATATATATATATATATATATATATATATATATATATATATATATATATATATATATATATATATATATATATATATATATATACATGTATGTATCTACTATAGCATATTTATATGCGCAATTGCTCACTTTTTTGAAAGAAAAAACGAAGAATGATGAATGGAACGATTGCTTTCTCATCCCAAACTCTCAGTCGATGTAGCAGCACTCCACTGCAAGTCAGGCTACTTGTCAGTCGATGTATGTACTGAAGCCCCCGGCAGCAGGCTATTTGATGTTAGGTGAATATGACATCATCATGCTCACCTAACTCAGCAGTATAAGATATATATATATATATATATATATATATATATATATATATATATATATATATATATATATATATATATATATATTTGTATATATATATATATATATATATATATATATATATATATATATATATATATATATATATATATATATATATATATATATTTATACATGTATGTATACATATATGTATATATATAATTTTTATTTATAAAAATTTTAGATTATTTTCAAATAAATTAGAAAAAAAACATTTTTCTTTTTAGCTTGAAAACTTTAACTTTAATGGAGAAAAAATAAAATGAATTACTGGAAAGTTTAAGTCTTATTTATATTTATTTATTTTTAATGACGCATTTCTTAGTAATTCTACAAAAAATGGTGTCTTTAAAGCGGTTTATTTATCTTGTTTTTTTTTTAATTAATTTTCAAATAAGAAAGCTACTAGTTAGTTTTAGATTTTTTTGATTTCAAACTCTTATTTTGAGTTATTAACTTATTTTCTTTTAAACTATCTACTCCAGCTTAAAGCAACTTAATACCAAAAATTGCTGGTACCTAATAAACAGAAGATATTTCAAAATAAGCAATATCACTAATAATAAAAATTAAACTGAAACCCATACATTTTAATTTTTCAACTTTTTTTTTTTGATGCACTCTAATATGTACACACACACACACACACACACACACACACACACACACACACACACACACACACACACACACACACACACACATACACACACACACACACACACACACACACACACACACACATCTTTTTTTAAATATATGCTTTTATCATAAAGTCAATATGAACTTTAAATAATCTTATTAAAAAAATTTTATTAAAACTTTAAATAGGAATAAAACAGAAGACCACTTGCTTCCAAGGCAAGAAGTAGTAAGATTGATTTCTAATATCTCCCAAATATTACCATGCTCAACCAGGGCTGGATTTACCTATAGACCAACAAAGCTGCATCCTAGTTGATCTAATGATAAATCCAGGGCTTCGAAACGGGTTTAAAAAAATGTTTGTTAGGGTTTCGAGGAAATTAAAAAATATTTCTTGATTGTAATGATTGCTCACAACAACTTGCTCTGGACAATTATTAACATTTTGTAAAGTTCTATTTGCACAATAATTTACAATTTCAATCAGAGATGATTCTCCTAACAAAATGAGGGGGGGGGGGGGCGAATCCTTAAAAAGTACAGACTAGTTTCTAAAAAAAACTTTCTCAACACTAAAATTAACAAGACTGAACTGTGTCAAATACCCAATTAGTCTACTAAATTTGTAAAAACTGACTATAATTTAAAAACCACCTTCTTAGGGGAGGGGGGTGAAAAATAATCTCCTCTGTTTGCAACACTAAATCTCATGAACAATTATAAAAAACAATTATGTATAAAGGAATTCTATAACAAATCAGATTTGTTATAGAATTCCTTTAGCATTAAATTATTTGTTGTTTGCTTTTGTATCTATAATTCTTTAGTTTAGCGCTACAGCTCATATATAGATTATCTATATAAAAGCTGTAACAATAAACTAAAGAATTATAGATACAAAAGCAAACAACAAATAATTTAATGCTAATATATATTATATAATGGTTTTTTCATTCTTAATATTATTTAGAGTCCCGAAAATCGATTTAGTAAAACAATTTAGTGCTTTGACTAGAGTTATTTTTAAAAAAATTGGTAAGTCCCTCAACAGATTATATAGAGGCTAGTTAACACACTGGTTGTAACAATAATTTAAAATAAAGAGCCTCCTCCACTGTAATGATGTCCTTAGTCGCCAAAAAACAAATACATTTGAAAAAAAAGAGTATGTAAACATTGTAACTTATTAATTTTTTAAATTATACCTGTTACAATACCATCCTTTTTCATTGAATTGGAAAATTTTTTGTTTTGTTGATCAATTTTTTTTATAGTCTTCTTACACTGTTTATCTGAAAACAATATTTATTTTTGTAACAAATATAACTAAATAAAACTTGTAGCATTAACATTTTATTATTACACTTTAGTTTAAATAATTATTTTTCTCTTTTTTATAAAATAGTTTTTTTTTTTTATTTTTTTTTTTTGATACAATAAACAAAAAAATACTTTATGCAATAAATAATAAAAAAAAAAAATAATAACCAAATATTTTTGCATCATCTTCTGGAGTTATAGAGCGAACCATACCACTTAAACGTCTAAATTCAAACTGTATTTGTTTCTGAACCCTAAGGGATTTTTTTATTTATAAACACTTTAACTGTCTAAAAAAAAAGTAACTCAATAATACAACAAACATTTTAATCAATATATTTCTGAGATAAAAAGTGAAAATCATCTCTAAAACTTGAAAAATTTTAAAATTTAAAGACATTTATTAATAGTTTACGTACAAATGTAAAGTAAAGACTTAAATTACAATATAAATCTATATATATATAATATATATATATATATATATATATATATATATATATATATATATATATATATATATATATATATATATATATATATATATATATATATATATATATATATATATACATATATATATATATATATATATATATATATATATATATATATATATATATATATATATATATATATATATATATATATATATATATATATATATATATATATATATATATATACATATATATATCACAATTATATTTCCTCATTTTTAATTTGATGCAAAAAAAAAAAAAAAAAACTCACGTTAAAACAAATGAAAAAAAATTATTTGTGTTATTGTTTTGTTTATTTTGTAAGCAACCCTATACACATTGCCGATCGCCGGAAACAAATTTAACAAACCTACCGACCCTTCTTGCTATATTCAGGTAGCACAGAGTGCCCTGACTACAACAGAAGGAAAAAACTTTTTTCCTCCCGGGATATCTCCAATTGTCTGACGTCTCTTGACGTTAAAAATCAACGGAAAAAAATAATCAGTTGTCATAAAGTGATATCTGTAAAACTTGACAAAATTGAAAATAATTACGTCAATTTAGGATAAGTGAGTAAGGAAATTATTTCTTATCTTTTTTTTCATTACAATTTAACTTATGAATTATTTCTAATTTGAACAATAATATTATTAGTCTGAGATGATGAAGTGAATAACAAATGAATGTTTATAATTCAATGTTTCATAGTATTTTCTAAAATTAGTTGTCTTCAAGTTGCTCTTAGTGAGGTTTCTTTAGAATCTGATGCTGGTTCCTCTGCGTCAGATTCAGAAGTTGTATTTTTTACAAATGAAGGTTCTGTTGATGAATTATTTCAAAACTCATCCACTGAACCTTCAAAATGAATTAATTTAAATCAGGCTTGAATCTTGAAAATATTCTATCTCCAAAAGATCAATTCATCAAAAGAGATTCAAGAAGATTGAAGATTTTAATAAGAATTATTAGTAGAAAAAAAACTAGGATAAATAAAAATTTACTTACATAAGTGATAAACTTATCTTGATTATTAGGAGACTAGATAAAATAAGATATAATGGAAACTTTAAGGACAAAGATACATGTTCTCCACTTTAGAAAAAAAGATTAAAGAAATTGAGGAGAATTTGAATTTTATTGTTACTTAAAGAATTTATATTAGTGTCACTTCACCAGATATTGATGACGCAAATGATATCATCTGATAGGTAGTTCAAGCTGAAAGCTCCAAGAAAGTTAACAAGGCAGATGTAATCTTAAATCTCCTAGAGTATACCAAAATTTTGATCAGATCTTTGCCATATGTTTTGAAAATATTGTTTCCAATACTGGAGTATTTGTTGGTGCCATTACCATTCTCACAAATATTCTTAACATCCATTTTCTCTGGTTTCTCTGCAATCCATGTTGTAGTTGCACATCTCTTATTTTACGAAAGCTCTCACAGGAGAGACTGGCTAAACGTCAAGGAAGATGTAGAAAAAATGAAGGAGATCATTACGTTTGATTGGAATGAGCTTCAGGTTGGATTATCTCTGTACCAAATTGCAAGAAAGGCCTTAGAGTTTTGCAAAAATGCAGTGACCACAAAGGCATTTAACAGGGGAACTATAAAAAGTTCTGTGAACCAATTGAATTCTATTTAGGAACAGATATATCAGGGTTTCATTTTTATTAACCTGGAACCTGTCATGAAGTCAGGTATAATTAAAGTATATAATCAATAATTTTTTTTTCAGTAGAAAGTACATTTTAATGATAATTTATTTATAAGGTTCATGGCAGAATCTCTATACCTGCTGATCCTGAAAAAGAAAAGAAGATTGTAAAGACAGCAGCATAATTTTTTTCTATATGCTATGGACCCTGGTTTTAAAAGCATACATGATAAAAAAATCAACTTCAAATGACTTGACTGCTTTAAGTAATCAGAAAATAAGGGATTATTACCCAAAACTAGGACAGACTTTTGTTAGCATGTAGAAACATGCTTGGTACTTAACAGAATAGCTAGTTATACTGGCCTTAGCTGGCGATAATTTTATTAAGAAGGTAAAGAAGAAGGTGCTGGTCTGTGTCCCCATGCAGTTTCATTTGGGGAAACAAAGGCTCCGGTTATTACGAGGTCAATGGAGCTTACTGACCTGGTAGGCTCCCAAAGTTGGATTCTGTTCATGGTAGATGAGTTCCCGTTGGAGAGGTAGAGAAGTGGATCAAAAGAGATGCCAGTGAGACGTTTGATTTATTTAAAAGGTTTTTAAAGTCAATCATTTAAGTCAATGACTGCGCGTAAAAAACAAACTGATCCAGGACTTTGTTGAAGGCTATAGGTTGAATGACATAAATCAGAATCCCATGCTCGTTGCCAAAGACCACATAAAGTAACTAAAGAAGGACTTGACAAAGAAGTAACTAAAAAATGTTTAATTTTTGAAATTTATATTTTGAAGAGAGTTCCTAAAATACGCGTTTTTTTCCTAAAAAATAAAGTCTTACAAATAACACTTTTAAATAAACAAAAATGCTTTTTTGCTTTTTTTTTTTAAGCCTATTTGGACCATAGAGGATGGAAAAAGCTTGAGAAGTGTTTTTTTTGGAACACCCTACTCGTTAAGCTCTAACATCCTCACCATGGCAAAAACTACAACTAAAAGAACCTTTTCGTTAAACAAAAACATTTTGAAAAATTTAAAGGTGTTAAAACGCATGTTAGCATGATATATCCTGGTGTTGCCAACCTAAGTGCTGCCTTGATGTCATTTACCATCATACTCATCCTATTTTGGGCATCCCATATCCCCTAGGTTTTTGCTGCTGGATATAAAAACAATTTCTGGGTGTCTTTACGAGTTAGCAAGGTAATCTTCCGAGCTGCACAACAACTGTGTTTTGTTAGAATGACATCATCGCAGTTAATGACATAATCATTGCAACTTTTTAGAACTTTTCTCCAACCAGAAAGGCGTTGAGTTGACTGGCTCAGGATTTGAAGATTAAGAAAAATGTCAAATTTCAATTGTCTACAACACTTTTAAATTTGTAAAATTCTCGAACTAGTTATAGTTATCAGTGAACAGTTTTAGAAATAAAATGCAGTTGAGGGATGACAATCTGCTTAGAGCTTCCCAATTTTAGCTTCTTTTGACTCTACGACACTTAATTCCTTTAAATTTCAATTAAGAATTAAATTTCAAAGAACCTTACCATTAAACAAAAAAGTTTTGAAAAACTGAAATAAAAAGTAACGAGAATGAGTATTATTTTACATGAAGAAATTTCAAATGTAAAGAACATTGAACTCGTTGCATTATTTATATTTTATCACTAAAAGAAAATTACCGTTGTTCTGCAATTATATGTACAAAAGTTGTAGTTTAACTTTATTTGGAATTGTATAGATTAGATTAGATTAAAATTTATTAGAACAGTATACATGTTCTAAAGGACAAGCAGGTCAATAAAATAACGTGTCCTACAATCACATAATACATATGCTAGATAATTTAATATATATATATTTGCTATTTAGGTGCCCCAAGAAGTCCTAACGATCTTGTCACAGAGCACCACAGAAGTGCATTTAACTAGGAAGTTTACGCCTCTTTCCTTACCATGACACAAAAATATGTCCAAAGTTTGTTTTGATCCTGGAGCAAAACAAACTCTGGAAATATAGCAAGCGCTTTAACCACTGTGCCACGGCCGCTACGGCCGATTATTGTAATTTAAGTAAGAATCTATGGTCACATCAAAATCTTTTGGGTTTGTAGACCAGGTTAAATTATGATCTCCTAATTGATAGTTGTAATTTATATCTTTGCAAAATGAAGTAGGTGCTATTTTATGAGTAAAGCACTTATTATTGGCTAATTTTAACTGCTAATTTTTTGACCAGAGAGACCAAACTTTATAAATGGATACAGCAAGATCGTGACTGTAATCGGCATCTTTAAATGAACTATATAGCTTTATATTGTCAGCACATAACATTAAAGAGCAATTAAGATCTTTTGCTATAGGAGGTAGATCATTAATATATAAAAAGAAAAACGTTGGACCCAAAACACTACCCTGTGAAACTCCACTAAGGATGCTGGTCGGATTGGATAGTGAGTTTCCAACCAGAACCTTTTGATATCTGTTAGAAAGAAATGCTGATATCCAATTAAGCAGGTTATCTATCATGCCGTACATTGCAAGTTTTTTCAAAAGTTTTGTATGAGTCAAATGCATTTTGAAAATCAATGTACACTACATAAGTAATTGTATTGCTGTCTAAAGCTTTATTCCAGTCATTAGTTGACTCTTAAAGGTTTGTGCACGTAGATCTTTTGGATAAAAAACAGTGTTGATTAGGTGATATTAGATTATTTATATTAAGATAATCAGCGATACTTAAACTAACAATACTTTCCATGACACGACAGCTAGTACACGTGAAGGAGATAAGTCTATAGTTGTTTGCATATGAAGTAGATCCTTTTTTAAAAATAAGGGGAAGCCAAAGCTTAAAGCTACTGTTTCGGTAACGAGCTTAACGTAAAACCTGATTTAAATGTATATGAAAGCGGAATACATATTATAAGTGTTAACTTTTTTTAAAGTATATTTGGTATATCGTAAGGTCCAAATGATGTGCTAGGCTTTATATTTTTTAGTTTTTGATGAACTATCTTTGCTGAAAAATCTACGAAATTCATTTTAATATGTTCACTAACAAAAGTAATTATTTTAGGCAAATTTCTGTCATCTACGGTAAAAACACTTCCAAAGTGTTTGTTAAACACTTCTGCGGTTTCAACATTGCTAGTAGTAAAGTTGTTATTGGTTTTCAAAGGATATATTTTTTTGGGGTTGTTTAGATTTTTATGTACGTAACTAAAAAACTTACCTGAGTTATTTTCTTTGACCAGTTTTAGTTTTTATATAAATTATAGATTTTAACTTGCTTTAGATGATTCCATAAAAAACAAACAAATTAATTCAAATTATTTGTTGACACAATGTAGGCAATATTCCACCAATTGTATAAAAGACAAATTTAACTTTAAAATATTCAAAATATATAAAATATAAGCCAGTAATAATGCTATTCCTTGGACGTTGCAACAACTACAAACTATGGTTCAAACTGTGTCAGTGCCTTCAACTAGTTTGGTTTAGTCGAGTAACAAAAACAAATAAAGAAGGTTATCCTGAGCTAGTCAACTCAACGCCTTTCTTGTTAAAAATAGAATAAGTTTTGGGACCAAGACGAGCTGCTTTTGTTGTCTGGTTTTCTCACCCTGAATTTTTCAAAAAAATAAAAAATTTTCTGGAAAGGCATCACGTTTCAAAAAAAAAGTTTCTTACGAGACTTATCGCTGATGGTAGGTATTTTGGATGAAATATCTTTCTCTCATGCAATTCATGGAAAACCGGAAGTTTTTGAACTCTGTAAAAACCACATAGTCTTAACCACCATTCTTAACCATTCTAAACCACGTCTTAACTAATATCTATAAAAGTTTTGATTTTTAAGATAAACCAATTTAATGGAAAGGTTCTTTGTAAAAGGTTAATTAAAATTTAATTAAAAATATGATATATTTTATAATATTGGAACAGAATTTTTATTTGAATTTTGAATTATTTTGAAAGAAAATAATATATACAAATATATATGTCGAATCACATCCAATTTATAACCAAAAACAGAAAATTTTTGTCATTTTTATTACTATATTTTAATCATTTCTTTTTTTTTTTTTTCATTTTTCTTCGATTATTTTAATTTTTTTTTTTTTCCTTCTTTTTAACTTTGTTTCTTAACATTTTAAACTGTCTTTTTTTAAATACTTTTGCTTATATATTACGGATTATTGTATATTACGGATAGTTATTTGCGTTACTATTGGGGCTCGGTGTTAAGGCTATTTTATGCCTTCTTCTTGCTCCAGCCAATTGTACTTTTTATATTGTTGTACTTTGTAAATATTTTTAACGGCGAAATAAACTAACTAACTAATAAACTATGATGCCGATGAATTCTAAAGAAATGAATGAAAAAATTCACTATAATTTAACATTAAACAAACTTTCTCCCTACTTAATGCTTTTCAACCAAATACTTGAAAGTTAAGGTGGTAACCCAAGAAATATAACAAAAATTGATTGGAAAAAGAGTATAGTTTCATTTTTACCACATAAATACATCATTAAAAAAAAAATAAGTTTTTGAACTTAAGAAATCTTTGCCTCAATCGCCCAAATAAAAAGCAAAGATGATCAAGTATTTGAAAAACAATTACTCAAAATATACCAGCCATTTTAACATGAAAATTAAAACATATATTAAATATAATAACAAAATTCATTTGAGAGAAAATAATTCAGAACAAAAGAATCTTTTAGAAATAGTATAATAAATAATTAATTAACACTAAAAATAGGCGAGCCAAGCTAGATTCTTAAGCCAAACAAAATGTTATTATTTAATAAATTCATATTGATTTTTTTCAAATTTTTTAACATAAACCGAGTATACTTTTTTTAAGCTCTTTAGATGCTTACGCTTTTTTATCACTTAGTTAACTTTTTTATCACTCACTTGATTTTTTTTCGCTCACTCGACTTTAACAGACTATGGTTCTATATTTAACAGACTTTAACAGACTATGGTTTATCTTGGTCACTCACTTAACTTTTTTTATTGTTCACTTGGTTTGTTATAATTGTCGCTTTACAACAAGAAAAGTTTAACTTTGGTAAAACAGACAAAACACCACTAGGTCCATCATTAAAATTCAATAAAGGGATCGTTCATAAATTATGCAACGCAAAATACATTTAAAAACAGAAGTAGAAGATACTAAGCCCTTTAACACGGCAATTTTCATTAAACTTTAAGGGGATACTTTGATTTTTTATTTAAATTAGGACTCTGCAAGAGAAAACTTTTGATCTTTTTTGCTTTGTTTATTGTGAAAGTTTGCGTTACGTAATTTATGGACGATCCGATAGTAGAACTAACTCAAATTTCTAGTGTTGATTGGTTCACAAAAATCATTTGGGGAGAGCATTTTCAAATTATTGAATTCTGCGCTTCGTTTGCATTTTGATTTTGACCATAAAGACATTTAAAAAGCGTCTGCTGCTAAATCCTGAAAATTTTTTCGTTATAATGATATATGTTCTTTGTATTTGGTTGTACCATGGAACTTATTTTTGTGATATTTTCACCAACTATTTTTATCTCGTGGGCACATTCATTGATCATATGTTGATATTCGTGATCATTAAATTTAGTGCAATTAAAAAGTATTATATAAATAACTTTTTAATTTTTCAATTTTTATTAGTTAGGTGATAAAAAAAATTACATAAGTTTTTAGGTGACGGTTATGATAAAACCGCACATTTGAGAAAAAAAATTTTATTATTGTTATTTTTAAAACAACTTGTATTTTATAAACTAAACTAAATATTTAAATTTTTACAACAAAAAAAAAATTAGTATCAACAACATATTTCTTTGGTAAACATGTTTCTTTACACAACGTTCCCGACGCATTGAGTAATATTTCTATGTGTAACTGTACTCTACACTTTTTACATTTTGCAACTTTTAATCGTTTGGCTGCAAGTGCTTCATTATTGTCTATTCAGTGTTTTTTATTAAGTATTGATTATTGCTTTGCTGTGGTTGCTCAGCATTATTTTGCTCAGGCATTTGAGTACTTGGCATAGAGAGCTTTACGTTAAGTTTACTCTTACAGCCAGGGCCGTTTTTGGAGCGTCGTAGGCTCTAGGCACTTTTCATAAAAATGTAGCAGTAGACCTTTCTTTCAATTTAAATGTCATGTACACGTTATTCAACTTACATTATTTTTTAATTTTTGTACGTAGTCGTTAATGGGCCTACAGTCGCTTTTTGTTTGATTATTCTGAATCTGTACATATGTTAAGCCTTAAAGAAATTAAATTGTATCCATTTCATTAATTGTATTTCTCTCGCTATCATTACTTTTGTTATGATCATGAAAAGCCATAAAAAATTCAGCAATCTATGGTTTGTTATTTGTTTTAAACGTTTGTTTAAACTTATCAATAGTTTACATTTATTTAAAAATGAAGTTCTCAGAATTCAACGTATTATTTTAAAAAGTATGATTTTATTTGGTAGGTATTTTATTTGTTATGATTACGTTTTTGTAAAATATTAATAAGTTTTGTTAAATGTAATGTTTTATGGAATATATTTAAATGTTTTCTCCCTCTTTAAATGGGTTAACATATTTTATTTTATTTTTATGTTTTATGTCTATTCTATATTAAATATTTATTATGATTTTCAGAAATTCAAGTCATGTCCGATGGCGATGGGTACAAGAGAAAGCACGAGTCTGGCTATATTAAACGGCAGAAAAAGCAAAGTAAAGAGGATGTATTAAAAAAAATGAAAGGTTCTTTGCTAAAATATGTTAATAAGTAGATGCTACTTCTGGCAATGACACTTCAATAAACTCTTTCATTTCTTCAACAAGTCCAGGAATATTAATACCTGAGCCAGAACCAATGCTGACTGACACTGTGGAACAATGCGGTTGTGCAATGAGTTTTACAAGTGAACCAGTTATTCAAGCAGATGCGGAACCAACAGTAGCAGATTTAGAATTGGGAATAAGGAATAGTAAGGAATCTATTTAAAATGATCCTGCTGAATGGGAAATAAATGCTGATCTCATAGCTTAAACATTTAGACTACTTTGAAACTGCGTTTATGTGATTTGGAAAGTTTAACTTCAAAAGATTAATATTCTCAATAAAGCCAGGAGCCTGGTATTGAGCTTACAGGAGCCTGGTATTGAGCTGTGCACCATCATTAAACTGTACGATAGTCTCATACAGTACTTTCATGATACACGCAGTAAGTTTGAAACATTCGAAGGCCAGGCAAAAGATCTCACAGAATCTGATTACAAAGAAGCTGCACAACGCAAGCGAATACGGAAGCGATTTGATGACGAAGTTATGGATACAAGTAATCCCAGTTTAAATGTTAGTGCAAGTGATAATTTCCGTATTAAACAGTATTACGTTATCATAGACAGACTTAATAATGAGATGGAAAAACGCAGAGCAGCTTATAAAGTATTGTACGAAAGGTTTAACTTTCTTCTTGACAACAGATCTTTGTCGAGTGAGGAAGTAGTTGCTAAAACCAAGGCACTAATTCAGTTGTATTCATCAGACCTCGAAGACGAATTTACCGATGAGTTTTTGCTGTTTTCTCAAATGTTTAGTGATGGTAAATCGGTGTCAGATAAGATTAAGCTGCAAATAGACAATAAACTAGTTGCAAGTTTTCCAAATGTTAACATCGCTTTCAGGATTTATCTCTCTATATTAGGCACGAATTCAGAAGGTGAACGTTCTTTTTCAAAATTAAAACTGATAAAAAACTGCGTTCAACTATGGGACAAGCCCGACTATCCTCCCTGGCACTGCTATCAATTGAAAATAAAGTAATGCGGGAGATGACATTTGAAGATGTAATAGTTAATTTTGCAAATACCAAAAGTCGAAAAGTTAATGTCATCTAATTATGCTGTTTGATTATAAACATCTTTATCAATTATGAATATTATGCTGCATCTGTATGATTGTTTTATTAATGAAATGAAAAACACTTTAAAATTTCTTTTTTTTTCATAACTTTTGTAGGCCCCTTTTGATTCGTAGGCTCTAGGCACAGTGCCTATAGTGCCTAATGAATAAGATGGTCCTGTATATATATATATATATATATATATATATATATATATATATATATATATATATATATATATATATATATATATATATATATATATATATTAAAATAATTTAAATAAAAAAAATACAACTTTATAATGGAACTAAAAGTTTTATGCCATTCGGCAATCATCAGCCATATTATTCAAATAAAAAATAAAAACCGTTATTTATTAAAATACAAATTTAGCGTTGCAACGGCATCTGACGTCAATTATACGTGATCCGATATTTGACCCTATAATATTTCTTTTTCGTTTATTAGTAATAGAAGAATTTAGATTTGAATGATATTGGAGAATGGTGTGAAATCCAGACTTTTCTAATGCGTCATTATAAATTAGAGCAGTCTTTTGGAATATTTCTTCGCTTGAAGAATTGGAAGATAACCTATGTCCAATTGAGATTGGTAATTGTTTTAAAATGCTTGGTGGATGGTTGGAATTAGCATGGATATAATTTAACGTACTATCAGGTTTATGGTAAAATTGAAAAGTGTTGTTTTTAAGATTAAATGTAACATCAAGGTAATTAATAATTTTCATATTTTACAAAATAATATATATATATATATATATATATATATATATATATATATATATATATATATATATATATATATATATATATATATATATATATATATATATATATATATATATATATATATATATATATATATATATATATATTATTTTGTGAAGCCTGAATCGCAAGGGAGTGATGCTACATCGACTGACAAATAGCCTGGCTCGCAAGGAAGTGCTACTACAACGACTGACAAATAGCCTGACTCGCAAGGGAGTGCTGCTACATCGACTGAGGGTTTGGTTTGGGCAGGCAGTCTATCATTTAAAAAAAAAAAAATTTAAGTTTTTAAACTTTCTCTGGTCTGGTTTATTAACGCGCTCTTTAAAACTACAGTTTATGGGAAACTCTTTCTGACTACCATGCAAGAGTATATATATATATATATATATATATATATATATATATATATATATATATATATATATATATATATATATATATATATATATATATATATATATATATATATATATATATATATATATATATATATATATATATATATATATATATATATATATATATATATATATATATATATATATATATATACTTTCTACTTTTCCTGCTTCCCTGCGTAGAAATATTGCAAAATTTACGTCCATAACATTAAAAGTATTGTGTACATTAGACACCCTGATGTGTTCACCTTATTGCGCACGCGTCAAAAAACTAATAACTGGAATAAACGATAAGGTTAATAAGGTTATTAGGTTCGCTTCAGATCTCTAAAATGTCGGTTGGGCAAGCTCTATTCAAAGTCAATCCATTGGTTAACAGTTTAAATTTTAAACGTTTTGCTAGTGGAACTGGAAGAAAAGCTATGGTAAATAGTTGTACTGTTTTGAATATTAAATTCATCATTAAGTTAAAATATGTAAAAAATAAGTTTAAGAAAGTAAAGATAAATCACCATGTTTGGTTTTCATTATACATACAAATTTGTAATCATGAAATGTAAGTGTTTGTGTGTGCCTTTGTGTAGAGAATGTATGTGCAGTTTTTACTCTCCTTATTTTATATCTGGTTATGTTTAAGAACTTTATGCTGATTAAGAACTAGAAAAATACTTTTAAGTTTAAGTTTAAAAAATTATTCATACTTTAATTCATATTCTGGTTTTAATTATGATTCCTAGAACTATTTTAAATTTTCTTTCTAAATATATTTAATTAATCAAAGTTTTTAGAATCTGTGTAAAGTAATTTTTTTGAATTACAAAAAGTGAAATGCCTTCAGCTGTCTTTTAAGAGTTGTGACATCCATGTGCTGCATATATTCTTTGAATATGCATTAAAATTGATTTAAATAATCAACAGCAAGTTAAATACTTTGTTAGTTTGGTGCAAAAAATTACATAGACATTCCCAAAAATATTTAGTAAAAATCTGCATTGAATATTGCATAGTTGTTGGTTGTTATTCAACCAAATTATTGTTTAGAATGAGTAAGCTTAATTGATGTAAATGTAATCTGTTTTTGTCATTCACTACTAATAATGCTAAAATCATGATTTGGACACATCTTATTCTTACCACCATCATACTCTTTAAGTGTTGAAGAATGTGAATTTAGGCTTGTCTAGTAAATACATCAGGGGAATAGAAAAAGCAAAAATTAAACACAATGTGAATTCTGCAAAATAACAATACAAAAATTGTTTTGTGATTGTCATAGAGCAAAACATATGTAAATAATCTGATGGTGCTATGTCAGGGCTATAGTGTGGATGTGATATCAGTTTCCATTATAGCCCTGTTCATTTTTGTCAGGTTATCAAAGAGGTTTGGCAAGCTTTCCCAGAAAGCGTGTGCAGTAACATGCCACATTTAAAGTTTTTTTTTAGACAACCTGACCATAAAGTAAATGTTTTAAGAATTTTGCGTAAAAAAAAAGCAAATAGAAACTACAGAGAATAAAACAGCAATACCTGAAGAAAGGAAACAAATTATATACAAATTAAAAAATCTAAATAAAAAAAACTAAAAAAAAATTGAAAATTAAAAAAAAAAAAAATTAAACTAAAAAAAAATTGAAAATTAAAAAAAAAAAAATTGAACTAAAAAAAAATTAAAAATTAAAAAAAATTTTGTCAAAAAAAAAAAAAAAACCCTAAATATTTTACTGTTTTTTTTTCTTTTTTTTACAAAAGTTAATACGAAAAGAGAAAAAAATAAGATAAGAAACAAAGATAAAAACATTTTTTGATATACAATTTATTCGCGACTTTTGTCAGTCAGTATATTAAGGAAACTACTTTGTTTGCGCTAGAAATACAGACAATATTGAAATTCCTTTTTCAAATGCTTTTGCTATACTTTATTGTTTTTATTAATGCACAGAAAACTAATTGTCATTTATTTAAAAAAAAAAAAATTTTTAGCAAGTTTTTTATGTGAAAAAATAATGTCATTGCTACTAATATTCATAAAATATAAGATTTGATTGTTTTCATTACTCCCATTGAGTTTCTATAATAAGTTCAACTGTTAAGAGAGAAAATAATAAGCGTGGTATATACTCTACATTGTATGACCCTAGATTTTTTTTAATGAACATCACATAAACTTAAAAATGTTAGAGTTGCAACGAAGAAACAAAATTATTTTTAGCAATCCTCATAAAGTATATATTAAAGCCAACATAAAATGTCCTTGGTCAAAGAGAAATTAAACACCAAAAGAGTTAGTACTAGACAATTCTTTTTATGTGGAAATAAAAAATGACAAACCAGTCTTGCAAAAAAAACATGAAAATGGATATTACACTCAAATACAAATGGCTCTAGGCATATTACAAGTAACATTTTTTGATTTTAATGTTTAAACATTCAAAGGATGCATTAGTATTCGAATTCCTTTTGATAAAATGTACTTTAAAGATGTTGTAAATAAACTAAACTTATTTTATATCAAAAATATTTTACAAGCTATTAAACTTAAGACTAATAAAATTGAACAATAAATTATATGACAAACAAAATATCTAAATAATATATGTCATACCTAGTATTTTTACACATTGGACACAGCAGTATTGACCCCTACCACCACTTTCCAGCTGTTTAGGATGAGTTTTAGTTAAACCAATTAAGTTAACAACAATAAACAAACATAAAAAGCATCATGTTCCAAAGCAAAAAACATTTTTGTAGCAAATAAAAAACAAAAAAAGTTAAAATGTTTTATTTTGAAATTATATATTTTGTCGTGTTTGGCCTCAATTTTAGATAGCCGTAACATTACATCATTAGAATTGGTGGTGTCTATTGAAAAGTTAAAAGATGCAAACTGTTGTGGTCAGTGTGTCTAATAAAATTACTTTAAACGTGGACGAACAAGGCGTGCGACCGCACGTGTCTCCTGGGAAGGCTTGTTTGGAGTCTATCACGCCTTTAATTTAATTTCGATACTCTTGAGTCCTTAATACAAGGAGTGAAGGGGGGGTTCAGTCCAGATATAATAAATGAAGGGGGTTCATGTTGCAATATAAGTATTTTTTATAAAAAAGTTTTGTTTATAAATCCAAACTATTATTTTTTACAAAACATGCATAAAACTATTTAATTCTAGTGTGGCTTGCGGTTAAATGCGTATTTTCTAACAGCTGTTTGATCATAATTTCAATAGGATTTAATATGATGGTATAAGTTTTATAATTTGCTGAGAAATAAACCAAAAGCTTTCACTGAATTTTTTTTTTAGTTATGAGATATTTTTTAAATTTTTGGGTCCAGTATGACTTGGTTTGAAAATAACTAAAAAATCATTAGTTTTGTTTAAGACCACCTTGGATCATGTTTGATTGCATATAAAGTAATATCAAAACTCCAATAAAGCTCTAGTACTTTTGAGAACTATATATTAATATATGGTTCTCAAAAGAACTAGAATTTTATTGGAGTTTTAATATTATTTTATATTAAGGATATTAAATTATTTGAGGTATTTGATTTTCAAATTTGATTTATGTTATAAAATTTTATTATAAAATTTTAATCTCTTGATTGGTAGACATTATGTGTAGCTATTTATCTTGTTTTTGTATGCTAAATGTATGACCATAAGTTTTTGTATGCTAAATTTATGATCATAAATTTTTGTGTTAGATGCTTTTTTGATTGTCAATACTTTGCATTTGTTACCATTGAACTCAATTTTCAAGAACAGCCAATGTATCAAGATCTGCTTGTAGTTGTTTAATGTTTAATTGGTTTTTCATAGTATTTATTAATTTGCTATCATTACAAATAAATATATATTTATGTCGTAGTGTTGTAGTGGCAGAGCTATTGCCTCATAAGCGAGATGTTCCAAGTTTGATCCCCACCATGTCCCTGGTAGTACCATGCTCAACGTGTTTCTCTGCCCAGCGACCTTGTTCGTCAAGGTTCATGTTTTGGAGTTATAGTGTTAAAAGAGGGTTGTAACAACAACTAAAGTAGCTTCTTCAACTGTAGTGGCCATCTCAGCCTTGGAGAGGTGAATTAACAAGGTGGGTGGGAATTTTTGTCCAAATCTATTAAGGGGGAAGGGGAGGGCGTTAATAAAAGGATGGGTGAAAATTACTTTTTTTTATTACTTTTTATTGGTGAGTTGATGTTTACAAATCTTCAAGGCCAGTTTACATTGAAATTATTTTTTTAGTTTTGAGATAAAGTTTCTTTGTTGATAACAAAATTAATAAACAAGGTTGGAGTCTTAATCAGCTCAGGGTGATTTAGGTAGATTTTCTAAAAATTAATAAATGTCCCTTCCCGTATGTTAAGCATATTAGAGTATATATAAAATGTATATTAACTAAAAAACTTTTGCAGTTTGTGCACACTCAAGTGTATATGTTACCATGTCCACACATTTCACAACAGCATTGGTTATTAAAATATTACTTTATATTTCACTTAAACTGAATGATTTATATGTATTTGTATCTATCTTTTTAGTCGACTTCTTACCGGATTTTTGCCGTAGCTGTAATCGGTACTGCTTTACTTGGACTTCCTACACTTCTAATGATAACTCGACCCAAGCCGAAGGAGTAACCAATGAATTTTCTCTTTTTGGATTTTATAAAGACTGAAAGAAGTTATGATATTAAAATAATCATTAAAAAAAATTTTGTAGTTTTATTATAATGGTAAACTTATTCTCTAAAAAGTCGCAACATTCCCAGAATTTATTTTTAAATATTATCGAAGGAATTCATAATTTAAATATATACCGCTGGATAAAAATTTGACCATCTACGATTTTTTTTCATTTAGTATAACTAGTCCAGTCGAATTAGATTATTTTCAGGAAAAAATTTGTATAAAGCTGAAACATTGCTTAGTGATTCTAAGGGTATTCAGGTCGGGTATAAAAAAATGCTTGTGATTCGATTCACAACAGGAAGACCCCGTTTTCATAATGACGCATGCGCAAAAAAGTACAAAAAAAAAAGTATTTAAATATAGTCATGATAAAAAGCCGAATTCTAAAACGCCGAAATGGCGTATTAGTAGACCTGCGGTAACCGTAAAAAAAAACGACGAAAAGTTAAGTATCCCCCGGATATTTTATTGCGCATTTGCAAATGCGAAAGTGTAAAGGGACAGAAGAAAAAGCCAAAATTGGCTTTTGCTTCTGTCCTTTTAAACTTTTGCGAATAATAACGGAAAAAGAGACGAAATAAAAAGTAATGTTTATAAAATTATTTTTAAATTTGTTTGCTATTTTTATATTTAGCAGTAGTATCGAGAGGATTTGCGTTAAAATTTTAAACTAATTTAAATTTAGAAAATTTTAATTAGAACTATTGATAATGACCTCGGTGAACCATCAAGCAAGCGAATTTTCAGATAAATAACTATGTTGAGAAAAAAACCTTTGTTGCTATGTAAGAGAACCAACTGGTACAATACAACAATTTTAAGCAAACCTTGTCTACAAGCAGAGAGTATATTTTGTGATAGAGAGCATCTCTTGTGATATCAATTCTTGTTACACGATAATATTCTATGTGGGCCTCAAACTCATGTGAAAATGAATCTTTGCATACTGAGCAACATTGACGCTAGATATCTTTGAAGACCAATAACTAACATCTTTTACAAATATTTTTAAAGCTATTGTGGGCAATGTTAAACAGACCAAAACATTTTAAAACATTGCAAATGACAGAACAAAATGTAGCTGATGGATTTTTTAGTCTCACTTCAAGATTTTTGAAAGAGTTTTTATATATCCTTGTTTTCTCTCTTCAACTTGAATCAAATCAAATTGAAGAGAGAAAAGTAACATTTAAGTTTCAAAGTACGCGGGGGTTAATTAATGAATCATCTCTGCAGTATTTACTTAAAAATAATTACTCAAAGATTAGTTACCTTAAGTACGCTCAAAGACTTTAGAACTGCAAATTTGACAGCAAACATTTGTAGAAAATTAAGGTGGCTTTTTGTTAGAATTCATTTATGTGTTAGAATCTAATGAAAAAAATGTTTTTCTATTGGTAAAGTATCAAAGAAAAAATTTTGAGTTTAGTAAAAAAGAATGTATTTGGAATGCTGTTTTTTTTCTAATATGAGCAGTAGCGGTTAAAGTCAACAGGGTTAACCCTGTTGACTTGACTGCGCTACGTTCAAAATTTGAGCTGAGTGACCCTTTCTTGTAAGTTGCCAGTGATTTAAAAGTTTTCTTTAGTAGTTAAGTTTCTCCAAAAAGCCGTAAAGTTCTTATCACAGAACACAGCGGAGGAGTATTTATCTAGAAAGTTTTCTTTCCTTCCAATGACAGTTATTGGGCTAAAGCCGGCATTAAACCTCTTCGTTCTGATTTATAATTCTTATCACTGCGCCACGATTGCTGTTTATTAAAAGCAACGTTAAAATTTTTTTAAGAGAAAATTCCTTGCTCAATTAACCTAAAATAAGCAAGAGTTATACTGCCACATCAGGGATTACTAAAACCATACATTTATTTTTATGTAGTCACTTATTTTATGTAGTAGTGAGGACAGGATCGACGAAAAAAAAAAAATCAATGAAGTTATTAAACAATAATATAATAATCCATAAATATATTTAAACTCTATCATTTATAAAAAATATAAAATGCGAATTAAAAAAATATTGGTTGCACATTCATATTATATTAGAGAGACAATAAATTTTACAAAATAATATTTAACAAAAACGAATGAACTGCAAAAGAGTAAGAAAACCCAATTTACTATGCGAAACATAATTTTTAATTTTGGAACAAAGAGACTGACATCGTTACGTTAACTATGCACGAAATATAATACACAACCAGCCATATAATAAAGGTCAGCATTCATCTGATCATTAAAAAACTAATTGTCTTTTATTAATTATCACATATACAAATAATTATGATCGACCTGATGAAAGATCGACCATCTTTCATCAGGTCGATCGTGATCTCAATTTATGCTAGAGCAATGACATGTTTCTTCAACGAAGTTTAAAAAATAGTTTTAATCGTTGAAGACTAAAACTGTTTTTTATTATTTAATAAATTAAATTGAATCAAAAGTGATTGAGTTTGTAAAAATTGTGAAAACAGCAATTGTCAAACAAAAATTACTGACAATTTTATGCCTATAAAGTAACACTTCAGAATAAAGTAGTAAAAATTATTCTTAAATAACGTTTTTATTTCACTTATCCACAGTAAATTAATTTTCCAAACATTTTGAAGATGGCATGAAGAAAGTACTGGTAATCTTCTGAAAGTTAATTTTATTATTAATTCTTGTAGTATGTTGACTAAATCCAGATTAGTTTGTGTGTAAGTAGTTTAATGTCTAAATTCCTTGCCCCCTCTCACAACTTCAAAGTTACATCAGCATAGACTAAAATACATTAAAAAAAAATCTATTTTTTTAAATCTATCAACAAAAAAAACCTTATAGGATGTTTACCTAAAACTTTGGTTAATGAGACTATTATATTATATTATATTATTATATTGTATATATATATATATATTTCGTCAATAAACAATCATTTTACAATGTTTTTTGCAAAAATTAAAAATTAAATATTTATATTCTGACAGGAGCAAGCAGAAGACAATGTGTCTTATCACCCTGCTCCTAAGTTCGTGAAAATATCAATAAAGTTTTACGTATTAGCTTCTTAAAATATACGTTGTATAAGTTTTATAAATATTGCAAGTTTTGTACATAATACAACACATCACAGTTCACAAAATATACATAGGCCACAAGCATATATACGTGTTAACAAATCAATATATAAATGTTTTTTTAAAAATACAAAAGAATGTTTTTATTATTTATCTAATAAGTATAATTTAACGGCTCATTTAAATAGTTTAATTGAAGTCATGTTTTTCATGTCTCTATTCAGGAAATAGTTCCACAAACGTGGTCCTCGACATGTTATTGAGAAGTCTGTTTTTCTAAGGGATGTTGTAGGTATGAGAAAATTGCTAATGGAATATCTTGTAGAGTATTTGTGATTAATTAAGGCGAAATGAGGCTGAAAATATGTTGGAAGCATGTTGTTATAAATTTTAAACATAAATAACAGATTTTGATAGATGTTTAGTTTATAAATATTTAAAACATTAATTTTTTTAAGTAAAGGCTCGGCGCATGCATATCTACCTGCATTCAAAATTAACCGGCTCGCTTGTTTTTGTTTGGTATTAATTTTTTTTAAAGAGGATGAATAATTACTTGCCCACGCTATATTGCAATAACTAATGTGACTATGAATAAATGAAAAATACAAGCTTTTTAAGCACATTATATTCAAAAGGTGCTTCGTTTTGAAAAGGATCCCAAGAGCTTTTGAAACGTTGTTTTCCACAAATTGGATATGATTTTTCCAGTTTAAATGATCGTCAAATATTATACCTAGGATTTTCATTGAATGAACTCTTTTTACTGTAATGTTGTTTATAAATAAATCAGGAAGTTTCAGGGGTATGTTATCAGTTTTCGAAGGTTTTGTGAACAGAATGTATTTAGTTTTATCAATGTTTACGGACAGTTTATTGGCTTTAAACCATTCATTGAGATTAATTAGCTCTGTGTTTACAGTAGAAAAAACAAATTTTAAATTAGACCCCGAAAAGAAAATATTAGTATCATCAGCAAAAAGAACAAAATTAAGGAATTTAGAGGATAAGTGGATGTCATAAATATATAAGAGAAACAACAGAGGACCAAGTATTGAGCCCTGAGGGACACCACAACTAATAACTTCTAACTGCGTATAAGTTAAATCATACGTCACACATTGTTTACGATTTTGTAAATAAGACTCGAGCCATTTTATATTAGTATTTTGAATTCCATAATTTTTTAATTTATAGAGAAGGATTTCGTGGTCGACAGTGTCGAACGCCTTCGACAAATCAACAAAAACTCCAAGTGTATAATTATTACCATCAAATCCTTTCAAAATATTGCTAGCCAAATCCATCACAGCATGCTCAGTGCAATGATTTCTCCGAAATCCAAACTGTTTAGGATATAAAATATTATTTTTATCGATGAAGTTATATATTCTATTATACATTATACGTTCAAGTACCTTTGAAAAACAGGAAAGAATTGAGATGGGTCTGTAGTTTGATTCTAAAGAATCGTCACCGTTTTTATAAATTGGAATTATTTTAGCAAGTTTTAATTGATCAGGAAAGTCCCCGTTTTTTAATGAAAGTTTAAAAATAATGAAAAGAGGCAATTCGATAATATCAAAGACACTTTTCAAAACATTTGTATTAATTTCATCAAGACCTGCACTTTTATTTTTCTGAAGCATGTCAAAAGCTGAACGAAATTCTTCAATGGAAAGTTCCGAATTGTCCATAATAAAATCTGATTTTTTCATAAAAGACTGGAATGTTTTGCTACTTGGAGAAATTTCTTTGGCTAAGTTTTTCCCAACATTTATAAAAAAATTATTCAGTCTCTCAGCAATTGTTTTTTTATTAAAAATTTCACCTTTATCAGTTTTCAGTCGATTAGGGAAGTTGCTAGATGTAATTTTTGTTTTCCCTGTTATTTCTTTTATTATAGTCCAAGTTTTTTTAGCGTTTCCAAATGATTTCTGAAGTAGTCCAGAATAGAAGTTTTTTTTTGATTGCTTTTTTATTTTTTCAAAATAGTTTTTGTATTTTTTATATTTAGTTTCGTTTTCATAGTTTTTGTTTTTTAAATATTTTTCGTAAAGCTTTTTTTTTTTTTTTGATGATCTTAAAAGACCTTTAGTCATCCACGGGCTATGCACACTTTTGGATTTTATAGTTTTCTGAACTTTAGGAAAAGCCTTTTCATATTGCCTTGTAAAGACGCGGTAAAGAAATCGTATGCGCTACATGTGTCATTGCAATCATTCAATAACTCCCAATTGATTTCACACAAAAGCTGTCTAAAAATCGCAATCGAGCCTTTGTTTACATGCCTTATGTATACTGTTATTGGTTTTTTATTTATACAGCATTTAGTATTTGTAGTTAAAAAAACAGGGAAATGGTCACTGATATCCGTTTTTATTATACCACTGTTGATTGTCGAGTTACTATAATTATTAGTGATAATATTGTCAATGATAGATGATGTTTTTCGAGTTACACGCGTCGGTTTGTTAATCATGGGGTAAGCACTAAATTGAGAAAGAGTATTTATGAAATTTTTGACGTGGTTATCAGTGTTTAAATTTATCAAGTTTAAATTAAAGTCTCCGAGTAAGTATAGATGTTTTTTAGAGGTTTGAGTTAATATTCGCCTTAAGTCATTTTCAAATTGATTGTAACTGCCATTAGGTGGTCGATATAAAACTGTTATAAACGAATTTTTTTCTTTTTGGTTTATTATCTCTATAGTTAATGATTCGCAATTTGAGTTATTCACACTTAGATTATCTACTTTTTTATACGTCAACGAGTTGTGAATAAATATGCATACGCCTCCGCCAATACCGTTTTTTCTTGGTTGGTGAACAGACTTGTAATCTGTTAAATGCAAATTAGAGTTACTCATATCTTCACTCTGACACCAGGTTTCTGTAAGACAGATTATACTGAATTTAATACTTATATTATTTAGAATTAATTTTAGATTTTCAAAATTTTTGCTCATGCTTCTAATATTTATATTTAGTAATGATATGTAATGTAGTGATTTATTTAAAATACTTGTAACCTCATGAACTTTAAAATAGTTAGTTTCTAATGAATAATTGTCAAGAATGTTTACGTCAGGATCAATGTTCTTTGAAAAGTGACGTACGTTTTCACCAGAAAATGTTTTAAAAAAATTATAATTAATTGTTTCCGCCATTTATAAAGACAAGAAAAAAATAAAAATTAAAATTAAAAAAGTTAAATAAATAAAACTGCATTACTTTTACTTTGGAACATTGATCAAGTATTTTACCGCGTTTTTTAAATGAATAATTTTGTCATACCTCACTGCAAAGTTTTCTCCCTTTAGACGTCGTTCTTTAACTTCTGCAAACAACTTTTTCCTAATATCAACTGTCATTTTAGAGAAATCTTCGTTGACATATATATTTGATCCTTTTAATCTATTCGTTTCTTTCAATATTTTCATTTTATCTTTATAACTTTTTAATTTCATCACGATTGATCTTGAACGATTATCTTTTTTAATTCCAGTACGATGTGCACGTTCAATGTCGATTCCCAACAAACCTAGATTTTTTTCAAGAAATATTTTTACTTTTTCTTCCGTTTGTGACCAAGTTTCTTTATCATTTTCCGGTAACCCATCGATTCTTAAGTTATCTCTTCTTGTTCTATCTTCAACGTTTCTTTGTTGATTCTTTAAGAGTTGTAAACAAGTTAATTCCTTTTCAAAGCTGTTGTGGCAAGCCGCAACTTTTTGATCAATAAGGTTTTCTTGAAAATTTAAACTTAATTTAACATCTGCAACATCTTTCTCGAGTATTTTAATTTTACTTATGTTTTCATTTAGAATGTTTTCAATTTTATCCAGGCGATTGTTAATTATTTTCGTATTTCTGCTTATAATATCTAATACGTTTTTTTCTTGTTGTTTGAGTAATGCTTCGGTTTGATTTTGCATTTCTTTTTTGAAGTCCATGAACATTTCTTTTAACATTTTTTTTAATTTCTGATAATGTTGCCATGATATAGATATAGAATGATATAGAAATGATATAGAAAAATCGAGTTCAAAAACAAAAATATCTACACTTTTACAAAATACGAAAAAAAATGTTAGTTTATAAATATATTTTTTCGTGTTTGCAAATTTAGAAAGATTTTTGAAAGCTGTTATAAACACATCCGTTCACTACGCAAGCTGAGTTGCAAAAAAAAAAAAAAAAAAAAAAAAAAAAAAAATATTTTACCATACAAGCTGGCTGCCAGTGTTTTTACAAATACTCATACTCAAACGTAATTTTTTAAAACATTTGGAATAGATGACTTATATAAATGTTATATAAATGTATTTATGTTAAAGAAGCAACATCAACATAACATGACAATATATAACAATATATAAAACTATCTAAAACAATTGGGAAAATTTGTATTACCGTGCAAAATAAAACTATACCAACGAGTAGGTGTCACGTAGGGCGAGAGGGGTGCCGACTAAAAAAATATATATATATATATATATATACACATAGATATTTTTACATATACATGTATATATATATATATATATATATATATATATATATATATATATATATATATATATATATATATATATATATATACAACTTAATAAATATATATATATATATATATATATTTACAACCCAATGCCCTTTAAGACGTTTACCAGTTTTGCAGATTAGGAATTTGTAACATAGAACATTATCTTAATAGAACATTATATTAATAAAAAATTAAAAAAAAAAAGGAGTTAAAAAGAAGATTTAATCAAATATTCCTTTTTTTTTTGAGGATAATAGGGGATTTTAGAGGAGATTTTTTAAAAAACTTTAGAGGATCTTAGACCAGCTGTGACCACCCTGATATATATATATATATATATATATATATATATATATATATATATATATATATATATATATATATATACATTTATATATATATATATATATATATATATATATATATATATATATATATATATATATATATATATATATATATATATATATATACATTTATATATAT
This sequence comes from Hydra vulgaris, assembly GCF_022113875.1. Classification (NCBI taxonomy): domain Eukaryota; kingdom Metazoa; phylum Cnidaria; class Hydrozoa; order Anthoathecata; family Hydridae; genus Hydra; species Hydra vulgaris. The sequence continues at coordinate 9,727,579 of NC_061158.1, read as the reverse complement.
ATATATATATATATATATATATATATATATACATATATACATTTATATATATATATATATATATATATATATATATATATATATATATATATATATATATATATATTTATATATATATATATATATATATATATATATATACACTCTTACGAAAATTGGTTTTTCATTGATTATCTAGAAAATCGATCGGTTTCACAGAAAACCCAAAGGTTTTATGGCGTATCCAAAAAATGATTTGGTTTTTTGCAAGAGAAACAAAAATAAATTGGTTTTCCAACAATTCATATTTGAAAAACTATTGGTATTTTAGAAAATAAATGCGTGGGTTTTAATTTATTTTGGTTTTCCAAATATTCATCTATTATCTTTAAATTTGATTGGTTGTTTACTTGCAGCCTCCATATTAGTTTTAAACAAGCGCGCTATTTAATAACTGTCATTTATTCGTTACTTATAAAATTGGAATTGCTGTTATCTATTTTAAATTTTACTCTCTAAGAAGTCGTTCAATTATTTTATTAAACTAATGGCATCAAATATCTTTTTACCTGTTAGTATTTGTTATATCTATTTAAAATATATCTCTAATGTTTTTATTTCCAAAGTTATTGCTTAGCATTACTATTAGTAATGCTAAGCAATAACTTTGAATATATGAATTTGCTATATAAAATTATTGCTTATTGCTAAGCCTTAGTAAATCCCAAGGCTTAGCAATAAGCAATAATTTTATATACCAAATATATTGTTATAAGTAATATATTACATATACTAATATATTAATATATACGATATATTGCTAATAGCAATATGTCGTATATATTGCTTATAACAATATATAGTATATGGTCGCTAAGCTATAATTTTAAAAAAGTAGTAGCAATATTATTACTACTAATTATGCATATTTAATAATAATAATACCATTACTGTAACTATAACTAATATATATAGTATAACTTTTTTTATCTTATGATATTTCATTATGATTACAATTTTTATACTATAACTATTAGTAATAGTTATAGTAACTTTAACTATTAGTTGATAGTAATTTTAATAATATAACTATATATATATATATATATATATATATATATATATATATATATATATATATATATATATATATATATATATATATATATATATATATATATATATATATATATATATATATATATATATATGTAAATGTATAATATAACTATTAATATAATGATATGAATATCCCATATGATAATATTATGTTTTGCTAAGCAATGATTTCCTAGTTTCCTAATATTTTGCTAATTCTAGTGAGTTTGCCACCTGGGATGAAGAAAATAGGAACAAAGAAATTCAATTCAAAAATTACAAAAAATTTTAAAGAAATTAAACTACTTTAGTGTTTGATGATATAGTCAACATATAAATAGTATATATATATATATATATATATATATATATATATATATATATATATATATATATATATATATATATATATATATATATATATATATATATATATATATATATATATATATATATATATATATATATATATATATATATATATATATATATATATATATATATATATATATATATATATATATATATATATATATATATATATATAGATTTGAAAAGCGTATATAAATATGGTAAAAAATTAATAAACTTCATTGTTTGTAATAAATTGTAATTTCTGGCCGATTATTTCTATTCTATGAAACAAAACTCATCGAGCTAAGTTTAGTAAAATAATCATAAATGTTTCGTTTTAAAAGTTATGACATAACTTTAATTAAATCGTTATTGCTGGAAAACCAGTTTTTGGTTTTACGGCTTGTCCCAATAAACGAACCAATTTTGATTATCCAGAAAACCAAAAAGCGTCGGTTTTCTAGAAAACCAATTTAGTTTGATTTTCTGGATATTCAAATTGGTTTTCTAGAAATCCAAATTACTTTGGTTTTCTGAAAAACCGAAATAAATTGGTTTTCTAGATATTCAAATTTGGTTCGTTTATTGGGACAAGCCGTAAAACCAAATTTGGTTTTTTGAAAAACCGATTTTTTTAAGAGTGTATATATATATATTATTATTATTATTATTATTATTATTATTATTATTATTATTATTATTATTACCATTATTCAGTGATCAAAAAATATATATATATAATAAATCTATTTAAGGTTTAATAAAGTGATGCTATACCAGGCCCCTCTAAAAAACACAGAAGCTACAGACAAAGCAGCAATCGTTTCTGTTTTTGAAAGCATGGATAGATGGAGCATTCACTACTGCTTGGGAAAGCGCATACCATGGGACAACAACTCTATTTGAAAAAAAGTTTTGTCGTTCTTCACAATTTCGTACAAGCTGGCGTTCTAGTTTTTGATTATGTTCTCTCAAAATATACTTGACTTTACTGTTTAAAAGTTTTTGTGGAACGAAAAAACTGACAAGTTCGAGTTGACGTGTAATTTAAGATTGTTCAATTAGGTCTGCTTTTTTACGGCGTTCTTCAAGTGTTGTTTGACCGAGCTGTTAGAGTCAATTTTTATAGGCAGGTGTTTAATATATAATAATGTTTTGTTGCTCGATGTTGGACTTGTTCGAGGATAGCAATGTCGGACTTTAAATGCGGCGACCAGGCTTGAACAGCAAACTCGAGGTGGGGGCGAATGTAAATAAGATACAATGTGCGTCATAAATAAAAACTGCGACTCCGAAATGTGTTTTTGAGTCGCCCTAGCATTCTATTCGTAATTGATGGAGCTGACTCTACTTGTGGTATTACTTTAAGGTCTTTGGAGACCATCACACCAAGGTCTCGTTCGACTACAGTCTTTTCGAGTGGATAACTCGTGCCGTCAACGTTGGCCATTGAGTAATTGTGCGTCGACTTGTTAGAAGTGCGGCCAACATGCATTACTTTTGCATTTCTCAATGTTGAAATGCATAAGCCAAATATGTGACCATTCCACTGCTCTGTCAATGTCGGCTTGGAGAGTGATGCTATCCGACTTGTTTTTAATTATGCCAATAATTTTACTGTTGTCAGTTTCATATGATGACAAATTCTGTCCGGCAGGTCATTAATGAAGATTACGAAGAGCAATTGGTCCAAGACCGAGCCTTGAGGCACAACACTAGTGACCGTTTGCCATTCAGATGTGATGCCGTTGATGACCACTTGTTGACTTCGGTCGTGTAACCAAGCTGAGATCCAGTCTAAAAGCTTGCTGGGTCGACAACATAAATTGCTTCAGTACGACTTTCGAAAGCTGGCAATGGACTTTCGGGCTCTAAAACAAAAATCGAATGAAAATAGCTATTTAATAATGAGTATATATCGCCGGCATAGGTAGTGATGTTGCTATTAGCTGTTTCTAGCAATGTAATAGTGTTCCTAACGCTCTGTTTGATTTGTGCATGTGCATGTAAGAGTTTAGGGTTGTTTTTGCACTCACTGGCGAGTTTTTCTTCGTAATTAATGGCAGATTTTACCATTTTAGTAATGTTTTTGCATGCGGTGCGATGTAATTCTTTGAGTAATTGGTGTACATCGTGATCTGCATTAATAAACTTGGCCCAAGAAGCGCGTTTAGCTTTAACCGCCTTAACAAGATCTGGTGTTACCCATTGCTTCTGTTTTTCAGTGAAGGAGTAGATTTATATTTATTCATTATACACGTTTACTAGGAGCTGGTAGCTATCGTTTGCATTTAGACCAGTGAATTCTGTTTCCCAATCAACAGCTGCAACGTGCGAGGATATTGCTGCGTAGTTTGCTCGGCTCTAAATAAGTCGAGGTCGTAATGGCAAAGTAGGCAAGTTATCAGTTAATGAAGCAGTGTGCCTGGTCCATTGTAGTGTTACCGAGAGAATCACCTTGTTTGATGAACATGGCACGGTCTGGCTAGTTTATTATGATCAGATCAAGTGTGCTAGTGGGCTGGACGTGTTGACTACTACGGTACGTTGGAAATGTGACAAGCTGAGATAGGTGACATTCATCAAGCCACTTTTGAAACCTGATATTGCCTTGACGCTCGTCTCTCACGTGGACAACTGCTGTAATGCCACCGTTAACTTCAATAAACTCATAAGATGTATGGCTGAAATTAAAATCTCCATACAGTGGCATTGTAGAGCAGTTTAAATTAGGCAGTATCTGCAGAGCGGTCGTGATCGATGTGATACACTGAGTAAGAACTTGATCATTAAGGTCGTGAGGGTGATATATGCAGCCAAGGAGAAACGATTCTTCACCCATTTTTATTTTTCGCTAAATTTGCTCAATTGATATTAAATTGAGCTGATTAGAATTAACTTCATTGATTATAATATTGTCTTTTGTGTAAATGGCAACTCCACCACCCCTATTTTCTCTGTCTTTGCGATGAGGTTGGTAGCCGGGTATGGCAACGCCTGAGAAATCTATGAACCAAGTTTCCACAAAAATGATGACTGGTGGCCAACTAGATTTAGGCAGAGCAGAGAGCCTGACTAACAGCTCTTGGCGTTTGTCATTATTGAGTGAGCATGGGTTGTTTGCCCAGTAGCGTAGATGGTTAGGTGAAGCAGTGGAAGAGTTCGGCTAAATTGGTTTTATTTTTGCTTTAGTTATCAGTCTAGGACGTCTAGATGGCAGTAGAGATTTCTGATTTAGGAACGGCTGTTTAACTGGCGTAGTCAGCCAGGGCTCTGGCTGGCGATGCAAACACATAGCACTGGTTGGACGTTGGTTCAATGACATTGATGCAACTGATGCGACCTGTCCTTCGACGTATAACATTCCGAAACAGTTTATCTAGAATGTTAGCAGCAGCGAATTTGTCATTTAGCTTCTTGAGCTGGGTGCGAGAAGCGTTAAACTCAGTTTGCTGCTCTGGCGTTCGGTCTTTGTGAACATAGACACCCTAGTATGTCTCTTGCTTGTGATGGGCGCATGTTTTGAGTATTTCAGTTCGAGATGAAAGATTAGATAGTGAAACCTGGATTATGTTCGAGTTTGATATCTTTACTTTGTTTTTAATTGTTTTGATGCGGTTAACACGTACAATACCAGTAGCATCCTTCAATCCCGTTGCTAAAAAAAAATCCTCAACAAGCTTTTTATCGTTTACTGTGCTAGACTTGTTAAGACCGACTACAATGACGTTTAACTCGCGACTTTGACTATTTTTATTTTGAGCGGTTATAAAGTACTTAATTGCTGCTGCTGTTTACTTTCGTCCGTTTTGTCCGTTAGCAAATATGTAAATGATGGCGGGGCTGATGATTTTATTTCTTTCAATTCATTAATATTTTTGACTAAAAATTCAATTTTACCTTTTAGGGTTTTTTCTCTTATTTCACTAGACCGTTTCATATCCGCCAGTGCAATAGGTACAGCTGCCTTGATTATTAGAGCGATATCATTTTGGTAATTTCTCATGAGAGTTAATTCAGTTTAATTTATTTAAATTAATTTAGATATTTTATATTTAAATATATAAACTTTAAAATATTTATATATAATAATAAAATATCCGCAATATAATTACTAATAATTATTTATAATCGAAATATGATTGTCAAGACGCAAATTAAGCTCATGATAAAAAAATTATCCGAAAACAAACAACAGATGAGAAAAAGAGTCAGGTGCAAACGTAAATCGCATTTACCTAGGAAGTTCACACCTTCCTTGCCAATGTTACTTATTGGGCTGGAGGCGGTGCACAGTGGAGTATTTCAAGGTAACAGTCAATTACGAAAATTTCATATAAGATTATTATTGAATATATATTGAATAAGCTTTATAAAGGCTAGTGTTGCCCACTTCCCTTCCAGGTATAACAGTAGTTAAAACTAAGAATTCGCGTGAGCTGTTTGTATTTGTTTTTTACGCTTCCAGTCAAAGACATCTTTTAAAAGTATTTTTTTGAGTTTTTATACAGTAAAATCTTTAATAAATCACGATGAACGTTGGAAAAGAAGGTATGTACATACAAAATAAATCTATAGTTTCTTCATTTTACTAGACTAAAAATATTAGGTTTTTTTTTGTAAATACTATAATCAAAATTGTTTTCGTATATCATTTAATGTTTAAGTTACAATCAAAATCTAAACTTCTTTTCTAGTCATCTCTCTCATTATTGGTTAGGATTCTGAAAAAAAAAAAGAAATAAGTTTTACTTTCTTTTAGTCTTTTTCGAGTGTTGGCGTTCTCTGTTTTGTTTATTGAACATTGGTAAAGTTTTATTCTTTTTTTTTTAAAAAAAAAAAGTTTTTAAGAAATGTGATTATCGTATTATTAAATCAAATTTGAGATTTTTTTTCTTTCAAAATTTTTAACTAAAATAACTAAATTAGTTATTTTAGTTAAAAATTTAACTAAAATAACTAATTTAAAAAACTAAATTAGTTATTTTAGTTACAAATTTTGAAAGAAAAAAATCTCAAATTTGATTTAATAATACGATAAAAACATTTCTTAAAAACTCTTTTTTTTAAAAAAAACAGAATAAAACTTTACCAATGTTTAATAAACAAAACAGAAAGCGCCAACACTCGAAAAGACTAAAAGTAAGTAAAACTTATTTCTTTTTTTTTCAGAATCCTAACCAATAATGAGAGATGACTAGAAAAGAACTCTGCGATGTTTTGAAAAAATGCCCTACAAAAAAAATTGAAGATCACCTCAAAATTATTACAATATGTACTGAAAATGAAAAATGTTCACTAAAAAACGCATTAAAAACATTCAAGTTTTATTTTAAACAAAAATGGATACCTGCTAACAACGTAAAAGAAGCACTTTTTGAAGGAAAATGAAGTATTTCTCAACGCCATCATAAGTCTACCCACCTGTATAATAAAAAGACCTGGTCGCATAACACCACAAAAGATTTTAAGGTGCTGAGTTCACCAAGCAAGAGACGTAGAACAAAAGCTTTAAGAGAGCAAATATCTTTTAAATAACTAACCTATGCTGCCCAAATGAGTCAGCGTGATGCAGGATATTGTTATGCGTCTAGAATAATGAAAGATATTAGCTGTTCACCGGAAAAGGCAAAAAAAGAGGAAAATTTAATTTAATTCAGACTAATGTTATAAAAAATCACTCACCATTAGCATTATTGATTTTTGTAGATTTTTTCAAAAGCAAATAACATAGATAAAAATTTTTGAACAAAAATATTTATCTATGTTATTCGCTTTTGAAAGAATAAAAAAAAAAAATAATGTTATCCGCCACGAGAGTCAATAACAGTTTCAGAAGCGTGTTGTGGAATTAAACTACAAAATATTCTAGATCACACATCTAGATGCTTGTGTGAATATTTAGATGAAGTTTTAGAAACCTTAAATGAAGAAGAAAGATGCAATTTAGAGATGCTATCAAAATGGGGTTGTGATGAATCACAGCAGCAAATATTTAAATAAAAGTTCCAAAATAGTTCTGATAGTAACTCTAACATCTTTCAAAGTTCATTTGTGTCTTGCTTATACGCCGTATTTGTACCTCGCTTATACGCCATATTTGTGGCCAGGAGGTTATTTGGCAAAACCCAGTGCCCTCACCTAGAAGATACTGTTGTCTAATACGAATTCGTTTTATCCATGAAAAGATATAACAAATGAAGAAATTTATGTAGAAATCAAATAAAAAACTTAAGAAAAACTGAAACATCGAAATTTTTTGGTGGTATTATACATATAAAGCATACCTTGGCATTTACAATGTTACAAAGGTATGCAATGCGTAACCAACACGGCATCTACTATGAGGTGCTATATATGTGAAATTACGTCGAGAGGCTTTAATAATTTAAGTATAAATAACATAGAAAATCCAGATATCCAGATAAATTTTAGTTTATCGATATAAAGAATTTGATTCAAGGATTTGATTTTTGGAATCTTTACTGCATTTTACTTACATTTATCGAGAACACAAAATGATAAAATAATTGTGGCGGAAACAAAAAAACATACAAAAAATATTCATAGAGAAAATGAGGCTGCTGGTGAATATTTCAAAAGTAGGTTTCGGGAATACTAATGATGGAAATACATTTAGAAGATTTTTCTCAGATCCTCAAAACTTATCCTGCATCACAGGAATCGATATAAGACTTTTTAAATATTGTAGTATCATTATGAAAACCTAGTCAAGTGGATATACAATAGAAGCCAAAAAATTTGAAAAGTTTGCAGAACTGACAGCAGAACTTTATATTGAAATTTATGGTGCTACCCAATAACTACAATACATAAGATATTTAGACATGGTGTCACAATAATTGACCAATATATATTGCCTATTGGTCAATTATCGGAAGAAGTGGCTGAGGCTCGAAACAAGCACTTTCATGATTAAAAACAGAATTTCTCAAGAAAGTTTTCAAAAGAAATTTGCCACAGGGATATCCTAAACAGATTTCTGTTAAGCTCCGACCCTTTGCTGAGCAGTGCCAGAATAAGGTTTAGGAATAAAAAAATTATGGGTTCAAAAGGGCAAATATATTGGGGTATTTTTGAAAAATCTTGCAATGTTTTTCTTGCAGCTTAAATTTTTTGGTTAAAATTTTTCCACCAATTGAGTTCCTATTAAGTTTTTGAGAGTTAAATCAAGATTTCTTTTTTTATTATTTATTGTTTTCATAAAAAAAATTTAAATAGTTTGAAAAAGTTATTTTAATTAGCAGCTTACACTATAAATTATATTTTATTAGTCTCACAATCTGTACTAAATTTAAAAAGCCATATACTTACAGCAAAAATGTTGTTAAACGTGCAGTTAAACACTGAGCTGTCTAACATAGGCATAAGAAAACTTGTTTCAACTCTCAAAAAAGAAACAGGAACTCAGTTGGTATTAAAAAATTTCAACCAAAAATTTAGGCTGCCAGAAAAACATTGAAAGATTTCTTTCAGCATTCAGTTGTCAACTTTGCAAGTACAGAAGGAGAAACTAAAGAACAAAAACATAAACTTGGAAGATTTAACTAACAAGGTTTTGCTGGATAGAGAATACAGCTAAAAACATTTTTTCTGACTTGGAATTGATGGTGGAGGATCATTTTTGAAAATCAACTTGGTTGTTATAATGGTCAGTGACAAGAGTAACGAAACAAGTAGTTCTCAACAACAAAAACATCACTTGCTGAGAGATTCAATTGGTTGTAACACAGGTGTTAAACGTTAGCTCATTGCTGCCATTGTTAAAAATCTACCTGAAACATACGAGAATGTCAAAGCGTTGATAAATATTATTCAAGTAAATAGAGTAGCATTTTACATTTCATGTTAATTAAAAATGGCCTATTTTATTTGTGGAATTCAATCCCTTTTAAACAAGCATCATTGCTGCTGATGCGTTGTTAATTCCGACAATCTATGAGAATGCGGATTTCTAAAATTTTTTGGCACATTGAAGAAAAGATAAGTTGACTTTGTTGCTAAAAGCTCAGATTCAAACTTTGCAAAAAATTTTGCAAATGTAATCCAATTACGATTGGTCAATATGGACAACTCAGTGCTTATTTTAGATGTTATTCCGCCAATGAAATTCCATTTTCTTCTTAGAGTTGATCATCTTATCAAAAATCTTTTTGACTTGTGGCCTGTAACCAAAGAATGGACAGCTAAATTATACACAGCTCCAGCCTACCATGTTGGACACTACATAGGCAATTATTGCTATATGCTTTTAAAAACACTAAAGGAAAGTTTAGGACTGAAATTCAGAAATTCAAAACATTTTTCCTACTTTTGTCAATACAATTCACACCAAAAGTCCATGCTGTCTTCTACCACGTTGAAGAATTTGTGTTAAAACATCAATCTTTGCTCGAAAATTTTAGTAAACAAGCAACTGAAACATTGCAATCAAAATTCAATTCTAATTCGGAAAGATAAAAGCATTGCTTCGATCATTCAGAACATGGAAAATATCTTTTTAACTGTGTTGACTATATTAGCAAGCATTTGTAACAAAGAAAAGGAAAATTATCATATGAAAGTATATATTGCATATAATAAAAATTAGAATAAAAATTACAACTATTAACTTAAATCTGTAAAAAATTTTATTTCTTGTCTCTAATATTTCACACCTACTTTTGATAAGATGTTTTGTTTCAACGTACTTTTGATAAGATGTTTTGTTTCAACGTACTTTTGATAAGATGTTTTGTTTCACTGTACTTTTGATAAGATGTTTTGTTTCAATGTACTTTTGATAAGATGTTTTGTTTCAACGTACTTTTGATAAGATGTTTTGTTTCAACCAAGGGTGTGGAGTCGTAAAAAAAAAATAACGACTCCGACTCCAGTAGTTGAAATTTTTTGAGTACAACTCCGACTCCAACTTCAAAGCAAAATTTCTGAAAAACTCTTTGAATTCTTTAAAAAATATTACGCAATAACTTAAAAAATTATTTTTTAACAAATTTATGAAATGTTCTTTGAGGTTTAGTATGAACATAAGGTTAATTGAATGTTTTTTACATGCACGTGCAATACCAAGAAGTTTTACTATTGGAGTCGGAATCGCGATTTTGTTTAGCGACTCCGACTCCGCTGAAAATGTCGCTGAAAATGAAACTCTGACTCCGCAGCCCTGGTTTCAACGCACTTTAGATAAGATGTTTTGTTTCAACGTATTTTAGATAAGATGTTTTGTTTCAACGTACTTCAGATAAGATGTTTTGTTTCACCGTACTTTTGATAAGATATTTTGTTTTAACTTGATAAGATGTTTTGTTTCAATTTTAGATAAGATACTTGGGAACTTTTTAGTTTCGAAAAAGTTAAATTTGGATTTTAAACATTAAGTTTAAGATTGAGTCTTATACTTTTAATGTTTAAAATAATAAATTTTTGCAACAACAATTTTTAGCATTTTTACAGAAATACCTCATTAAATTTGCTTTCTTGAACTCAGTCTATGAAAATATTATTAAAAAAAAAAAAAAAAAAAAACAGAAAGTAAATTAATATGAGCAGCCGTGGCGCAGTGGTGGCGGTGGCGCAGTGGTGGCGGTGGCGCAGTGGTTGACCTCTGAGTTCTGGCTAAGAACTCAGAGGTCCAAGGTTTGACGCCAGCTCAAACCTAACAAGCGACATTGGTACAGAAGAACGCATATTTAAAATAAAGTTTTCGGTTTTTGAAGAAAAACGGTTTTAGTGTATTTTTATTTGAAAATTTTAGGAAACATTCTGAAACCCTAAAATTGATTGGGAATATTTAAGAAACAAACCAACTAAATATAACAGCAAACTCAATAAAAACTTTTTTTCTTATGAAAAAATGAAAAGAAAAGCAAAACACACTGCATACTGGGTAACAACAAATAAAAAGATAACACTTGTTTTACATATTTACATATTTAAAAAATATTATTTAACCAAAGAAAATGTTTCACAAACGTTGTTTTTCTTCCTCACGCTTTTAAATAAACTTTTTTTTAAAACAAGAACAAATAAAATTATGTTTGGTACGTTTGCATTGTAAAAAACATAATACATCAAATGAAAGTTAAAAGTAAATTTTTTCATTGTTATTTCAATTTTTAAGAATTTTTCCTTTTTTCGTGTTTCTTATTTCAAATTTTATGATCAAAACAAGTTCGATGAAAAAATATTCTCCAGATAACAGAGAAGTTGCCATATCAACACACCATAAAACTGGTCAAATCAATGCTTCCAAATTTATCGAAGACTCTCATTGATTAATGGGTCCGCTCCGTCTCTAATCAACTGAATTAAAATACGTGCTATATTGCGCGCATCATCAATTCCACGATGGGGACGTCCTTCGAACTCCATTCCTAAATGCTGAAGCATTAATTCTACGTTTGCCTGATTTATCTTATAGTAATTATAAAAATGCTTTCTGATATTGACCCATCGGTGGAAATAATGCGGAATTTGAATATTAAGAGTCTTGCATTGATTTTTAAGAAAACGGTCTAAGTCCCATGGCCTAAAAAAAATCAGGACTAATCAACATAATATAGCTATATATATATATATATATATATATATATATATATATATATATATATATATATATATATATATATATATATATATATATATATACACACACACACACACACATATATATATATATATATTCATCGATCACTCTCCTGAAGATATATATATATATATATTCATCGATCACTCTCCTGAAGATATATATATATATATATATATATATATATATATATATATATATATATATATATATATATATATATATATATATATATATATATATTAGGGTGGTTCAGAAATACAAATTTAGTTTAGAATAACATTAGCATTAAACTTGGTAACTTATTTCCCTCACATTTTGGGCTGGGGGCACAAATTTTGGGTTTTGGTAGTTCGTAGGCTCCAATCACTGAGATTTTCTCAATCACCAAATAAAGCTTTGATACTACTGCTTCCATCATTAGAAAGCCAAGGAGATATATTACGAAAATGGCGTATAAGCTGGAGCGGCCACTACTTCTTCTTGGTTGTAGACGCCATATTTTGGAAAGACATATTACCCACTTTAATATGATACATCCAGGTAGTAAAACGTCTGGTCCAGAGAACCAGCTCTTTAAACACCTAAAATCTGTCAGGAATGATCTTGAAAAAGACACAGTTCCATTAATAAGGATCTCAAACAGAAACTTGGATAAATAAACATCTTGAGGCTAAACATTTCTACAGAGATGTAACAGATAATAGGTTTCTGGTCTATTGCATTATGCAAGATGCATACAAAAGTGTTTCATTACCGTAAAACCTTAAAATGTATTTACTATTGGAAACCATTCCAAATTTATCAGAAGAAAATATAGAAGAGATTCGTCATATTGCTATTTTTGTCGGCATCTTTACACTCAGTGGTTTCTTAGAACAGTATCGCCAACTGCTGCCCCATATCAGTGTTTTTTTTTTTGTTTAACATTTTCGCTTCCAACAAGGTTGCAAGCAACCACTAATTAGTGTTGAAAGTTACTGGAAGAGAGAAGATGCAGACTGTAGAGCAAGATGATGATTGACAGACGACTTAAAAGATTGCAAATTATATGAATCAGGAAAGCAAGATGAAGGAAGCGAATTCCAAAGAACTGATGTTTGAGGAAAGAAACTAGATGAATAAGAGTTTTTAGAGCACTTAGGAACAGTAACGGAAAAAGGATGAAACTTAATTGAATCACGAGTAACACGAGAGTAAATTTTAGTAGATGGCACAAGAGACGCTAGCTCTTTAGAGCAGTGCCCATTATAGTATTTGTAGAAAAGAGAAAGAGAAGCAACATTACAACGATGTGACAGAGGTTGAAGGTTGGCTGCAAGAGCAGGTCCAACTATGTTTACAATGCGTTTTTGCACCTTGTCTAAAAGAGAAAGGGCATCATTAGAAGATCCACCCCAGATATGGCAACAGTATTCCATAACAAGACCGGAGTTGAGATTTATAGAGATGGAGAATAGAATCCTGAGTATGAAAGTGTCAAGCTCGATAAAGAGATGCAACTTTATCAGATGCTAATTTTGAAACAGAATTGATATAAGGTTTCCAAGAAAGATCAGAAGTAAGAGTTAATCCTAGAAGATGAAGGGTAGATGACTCATTGAGTACATTACTGTTCATAAATAAAGAAAGGTCTAAATTATTGCGATAACGATTGGCTGAAAAAAATTGAGTTTTATCTGATTTAAAGTTCACCAGCCACTGTGAGCCCCATGCTGGAGCAGAAGAGAAATCCTTTTCAGGCTCAAATGCCCCCTTCAAACAATCAGAGGGAGTTGGCTTCTTATCGTGACAAGAATAAATGGTAGTATCATCGGCGAACAATGCCACCTTAGATGTGAGAATATCTGGAAGATCGCTAATGTAAATTAAAAAGAGTACAGGTCCAAGGATTGAACCTTGAGGAATCCCTGAGGTTATAGAATAAGAAGAAGAGTGCTGTTCGTCAAGGACAACTTTTATACTACAATTGGAAAGAAAGGATTCAATAATCTTAAAGATGTTTCCAGATACACCATAAGTTGATAGCTTATGGAGAAGACCAGCATGCCAAACTTTATCAAACGCTTTAGAAATGTCAAGAGCGATGGCCTTAACCTCTCCACCTTTATCTAATGCACAATAAAACCTATTAGTTATTACTTTTAGCAAATTAGCCATAGAACGAGAAGATCGAAATCCATATTGATGATCAGAAAGTAAGTTATTAGATTCAAGATAAGAGATTAAAAGTTTGTTAATAAAAGATTCAAAAACCTTGCTTATGATAGGAAGAAGACTAATGGGACTGAATGAATCGGATTGCTCTCCAGAATTTTTAAAAATAGGGATAACAGATGCTGCTTTCCAGCAGGCTGGAAAACAAGACTCTGATAAGCACTTGTTGAATAGTATTGAAAGGATAGATGACAGCTCCGGAGAACACTTCTGCAAGACTATAACAGGTATGTTGTCCGGGCCGCAAGCTGTAGAAGAGTCTAAGCAGGAAATCACTTTAGATATAGAAGCTGGAGTATATCAGGTAGAACGCAACTAGTGGAATCAAGAGATGATATTGATGAAAAGTTCTGTAATAGCAAACAATTCAGCCTTGTCTTTAGGTGAGGTGACAAAGTCTGAACCATACAAAAGAGGTGGAATTACAGACCTGGCCTTACTATTGATACTATTAAAGATTCTCCAGAAGTCACAAGAGCCTAACTTATAAATATAAATAAGAAAAAAGAGTAAAAATTATTTAGTTAATTGTTTGATTGATGACTTAATCTAATATTGTTAAAATATTGCATAGGATATGAAAGCTCTGTTACAGACGATAAGATTCATGGATATAAATTTTCTTGGAGCTATTTCAGTATTAAAATCATTTGACAGACACAGCTGGTACCTTGATCCTGTCTTAGTTGTGCTTTAGCAGATAAACGTTGCCAAAACAGAGAAGATAATGCCAAAGCATTGATTAATACACTTCTCTCCAAACCAAACGTGTCTCCACTTGAACATGTTATGGTCTATAAAGAGCTTTTTCACTCTCTAGACTTTGCACAAGATCAGCCTCCTTCTTTTTGCTCTCTAGTAATTTAGCAATCTTGGCTCATCTTTGATAAGATTGGACATGGAAAGAGTGGTTTGCAGTGGCTTAAGTTCCCTTCACAGTTCTGGATGTCTAACAATTTTTATCTTGAGTTTGAATCTACTATTAAATCCTATGATGTTGTCAATGACTTATCTGAGAGGGCCATTAATCTAGTTAAAGAACTGATTGGAAAATCAAACAAAGAAAAAAAGAGACATTATTCTTGCTTAACTATGTTTACAAAAAAAATAAACAAGGGGCAAAGAAAAAAGATTTAGCATGGAATGTAACAAAAAATATTTTAAATATTGAATATTAATAATTTGAAGTCTAATATGGAATTGTAATTATTTTTATTTATTCCCCCTCCTCCTCCTGCAGCTTGAAAAAAAGGTATTAGTATATTAATAGGCGAGGGCTAATCCACCTTCCTCTAGATTCATCTCTAAGTTTAATATTAAAAAATAATATAATATATTATAATAGCTTATTTATAATTCCATTTAACTGGCTAGATTTTATAATGAAAAATACCATAGAAATACAGGGGTCTCGGAAGCTTTTTTTGGTGATTAAGATAGATAACTTTCAGACATGGAGCAATTTTTAATTTTGGGTATGTTTATACTTATATTAAATGAGAATACTTTGAACTACTATCTACCAACACTCATTCTTACCTGACTTGTCATTCACAACCCTCGGAATTCGGAAAAACAAGGTCGGCAATAATTTGCTAACCTCAATCTTTAAGAGGATGGCATTAGGTCGGCAAAAGAAATTTAATACAAAGGTCTCACCATAAAACATAGAAACGAGGTCAACAATTATTTGCTGACCTCAAACACTTTTGCCAAATGCCGACCCTATTTCCGCGGGTTGCATTCAGCAACCCTTGGAACTAGGGTCTTATCCTTTACTGCATCTCTCTCTTTATGCTCTAAAAATGTTTAAACATCTAGTTTTTTTGCCCGCACTATAATGCTTTGGAGTTCTCTCCTATCTTTATGTTTTCCTGACTCATACAACCTTCAACTTTTAAAGTTTTTAGTCAATCATTTCCTTCTCTTTAACACTATTCATTATTTTTTAATAACTCCCAACTTATTACTTCTTAAAACTTTTTTAAATTAATGCTTTGATAGAATTTTTATTACTGCTCTATAATAAATTATAAACCTCAAGCATATATAAAATAAAAACAAAAAATTATTTTGATTTTAATAGTTTAATTGTTGTAATGATTTTTTTATTATTATAAAAACTTTATTATTATAAAAAATATAAAATATCATTGTGAGCTTATTTTTATAAGGTATATTTTCTATTATTAACTATAATATATTAACACTATATATTATTATGTTAAAATTAACATAGAAATATATATATATATATATATATATATATATATATATATATATATATATATATATATATATATATATATATGAACAACATATTTTGATTTAAATAAAACTCATGAAATTTATAAATAATAAATTATCCCTTACCCGTCAGTAGCAATGCAAAATGTTTCTGTCGGCATAACCTGTTGTTTTAACCATTTATCAAATCTCTGAAGAACAACTTCAAAAACTGAGGAAGATTCTACCTGAACCTATGTGCATTAAAATTAAAAACAACATTACAAAAGATGCACATATGAACAATAAACATTAAAAACAACATTACAAAAGATGCACATATGAACAATAACCATTAAAAACGACATTACAAAAGATGCACATATGAACAATACTCTTTAAAAATAGTGTTGTTATAACTTCAAAATAATTTGACAGTCAACTAAATTGATGTTAAGTTTTTAAAAGTCAACTTAAAGTCGATATAGTTGAAATATTTGAATAGAAAATTATTAATATATTAATAAGTTTTTTTATTAATATATTAATAAATAATTTATCATAATCATATACATAATCATATAATGTTGCTTGACTAATTATTTTTTAGATGCTATAAAAAATAAATCGAACTTTAAAAGAGTCAACAAAAGTATGTAATACTTTTATAATAATTCTGTTGTTATAGCAATAGTACTTTTTTTGTTTCATTTTAATTCATCTATATAAATGAATAAACCAAGATGAATTAAAAAAGAAACAAAAAAATAACAAAAAACAGAAACATAAAAGAAAAAAAAATGTGCAGCTAAATCCGGTTTAAGTCTTTTTGCTGTTCTGTAGTAGTGGCGCCACTTGAAATTTTTGGAAGTTGCTGATAAAACAGTACACTAAAGTATCTTTGCCCTCTTTAAAAAAACGGGATGATAGGCATAAATTATTTTTATAAAATACAAGAAAACATATTTTTTTCAATATTTTTTTATTCTTATTTGAATAACAGACAATTTCTTGTCTACTGATAATGAATCTTCTGATGACACTGTTTTCATCAAAATCAGAGTCATCAGAACATCACCCAAGAGCTAGACTTGCTGGTTAGATTTTTTAATACCAGCAATTTTTGCTGTTTTACTTGATATAAACTTAAAATTACAAATTTGAGAATGTAAATATGTACAGCTTTTAAACTTTGAAAAAATTTTCATATTTTTGATTACAATTATCTTTAAATTTGATTTTTAATTGTATGATTATTAGATTTTTAAAGTTAACAAAATAACTAACAAAATAACCAACTAATTTATAAGCAGCTGATAATATAACTTAACAAGCAATATATTGTAATCAAAATTTTGTAACCATTGGCTCTAATAAATTAATTAGCTAGCCAATGATTTCCAGTTCCAAGCTTATAACAATTCTTTTTAATTCTCTAGCTTGATTATGTTTTTCATCGAAAAGCTTAAAAAGTGACTGTAACATTAAAATTGGTGTACAATTTATTCCTTCTAGACTTCTTCTATTTATTCCTTCTACAATTTTAATCATTTAAGACTTCTTCTATTTATTCCTTCTACAATTTTATTCCTTCTAGAATCTTCTAGACAATAACAATGATATTGGCAGCAGTGCCACTACTCTAACACTTATATTCAATCTAAGCTAATATGAGCTTTTATGCTTTAATACAATGATCGATTTCAAACAAATATTTTTGAACATAATTACATTTTTTTTATATCACAGTCAACTTTTACATATTACGAGTCCTGTCAGTTTTTTAAACAGAGTTTATTTGCACATGGCTTTTTATAATGTTCTTTTACAATTAAAACCTCATGGTAGGGTTCTTCAAAGTAAGTTGCATTTCATTTTTTAACAATTTTTGTTTTGCTATGTTTGTATTATAAAAACACCAATAACAATGACAGCAACATCAGTAACAGAATCAACAACAGCAACACATAAATTGATTTGTAATGTTTGTTATATATGATGTCTTTTTTTTCTTTTATCATTTAATTTAATTTTTTTATTTTAGATTTATCTTGCAAAGCTTTTTTCAGCATATTGCAAAACAAATAGAAAGCCTGGATTTTATAAGGCACATAGGGTGTGGGTCCAAATTTGGGGCAAAGACTCCCCTTCTTTTTTTATTAGGAGAGTGGCCCCCCTTAGAAAGAAAAATACGTGGGGAGGGATTGGTGGAAAAACATTGCGCTATATCTATAATTACTACTTTTTTAGTTTTTTAATCTACTGTAGTTGAAAGTTTTTTTTAAAATTTTTTATTTTATATTTTTGTTTTGTTATTTACAGCGCTGGAAATAGCAGCCAACCAATGATCAATGACTGTTTACTTTTGAAAAAAATGATGTTTTAATCTCCTAATATCAATTCTGGCTGATCAAATTTATCAACATGAATTGCAAGGCAATTTGAATAATGAAAAATTTATCTATCTTTAAAACGATAAGCTGAAATTATAAAGTTAGAAGCTAAATGTTTTTGATTATTGTTATAAATTAAAATTAAAATTATAAATTAAAATTATTCTAATAGTTTTTATACTATACCTTTAGTTTATAGTAAAAAAAAAGCGCAAAAATGTTATTGAATAAGTAATTATACAGAATAAAAAAATACAGAATATTTTTGATTGGCGGAATAAACATAGTTTGAGATCATAATTTTTTTTTAGTTATAAAAGAGGAAAAAAAACTCAGTTATAAAAGTCAGAAAAAAAATTCAGTTGTAAAAGTCAGTAAAAAAAATTCAATTATTTAATTAAATGTTAAAGAAATTCAATAAATTAACAACTAGAAATATTAATATTTGTTCTTAAGTCCAAATAATAAAATACAGTGATCATAAGGATTAAAGCGAAATAACTGTTTGCATTTGTAAAACAATCTCATAGTTTTTGTATTAAGTGTCAAAACTGATTAAGAAAAAAAACTTTCAACTTTTTACTGTTAGATTATTATATTATTATCTTTTTTGTTATTTTGATTCAACAAATGATAGTTTTTAAACAAAAATGATATTTTCATTGATTATTTTTTTTAAATTTATATATATATATATATATATATATATATATATATATATATATATATATATATATATATATATATATATATATGTATATATATATATATATATATATATATATGCATATATATATGCATATATATATATATATGCATATATATATAAATATGTATATATATATATATATATATATATATATATATATTTATATATATATATAAATATATATACATATATATATATATATATTTATATATATATATATATATATATATATATATATATATATATATATATATATATATATATATATATATATATATATAGTAATTGTAAAAAATAAAAATTTGTTTTGTTAGATGATATTTTGTTTTGAAAAAATAATTTTTGTTATTTTTTGTAATTAAGAATTTGTATTGTCTTGTTTGTGAATAAATTTTGTTAAAAAGATATATTTTGTTCCTTTTTCTTAACAATTGATGTATTGCCATTTGTAAATAAATATAAATACTTATACACATACATACATTAATACAAATATATACATTTTTATTTTGCAATTTATTATTTTGGTAAAAGCTTATCTTGATTCAAAATCTTGATTATTTTTAATTAAAATATTATATCTCACCTCCCAATTAAACATAAGAGTGAGGAAATTTTAATGAGAAGGGTCTAAATTTTATGAATAAAAATTTCAAAAAAACACCAGGAGAAGTGTCAGGCCAATGTCATCTGTGTTAGAGATACTTGTTTTTAATGTGCTTACATAATCAATAGGTAAATCTGCGCATCTAATATATTAAAGAGACAATAATCTTTCCTATTGCAGGAAGATGTTACATTCAGAATTTTTTATTCAAAAAAAAATAAATGGGGTGAGGTTTCTAATAACTTCTAAGTGCGCGGAAAAGAGAGAGAATATATATACATACACACACACACACACACACACACATTCTCCCCACAATTAATTTATTATTAATTAAAATTTTTTTTAGTGTTTACTAAAAAACATTGAATTTAAGAGACACTATAAAGAATAAGTATAGAAATAGAGGATGTGCAGCAAACTTATTATGACCTATATTTTATGGGTCTGGATAGCTAGTTATTATTAATAGTCCAGGATAAATTATAACAATCTTGATAATGCATTAAAGAGGTTAAACCAACTGTTAAGTTAAGCTTTCACTTTAAATTCTTCCTTAAACATAATTTCATAATGCTTTGACTTTTATAAGTACAAAAAAATAGAGAAAAATGTCTGTTGGGAGTTATATAAAAATACTTATAGAATTTCAATTAAACTTATGCAGAGAGAATTTTAAAAATGTTAATTTTTCACAACAATTAAAGCAAAAATTACCAAAAGCATTAGCAGGAAAGCCATAAATTTAATCAACTATTTGGTTTTTCAAATTTCACTAATTTCCACTTTCAACTAATCAAGTCAATTTAGTCTCCACTTTTTACTAATCAATTCAATAACATATCTTAAATTTAAAAAGTCAACACTAATTAAAAATTTTATTTCAAAAGTTAACATTTTATTAAATTTATAAAATATTTGTATATTTATAAATGGTTACCTGCGTAATTCCAGTCAAAGATTTACAAAATTCAGATAGTACAGGATTGATAACAGGGCGACAATAAGAATGAAACTCAGATACCTAATAAATAATATTTAAAATTTATACATTTTCATGTTAAATTTCTATGATTACACACTTATGTGATTTGGACAGGTTTCCATAATGCTTTTTCTTATTTATATAAGGATGCCCTTCCTGGCATTAACTTATTTTACTGATAAGGACTAGGTATTGAATGACTATATACTGCAATACTTATAAGGTATATACTGATAAGGACTAGGTACTAGGTACTGCAATACTTAAAAAACTTAGATTTTAGATTTAAAAGCTTTTACTAACCATACCTGCCATTAAATTATTTATCCAAGTTTTCCTTCTTCTGATAAATTGCTTTAGCTAAGGAAACTCACCTGCTTCAAATAAATATATATATCAGGCTTGATTGATACATAGATTACGACCATGCAATTTATGTACACATTAGGCAATTTTATGTATGCCTAAAGTAATTTCAATTAGGCAACTTTTTATTACTTTTATCATTTAAATTAGTCAAAAGATTATAAGTAGTAAGGTAAAAGTAATATAAAAATCATGTTTGAATAACAATTGTAATATAAAAATCATGTTTGAATAACAATTATGTAAAAAAAGTAATATAATAAAAAGTAATAAAATGTTTGAAAGAAAATTACATTAAGCACTATTCACAAACAAAATATATTGAGATAACAATATTATAAATAATATTATGCTAATAAACATCATTTATAATATATTTAACTTTATATTATTAGTAATGTAATTTTTTTATTATTATTATTTTTTAATATTATGAAATGTTTACTATATATTTTTTAAAATTAAATAGGTTAATTTAGTATTACATATTTTAATATTACAATTTTTTCATTTTATGAAGTACAAAGTGGTACTCCTAAAAAATTTTAAATCTGCTCAATTTCAGAAATAAAATTGCTGCCACACTAGTACAAGCCCATTTGACCACACCAAACACTTGCTGCTATTTTGTAAAATTATTAAATTTTATACATAAAAAAAAAGAAATAAGGAAGCAATATTAAAAACTGATAAAAAAACAACATAAATGTCATTTTATATTTAAAAAAAAAAAAAGTAACTATTAAAAACTTTTTATTATATTGTATGATAAATGTAATAATAAGATGCCTTTATCTATCTTTTAAATTTTTATTGTTTATTATTACTATTAGTGTTTGTCATTATTTGTTTATTATAGTAAGATATGATGAAAATTATTGAATTATGTTCAAGACTGGCGCAATGGTGTTTTTGTGTGACCCCCCCCCCCCATCAATGATTTTTTCTTTCATTTAGTCTGCAAATTTGACCCTTTTTGATTAGTTAGTTGGCAAATGTAGACTCTTTTGACAAGTAAGCCAGTAAACTTAGACAGTCAGTTAGCAAATGTTGTTATGGCAGTCAGCAAATTTAAAAAAAGGAGGACCTTTTTTTTTTTTTAGTCGGCAAAAGTTGTAATGGCACCTCCCCCCCCCCCCCCCCCCCACGTGATACCTACTTGTGCCAGCCCTGATTATGTTGTTCTTACATTATACTGTTTATTTGATAATTGTGTATTTTTATAAATATAGGCTTTTTTAATCATAAATTTTTTTTAAACACATTTAAGCGATGAAAAAGATTACAACAGTGCATTCCTAACAACTAATGCTGATCCTTTTTATCAGGTTTTTCAAAAAATTTGTGAACAACTAATGTTAATCCTTTTTATCGAGTTTTTCAAAAAATTTGTGAACAACTAATGTTAATCCTTTTTATCAGGTTTTTCAAAAAATTTGTGAACAACTAATGTTAATCCTTTTTATCAGGTTTTTCAAAAAATTTGTGAACAACTAATGCTAATCCTTTTTATCAGGTTTTTCAAAAAATTTGTGAACAACTAATGCTAATCCTTTTTATCAGGTTTTTCAAAAAATTTGTGAACAACTAATGTTAATCCTTTTTATCAGGTTTTTCAAAAAATTTGTGAACAACTAATGCTAATCCTTTTTATCAGGTTTTTCAAAAAATTTGTGAACAACTAATGTTAATCCTTTTTATCAGGTTTTTTAAAAAATTTGTGAACAACTAATGCTAATCCTTTTTATCAGGTTTTTCAAAAAATTTGTGAACAACTAGTGTTAATCCTTTTTATCAGGTTTTTCAAAAAATTTGTGAACAACTAATGTTAATCCTTTTTATCAGGTTTTTCAAAAAATTTGTGAACAACTAATGCTAATCCTTTTTATCGGGTTCTTCAAAAAATTTGTGAATCATTTATGGCCCTGGAAGATGGAGTTTAACCTAAATTAATCTACTACTTAATTCTGATTGGATCTTACAATGGCATTTTTTTTATCTTTCTGTCCATTACCCTTTTTTGTGTGTTTTTACATACTTTGCAATTTTTGCTATTGAAATATTATGGTGAATAAAACTTAAATAAATGTTTAATTATCTAAGTAAACAACAACTACATGCAGATGAAACAGACATTCCTTATAGTAGTCCAGTGATATTTGTATGTTTGAGATCAAATTGGTATTTTGTTTTGATTTTTTGTCACTACTATAGTAGACCTAAAAGATGACTAATATTTATTTATGTTCATTAAGTAAACCTAGTAAACATAGCTTTAAGTTGAAAGCAGAAATGTAGGTCTTGAGACTAAAGTCTTGGACTCAAGATATCTTAAGACTCATATTCAACTGCCTCGGTTTTGGTTTTGAAGCTTGGAGTCTTGGTCTTGAAAACCTGGAGTATTGGTCTTAGTCTTGGTAACGGACCAGTACTTGTAGTTACTTGATCCTTACAAAAAATATGAACAAATGGAACAGATTTGAAGTTAACAATAATTTGTTGATCACCTCTCTCAAGAAGATTTGTCCCTAGAAAGATGCACACTCTATTTCTTTATGCATACTAGTGTTTGATAGATTGTCAAAATATAAGTTGTGAAATCAAGCGACGCATGGTTGTCTGTTTTGCTTCGCACATAAAGTACTTAAATAGAATATGTAAACTTAAGTTAATTTTTTTTTCTTGTAACAATAGTAGTTGCAGTAGCCTAGCATGTCTTTTATTGTTATATTAGATGTGTTTTTTTTTTTTTTTTCTTCTTGTTATTCACCTCCTCAAGGCCGATAAGGCCACTACAGACGAGGAGGCTACTTATTAGTGGTTATAAGTGTGCTATTCTTAGTTTCACGGTGTGATGGTCTTGCATAACTTTTTATTAGTATATTTTGTTTTTAACAATACAAGAAATCTGTTAGTTTTTTGTTACTATTATAGATATTTATTGTAGACTGCAACAGTGCACTCCACAGTATATGATAACATAATTATATTAAACATGCAAGCAGTTCATTTTATTAAAGAGTAATGTGCATAAATAGTAAAATAAACCATCAGCTAAAGGCCTAATAGTATACATACATATGTAAAAGGCCTAATAGTATACATACATATACCTAATAGTATACATACATTATTGCGCTGAACCTAAGCCTTGATCATGGTCTTGCGAAAAAAGTTAAAATTGTTTTCAAAAAAATAGTATACATAAATATTTTACTGTTTTTATTTTCTTAGTTTTAAGGTGTTTGTTATTTTCCACTTTCAAAATTGATACTAGTTGAGGAAAAAAGTAGATAAGAATATAATGAAAAAAAAAATATTTTTTGAAATAGAATTTTTTTGCTACTTTTTTTAGTCAGTATATTAAGGAAATACTTTGTAATTTGAGCTAGAAACATGGTAGGCACAAGTAAGGAAAAAAACTGATTGCTATTTATTTCTGAAAAAAATTTTTTTTTTTTCCAACAAGTTTTTAATGTAAAAAAATAAAGTCATTCATAATAATACTTAAATTTAAGGGGTAAACAGATTCTATCTGTTGACCAGCCTCGCACCCCTTCCTCATCCATTAGGCTGGCGCAGATGTATTTTTAATACATTGTTTCCAGTTTAGGATGTTGAACGCTGGATCTTCTTGACTCAATGAGTGGGTATTGCTTGTGTCTCTATTTTTATGACTGGGCAACTCATTCTATTATCTCCTAATGAGGGTACAGCTCTAAAACTCAGTTTTATGGTTCTGAGGCCGGCTGGTAGTCAGGTTTCCCGAACTCTGTGGTAGCTCTCAGAGAGGCTGATTCCATCAACAGCCGAAAAATATCAGAGTACTAACAGTGCCATGTTGCGCATGGATGGTGTCCCTGTTTGTACTTTTGGTGTGCATTGCAGAGGCCACATTTGGAGCCCTTTGTTACGGCTTAGGGTTTATTAATAGTAATGAGGCTATTGCTTAGTTGTTAAATAGTGTACTGAGTACTATCTATACTTGAGTCAAGTTCTTTATAAATTTAAAATGACTAAAGTACCTAAAACTAAAAAACACAAAAAACCATTGTCATCACCAAGTTCTCTAAACCTATCATTTACTAATATTCGTGGTCTTCGAAGTAACTTTTCTTCTGTTGAGTCTTATCTCTTGCAAAGTTCACCAGACCTACTTGCTCTTTGTGAGACTAATTTGAGTTCAGCTGTCCCATCTTGTGATCTTAGTGTTGATGGTTATCTTCCTTTAATTCGTAAAGACTCCAATAATCACATGCTTGGCCTGGGCATCTACATTCGTAAGAACTCACCCATTTGTCGTGAAACTAGGTTTGAATCTACTGACTATTCATTTATGTGCTTTCGTTTAGCCCAACTTCACTCTATCGCCTTTCTCTTTGTTCTATATCGCTCTCCTTCATCCCAAGATTGCACTATTCTTGATGTTATTTCTGATCAAATTGACCAAGCCCTCTCTCTTTATCCATCGGCCAATATTGTCGTTGTTGGTGACTTTAATGCCCATCACACCGATTGGCTTGGCTCTAGTGTCAGTGACTCTGCTGGCGTTAAGGCTCTCAACTTTTGCCTTTCTCAATCTCTAACTCAAATAGTCAACTTTCCAACTCGTTTTCCAGACAACCCTAATCATTTACCTTCTCTACTCGACTTATGTCTTGTTTTGGATCCTAGTCAGTGCTCAATTTCTCCACATTCACCCTTAGGTACTTCTGATCACGGTTTGATCTCTCTAAAACTATTATCAAATTCTTCTACTTCATCAGAATCCCCCTATCATCGTACCACATACAACTACCTTAAAGCTGACTGGGACTCTTTCCGTGATTTTCTTCGTGATGGCCCTTGGGTAGAAATCTTTCGTCTTCCTGCTGACAAATGTGCTTCTTACATAACTTCGTGGATTCAGGCTGGCATGGAATCTTTTATTCCCTCTCGACGATTCCAGGTCAAGCCTCACTCTTCTCCTTGGTTTTCCTCACATTGCGCAGTAGCAATTTCTAATCGAAACCGTTACTTCCATATCTATCAGCAAAACAATTCTCCAGAAAACAGACATCTGTTCACTATCGCCAGAAACCATTGTAAAAAGGTTTTGTCTGACGCTAAAGCTCGCTATTCCCAGGTCATTAAATCTCGTATCTCATCACAAAAATTAGGCTCTCGAGACTTCTGGAGAATCTTTAACAGTATCAATAATAAGGGCAAATCTGTTATTCCTTCTCTCTTGTATGGTTCAGACTTTGTCACCTCACCTAAAGACAAAGCTGAATTGTTTGCTAAGAACTTTTCATCAATATCATCTCTTGATTCCACTAGTTGCGTTTTACCTGACATAGCCGTCAAACAGGTTGATCCCTTGCTTGACATTCGCATCACTTCAGCTTCTGTATCTAAAGTAATTTCCTGCTTAGACTCTTCAACAGCTTGTGGTCCTGACAACATTCCTGTTGTAGTCTTGCAGAGGTGTTCTCCGGAGCTTTCATCCATACTTTCTAAACTATTTAACAAGTGCTTATCAGAGTCTTGTTTTCCATCATGCTGGAAAGCAGCATCTGTTATCCCTATTTTCAAAAATTCCGGAGAGCGATCTGATTCATCTAACTACCGTCCCATTAGTCTTCTTCCTGTCATAAGCAAGGTTTTTGAATCTTTAATCAACAAACACTTAATCTCTCATCTTGAATCAAATAACTTACTTTCTGATCATCAATATGGATTTCGGTCTTCTCGTTCTACAGCTGATGTGCTAACAGTAATAACCGATAGGTTTTACCGTGCATTAGATAGAGGTGGAGAGGTTAAGGCTATCGCACTTGACATTTCTAAAGCTTTTGATAAAGTTTGGCATGCTGGTCTTCTCCATAAGCTTTCTTCTTATGGTGTAGCTGGTAACGTCTTTAAGATTATTGAGTCCTTTCTTTCCAATCGTAGTATAAAAGTTGTCCTCGATGGACAACACTCTTCTTCACATCCTGTAACTTCAGGGGTTCCTCAAGGTTCAATCCTTGGCCCTATACTCTTTTTAATTTACATTAACGATCTTCCAGATATTCTCACATCTAAGGTGGCATTATTCGCTGACGACACTACCATTTACTCTTGTCATGATAAGAAGCCTACACTCTCTGATTGCTTGGAGGGGGTATCTGAGCTTGAAAAGGATCTCACTTCTGCTACAGCATGGGGCTCACAGTGGCTGGTGAACTTTAATTCAGATAAAACTCAATTTTATTCGGCCAATCGTTATCGTAATAATTTAGATCTTCCTATATTTATGAATGGTAATGTACTAGATGAGTCATCTACTATTCATCTTCTAGGATTAACTCTTACTTCTGATCTTTCTTTTAAACCGTATATCAAATCCATTGCAAAATTAGCATCTGCTAAGGTTGCATCTCTTTATCGAGCTCGACACTTTCTTACTCCAGATTCTATTCTCTATCTCTATAAATCTCAAATCCGTCCCTGTATGGAATACTGTTGCCACATCTGGGGCGGATCTTCTAATGATGCTCTTTCTCTTTTAGACAAGGTGCAAAAACGAATTGTAAACATAGTTGGACCTGCTCTGGCAGCCAATCTCCAACCTTTGTCACATCGTCGTAATGTTGCTTCTCTTTCTCTTTTCTACAAATACTATAATGGGCACTGCTCTAAAGAGCTAGCGTCCCTTGTGCCATCTACTAAAATTCATTCTCGTGTTACTCGCCATTCAATTAAGTCTCATCCTTTTTCTGTGACTGTTCCTAAGTGTTTCAAAAACTCTTATTCTTCTAGTTTTTTTCCTCGAACATCAGTTCTTTGGAATTCGCTTCCTTCATCTTGCTTTCCTGATTCATATAATTTGCAATCTTTTAAGACATCAGTCAATCGTTATCTTGCTCTACAGATTTAGTCTTTTCTCTTCCAGTAACTTCCAACTTTTATAGTGGTTGCTTGCAGCCTTGTTGGAAGTGAAGATGTTAAAAAAAAAAAAAAAAAAAAAAAAAAAAAAAATATAAAATATTTGGTTGTTTTTAATACCCCCATTGAAATAGTCTGCACTTATGTAGGATTATCCAAATTGCGGATTTAAACCTGATAGTTTATTTCCTGATAAACTATTTATATATTATATAAGTGTCAAGCTTGATAAAGAGATGCAACTTTAGCAGATGCTAATTTTGCAACGGATTTGATATATGGTTTCCAAGAAAGATCAGAAGTAAGAGTTAATTCTAGAAGATGAAGAGTAGATGACTTATCAAGTACATTACCGTTCATAAATAAAGGAAGGTCTAAATTATTGCGATAATGATTGGCTGAAAAAAATTGAGTTTTATCTGATTTAAAGTTCACCAGCCACTGTGAGCCCCATGCTGTAGCAGAAGAGAGATCCTTTTCAAGCTCAAATGCCCCTTCCAAGCAATCAGAGAGAAAGTTGGCTTCTTATCATGAAAATAATAAATGGTAGTATCTTCAGTGAACAATGCCACTTTAGATGTGAGAATATCTGGAAGATCGTTAATGTAAATTAAAAAGAGTATAGGGCCAAGAATTGAACCTTGAGGAATCCCTGAGGTTATAGAATAAGAAGAAGAGTGCTGTCCATCAAGGACAACTTTTATACTACGATTGGAAAGAAAGGATTCAATAATCTTAAAGATGTTTCCAGATACACCATTAGTTGATAGTTTATGGAGAATACCAGCATGCCAAATTTTATCAAACGCTTTAAAAATGTCAAGAGCGATGGCCTTAACCTCTCCACCTTTATCTAATGCACAATAAAACCTATCAGTTATTACTTTTAGCAAATTAGCCATAGAACGAGAAGATCGAAATCCATATTGATGATCAAAAAGTAAATTATTAGATTCAAGATAAGAGATTAAGTGTTTGTTAATTAAAGATTCAAAAACCTTGCTTATGATAGGAAGAAGACTAATGGGAAGGTAGTTAGATAAATCAGATCGCTCTCCAGAATTTTTAAAAATAGGGATAACAGAGTCTTGTTTCCCAGCTGCTTTCCAGCAGGCTGGAAAACAAGACTCTGATAAGCACTTGTTAAATAGTTTTGAAAGGATAGACGACAGCTCCGAAGAACACTTCTACAAGACTATAACAGGTATGTTGTCAGGGCCGCAAGCTGTAGAAGAATCTAAGCAGGAAATCACTTTAGATACAGAAGCTGGAGTGATATGGATGTCGAGCAATGGATCAAACTGTTAGACGGCTAAATCAGGTAGAGCGCAACTAGTAGAGTCAAGAGATGATATTGATGAAAAGTTCTTAGCAAACAATTCAGCTTTGTCTTTAGGTTAGGTGACAAAGTATGAATCATACAAAAGAGGTGGAATAACAGATTTTCCCTATTTTTTGATACTATTAAAGATTCTCCAGAAGTCACAAAATCCTAATTTTTGTGATGAAATACGAGATTTCATGACCTAAGAATAGCGGGCTTTGGCATTAAACAAATCTTTTTTACAATGGTTCCTAGCAGTAATAAACAGACGTCTGTTTTCTGGAGAATTGCTTTGCTGATAGATATGGAAGTAATGGTTTCGATTGGTAATTGCAGCAGCACAATGTGAGGAAAACCATGGAGAAGAGTGAGGCTTGACCTAGAATTGTTGAGAGGGAATAAAGGATTCCATGCCAGCCTGAATCCACATAGTTATGTAAGAAGCACATTTGTCAACAGGAAGACAAAACATTTATACCCAAGGGCCATCACAAAGAAAATCTCCGAAGTCCCAGTGAGCTTCAATGTAGTTGTAAGATGTATGATGATAGGGGGATTCTGATGATAAAGAAGAATGAGATAATAGTTTTAGAGAGATCAAACTGTGATCAGAGGCACCTAAGGGTGAATGTGGAGAGACTGAGCACTGACTAGGATCAGAAACAAGACATAAGTCGAGTAGTGGAGGTAAATGATTGGGGTTGTCTGGAAAGCGAGTTGGAAAGTTGACTATTTGAGTTAGAGATTGAGAAAGGCAAAAGTTGTGGGCTTTAATGCCTGCAGAGTCACTGACACTAAAGCCAAGCCATTCAGTATGATGAACATTAAAATCACTCAACGGAAGAGACTAAAAAGACTTAACGGAAGAAAAGTCGAAGACCACGAATATTAGTGAATGATAGGTTTAGCGAACTTGGTGATGACAGTGTTTTTTTTGTGTTTTATAGTTTTTGTTACTTTATTCATTTTTAAATTTGTTAAAGAACTTGACTTGAAACATAGATAGTACTCAGTAGACTGTTTAATAGCCCAAGCAATTGCCTCATTACTAATAATAAACCCTAAGCTGTAATAAAGGGCTCCAATGTGGCCTTGGCAATGCACACCAAAAGCACAAACAGGGACACCATCCATGCGCAACATGGCATTGTTAATACTTTGATATTTTTCAGCTGTTGATGGAATCAGCCTCTCTGAGAGCTACCACAGAGTTCAGGAAACCTGACTACCACCCGGCCTTAGAACCATAAAACTGAGTTTTAGAGCTATACCCTCATTAGGAGATAATAGAATGAGTTGCCTAGTCATAAAAACAGAGACACAAGCTAAGCCCATGCATCGAGTCAAGAAGATTCAGCATTTAACACCCTAAACTGGAAACAATGTATTAAAAATACATCTGTGCCAGCCTAATAGATGAAGAAGGGTGGCGAGGCTGGTCAACAGATAGAATCTGTTTACCCCTTGAGACTTTGCCTAGGAGGCCTTCTACAAGACAGTAGCCGGATGTGTTTGACATCTCCCCAAGATGAGTATTTTTATCGAGACACCATTTCTAGCCTTTACTCAACCAAGAGCCCCAAGGCAGGGGGTGTTTTATGTCAGAGTTGGCACCTCCTAGCCTTTGCCTAAAAAGCCGTATCCTACAAGGCAGCAGGACATGAATTATACTCAGTACAAATAAATTAGGCATTATACTCAGGATAAATAAATTAGGAGAATTTAGGAGTATTTGAGAAAATCACCTATACTTTAGGAGAAATTAGGTCTTTTTAGGATGTTTTTCAAATATTAGGACATTTTAGGATTTTTTAGGAGACGTGGCCACCCTGAGTAGTAACATACAAAAAGCTGCTAGTTCTACCAGCAAGACACATCATGTATTTATAATGAAAAAATGATTCAGGAAACATCATTGAAATCTGTTTTAAAACTTAACTCACCTTTTGTGGTAAAATACTTTTCAAAAGTCTTCTTAGCTACAGGTTTCCTTAGCTACAGTCTTCTTAAAATTACTTTACTGAACTTTTTTAGCGAAATGTTACTGTACTGAGCATTGTTACTTTACTGAACTTTATGTTTAGAAGTCTATTTAAAACTTTTTTTAAAGTTTTTAAATACATTTTTTTAAACAGAGTAATCGTTATGTTCATTAAATCTAGCAATTCTTATTAACATTGGCAATTGGGCATTATAAAAGAAACAATTTCAAACATGCATCAAATGCAGTAAATACATTTGTTAAAGAAACCATGTTATTTTTATATTCAACTTATTCCGTTATTACAAAAATTATTAATCAAATAACATATTTTACAAATAAATAATTTATTTTCTCACTTTCCTATTATATAAGTATTGAGAAAAAAATGCCAAATGTAGCAAAAACATTTTTTTCAAAAACAAGTGACGTTCAAAACGAAAAAACGTAAGAAAAAAAAATTAACAAAATTTCTCATAGTTCTAGCGTACATAGCAAATTAGTTTCTTAATTATATGGACTTATAAAAATCATGAATAAATTGCTTTTCCAAACTTCCAATTGTTGTTAAATTGTTATAAAACAAAATGTTTTTTTTCAACAACGACTCTAAAAAAAGAATACAAAAGTTGTATAAAAAGTAAATAAAAATTTTTATTATTATTTAGTAAATAAAAACTTTTATTTTTTTTATTTACTTTTTTTAATTATTAAATTTTTTAGTTTATTTAATTAAACTTGATATTTTGTTACAATTTTGTTTTCTTTTTTTTTAGATTGTTTTTTTTTCTTTAGTTGATAAGTTTAGCGTTTTGCCACGAATTATTAAAACGCTTTATAAGTTAAAGCGATCAAGTCCCGAGACATGTTGTGTTCATATTAAAGAGAATGTTGAAAAAAAACGCCTGAGCAAATTTTTTTTTAATTAAAACTAATTAATAAATGTATACCAAGAAAAACAAATCTTGTTGTTTTACTTGAAGCTCATCTTCTCCATTTTCTGCGGTATTTTGAGTATGTAAAATAAACGCGATTTTCCAGGCACATTATACAGACTTAATCATTTATTCATGCGTGTTTAATTCATAGGAGTTTTAGTGCATGACGTCATTTTTTTTTTTTGTTTAAAACACCGATTGTTATTTTTTACATACAATTTCCAAATCATATTCATTTTTATTATATTTTAAAGTTCTAAAATGTGTTCGTAAAAAAATTAAAAGCAAAATAGTATTTTATTTGCGCAACTTTTTTTAAAAAACCGTCTAGACCACGTGTATTTTAATTTCTTTTGTTATAAGTTTTTCTTTCAAAATATTAGATAAAATAATTTTTAACCTAAATGATAATGAACTTTTATTAATTTACTTTGTAAATATTATAAAAAAAATTATTAACGCATTTTTTCTCTGATTTTCAAAAATATATTTTTTGGTATTGAGGTTGTATCTTATTTCATTATTTATATTTCCATTATTATAACATCCAATATATATATTATGGCGGGGGCTTAAAAATTAAAAAAATAATATATATTAATTTTTAAGTTCCTGTGCGTTTATTAGATTATAAGTTTTAAGTAGTATTATTAAAAGACTTCGTTGCAAATGCAATTGTTGTTTAAAGTTTTGTTATTCATAAAATTGATCAAATTGTTTTAAAAGATTTACATTTATCATAAAAAACTTTTTAGATAAATAAAATGTTATTATATATTATATATTATTATATATTTATTTATAATAAACTTTATAAGACTTTGATAACAAAAAAAATATACTCAAAATTTTTATTTTAGTAAACAATCAACTAAAATTTGTTGCTTTGTTAAAAAGTACTTTGCTAATATAAAATTGATTAGAGATGTGCCGGAACCAGTTTATGCCGAGTCCCTGATTCCAGTTACCCGGAAGAAAATAATGGGTACGAGTTCCAATACCCAGCACTAAGTCCATTTTAAAACGTTGGGAATAAAAGCTTGTGAAATCTCTAGCGCTGAAATGTTTTTACAAAATGATGCTGATTAATTTGCACTAATTAAGTTTGCCTAAATTAATCAAGTTTCTTTTTAATAAACATCTGTATTTACACTCGAGATCACAAGTTCAAATTATGCAAACTAAAGTGTAAGCTCGATGTTCGTAAATTGTTCATTTTGTTATTCTCAATGTTCTTTTTCCCTCAGGGTTGTTAATATTTGGAATAACTTGCCATCTGACGTCGATAATGCAAAAAACATCAACAGTTTTAAAATCAAAATCAACTCTATCAACTTCAAAAATACTTTTCCAACTAACTAATTTTTGTTTTATAATTGTGGTATTATATATAATGTATATATTTTTTGTAATTTATTGCTAAATAATCGCTAATACGCGCTAATTAATCAAAAATTATGTTATGGAAAATAAAAGAATAAAAAAGACAGAGAATTGCAAAAACAAAACAAAAAAAAAAACAAAAAAAAAAGTGTTGACCTTCTTGACTGTAGTGTAAATAAAAAAATATATATTTTAAGTGAGACATGTTTATATTAAGTAAATAGGGCTTTGTGGCTATCTACTCCATAACACTCGAAGACTTATATCAGGAAGTTTATTGGTTGAAGTTTAAACTAAATGCAATCCTGTTAATAATATTTCAACATAACTAAGTACCACTTAAAAAAATATTTACACCACTTAAAGTTCAGGTCTATAAAAAACTTTTTAAGATAACTGGTGCCAGGTACTGAAACAAAATGGGCAATTCCGGGTACCTGAGAAAACAGCGGAATTACCAGGTTTCTGGATCCAAACCGGGTACCTGACACACCACTACATTTGATTAGAAAAGATTAAAGTCTATGAAGTTAACACGTTGGAATTTTTATTTGGACATACATGAAAACATACTTTAGCTTGAATGTTTTAAAAAATCTAACAAGCCGTGGTAAAGTTGTTGCAACAAAATATTTTAAACATGGTAGGCACAGAGTACAACCACATACCATTCCCGACCAAGCCTGGGAAGCTGGTAATCGTTTTTATTTTGTTTGAAAAATGTTCTCAAAACAGCAAAATTTTTAAAATCACAAACAATAGTGTGTGAAGAATAAAATCACTAATACTTGACATTTTCAAAAAAGATAAGCTTTCTATAAAAACTTGTTTTTTTAAGATATTTTTTTGCAAAAAATAAATCTGTAATTTAAGAATAGATCTATTTATTTATTTTATTTGTTTGTTTATTTAAATTTTCATGCTATATATTTCTATACAATGTTATATCTGAAGATATTGTTGGCTTAGCATAGGAACAACCACAAATAGTCATTAAGACTAATCCAAAGTAGCGTCCGTTATTGACCAACATTTTTGCGTACAGAAGTACTACTCAAGCGCTGAGTTGGCAGTGGCAGGATTTGAACCCATATCATACAACAGTCCGGGTTTTAACATTTTGTTTGAGCTATCCAGCAACAAATCCAACTTTGAACCAAACATTAGCAAACCAAAATTAAAAAATCAAAATCATATATCCAAATAAAATAACAGAGATAACAACAATTGTCATGATAACAGAAATGACAACTTTCATGACAATTATCATGACAACAGAAATGACTACAATTGATACATTCTTTTATAAAAAAAAATAGAACCTTATATTAAAAACATAAAGTTTTCTTTGAAAACAAACTTATTAACATTGCTTGAGTTTATCTAAGAATAAGTTTAATATAAAATTTACAGTTTAAAAATATATCAACATACTATTTCTAGGGTAGAAGTTTTGACCAAAACAGCAGGAAACTCAATGATTTCGTGTTGAAATCCACTAGGATTAGGTTCATCACAAGTGGCTTCAAAATCAATGACAACATAATAATCTACATAACAGCTTTTTGGGTTTGCAACCAAATTGTTTTCTGCAAGATGTTGTTTCTTCACTTGAGCTTTCAAACGTTTTTGAAGTATCTCTTTTGTACCTCTAATTAAAAAAGTTGAAGAACATTTTTTATCAAAAAAAAAAAAAATTAAATGTGGATTATCAAAATTATATACATACATATATATATATATATATATATATATATATATATATATATATATATATATATCATACATACATATATATATCATACATACATATATATACCATACATACATATACATATATATATATATATATATATATATATATCATACATTCGTATATATCAGGACTCGAATTAAGCGTATCGCTATTTGCGATTGTTTTTCACATTTTTGCGATTTTTTTTTTGTTTATTTATTTTTTTCTAATTTAGCATTTTTTTTTTTGGTAATTCTTAAAAGTAATATTTTTGTCTAAGTTTTTTTATTAAGGTTCATAAAGTTTGTCACGCTAAATTCATATTTTGAATAGAAGCATGGTCATTTGCTGTTTCGCACGGAGATTTTCATTTAACGTAAAGCACTTTTAAATTTAAATAACTTTAAATCTCTGAGTGAATCCAATAATATTTTAAAAGGTTATTAAAGCAAAAAGTTTAAAAGGGAAAGACATTAAAGCAAACTTTGTCTTCATTTTTTTTTTCAACACAAATTTAAATTATTGTTTTATCAACAATTTTATTTTATTAATTTTACTACTTTAAGTATATTAAAATATATATTAAATTTTTTTCTAATAGCTAATCAATACTAATAGAA
This sequence comes from Hydra vulgaris, assembly GCF_022113875.1. Taxonomy (NCBI): domain Eukaryota; kingdom Metazoa; phylum Cnidaria; class Hydrozoa; order Anthoathecata; family Hydridae; genus Hydra; species Hydra vulgaris. Next base: position 9,691,149 of record NC_061158.1, on the reverse strand, counting down.
ACCAGCAACTTTTTTGCTTCACTTTAATGACCCTGAACCTTTTAAAGGTTTTTTTAACTTTGATTTACTGAATGGATAAAGTCTTCACAATAAATTTACTTATAAACTAAATCAAAACGACCAGTTAAGTTACAACAGTAACTTACAGTTACTCAAATATTAACTTATCAATTTTATTAATTTATTTAATATACTCAAAGACTCGCAAAAGTTAGCCATACAAATGTTTCTATTTATATCTTATATTTTGTTACCACATAATAAAAGCTTTTAACTAAAAATTATTCTAACAAGAAATGTTGAACAAAAATGAAAAACGCTATACCATTTTTTTATGTTTAATTTTTATTTAAAGTGATATTAAGATTAAACATTTTCTATAAATATGCAAGTTGAACAAAAGAATTTATTTGAATAAAAGAATTCTTCTAAAAAGTCTTTTAAAATTCTTTCATTCAAATATTATTTTGCGATTAAAAATTAAAATTTAAAAAAAAAAAAAAAATTATAATGTTCAACAATTAAAAATTTAATTGTAGCGGCGTCTGTAATATCCAGTGGCATAGCGATTGTCATTCCTGAAAGTTGAACTTATACTTACAGTAACAATATCAGATTTAGAACATAGTGCAAGTAAGGAAGAAAATTTTATTTAAATTGTAAACTTTTTTAAAAGTATATATGTTTTTGTTTCTTGAAAATAATATTTAAAATAGTAGCATTGCAAAAATTAAACCAGTGATTGTTGCAAACATTAGACCAAAAATTAAATTTTAAAAAATTTAAATACAAAAAAAAAGAAAATATTTTACTTCTTGTCAAGGAAATTTTATTTCAAATAAATAATTCAAGGATATACTTTATTTTTTTTTAATTTTTTGCAAAAAAAAAGAAAAGAAAAATGTATGTGTGAGTGTGTGTGTGTGTGTGTGTGTGTGCATGTGGATTATGGATTATAACAAATAATCACATTAAGTGAACATGTTTAAAGCATTTCTCCTGAAAATAAACCAAAGTTAGAAATTAAATGCATATATCTAACACAAAGCTGAAATATTCCAAAATTTACAACATACAATAAATCGTTCAGAGAAAAGAATAGAGCTAAAACATTTAACAAGAAATAATTGTATTGCAAAAAAAAAAAAAAAAAATTCTAATAATTTTTTATTTTTTTTGGTTTTTATTTTAGTAATAAAATAAAAATTTATTTTTATTACTAAATAAAAAACCATTATAAAAAGAATTGCAAAAAAAACCAAAAAACATTAGCTGAAAACAAGAACATTGTGTAATAATCTTTATTGTAAACTTAAATGTTTTGAACGGATTATAATGAGTCACATTTTACTATAAAGCATGAAAAAAAAATTTACTTAAGGAAAGAAGATGCTTTAATCTCTTTTTTTTTCCTGGTCTTTGGTGTACAGGAGCTCCAAAAATGACTTGGACTCTTATGCTTTTTATAGTGAGGAGTCCAGGAGTCTTTACCACCATTATCTAAACGATTTAAACGATTAATTTCAAGTGTTTTTTTCAGGGTATTTTTTCTCCCTCAAGTGAAGGATATTTAATATCAAATGCACAGTGAAAATGATCATTTTGTCCATCTTAAACATAGTTAACACATTTTTAATCCATCAAAGAGCACAGCTCAGTTTGATTTTTTTCACTACATTTAGCACATATGGGCTCTTGCTTCTTGCATTCCTTTGCAAAACGCCCAAAGCTTTGACAGTTATAATAACACATTACATTGATTGACAGTTATAATAACACATTACATCTTGGATAAAACTGTTTTGTGAATGCAGCATACTAACAACTTCATTTTCATTTAGGTATTCATTTAGGTAAACCACTAATAATAATTCTTTGCATGTTTAATTGATATAATTTTATTTTTATTTGATTGTTCATGCCTTCGAGAGAATTTTGCTAGCTACTTTATCTTCTTTTAAAATAAATGGGCAAACAACGTGAAACCTTGATTTGCATATGAAATATTGAACATTTTCTGTTACTGATGCTGTATTTTGGCAGGCAGGACAATCACCATTATTGTCTAATTTACTGGTAATTGACATTCTTTGGATTTATTTCTTGATGTGTATTTTATGAGTAAAACACTTTTTAAAAGAAGAGTTACCACTTTTTTTCAGCGGATTATCTCTGGGTCAAAATCTATTATATATTATTATTATCTGAAACTTACACAGGGACTAAAACACAGGGACTAAAAAGTTTCAGTATGTGTTCTTTTCTGAAGTTTGGAATTAATGTATAATTATATAGTTCCATAAATGGAATTAATGATATTTATTTAATGAAAAGCTTCAAATGCCCTAAAATTTCATTCTTAGATTTTAAAACCTTCTAAATTTTGGATATATATGTTAAAAGTAATGTGCTTACAAGCTAGTATTTAATAATAGACTTATTAAATTGCTTCTTCAAAAACTCTATTGTCATAGTCATATATGTTTTCCTTTTGGTAATCTACATTAGTATTTGTACATCCATTACACTTGGACATATCATTACATACAAGTTAATTTTTCAAACATTTGCACCTTTTATTTCTACATTCTCTTTTACAACAACAAACACTCAACTCAATTGCTATTGATGCTAGCAGGTTATTTGTCATTATAGGTTTAAGAAATCCATTGTTAAATTACCAATTGTACTCCACAGGCAACGGTAGATACTGTATGGGCATGTTATAGCATTTAAGCACTAAACATACAAAGTATAAAAAATGTTTATGGTTTATATATTAAAGACATTAATTGTTGGTGGATACCAAGATTTGATAGTGCAGCAAGGGTTTCGTCAGTGGTTCCAGAAAAGCAACCAATTTGATTACAGCCAGTAAACACATGAAAACCTGAAGAAAAAATATTTAACGAAGACTCTTATTTTCATTAACAAGGAGAAAAAATGTTAAACAGGAATACCTTAAATAGCATGTAACTTTTTAGAAACAATTGCTTTGTAACTTTTTTGAATCAAGGTGTCATGCTCCAAATAACTGCTTCAGCAACTTATTACAAATTATAGAGTCATCAGTTACCTTGTACTTTATTTATATTTTTTTCTTGTTCTAGACTTAAATGTCTGTTCAATGTATCTGTCACAAACTAATCTTATCTCATTGCAGATTTCGCATCTTTAATACTGTCAAGACCATATAGATATATCTCTTTATTATATGATTTTTTTATCCTTTCAGTAACAAAAGAATGGCAGAGCTCTTCTTTGATTTTTCCATGATGAACTAACACATCTTTTTTTTTATAATTATTTTTTTTAACATCTTCGTTTCCAACAAGGCTGCAAGCAGTCATTATTAGAGTTGGAAGTAACTGGAAGGGAAAAGATGAAGTTTATAGAGCAAGATAATGATTGACAGACAACTTAAAGCGAATTTCAAAGGACTGATGTTCAAGGAAAAAAACTAGACAAATAAGAATTTTTCGAGCACTTAGAAACAGTCACAGAAAAAGAACGAGACTTAATTGAATGACAAGTAACACATGTATTAACTTTAGTAGATGGTACAAGAGACGCCTGCTTTTTATAGCAATGCCCACTATAGTATTTATAGAAAAGAGATTGATAAGCAACATTAGAATGATGTGATAAGGGTTGAAGGTTAGCTGGAAGAGCAGATCTAACTATGCTTAAAGGGACTACCAAGTCCCAAGACATGTTGTGTTCATATTAAAGAGAATGTTAAAAAAAAACGTCTGAGCAAATTTTTTTTGATTAAAACTAATTAATAAGTGTATACCAAGAAAAACAAATCTTGTTGTTTTAGTCGAAGCTCGTCTTCTCCTTTTTCTGTGGTATTTTGAGTATGTAAAATAAATGCGATTTTCCAGGCGCATTATACAGACTTGATAATTTATTCAAGCGCGTTTAATTCATAGGAGTTTTAGTACATGACGTCATAGATTTTTTTTTTGCTTGTTTAAAACACCAATTGTTATTTTTTACATACAATTTCCAAATCATATTCATTTTTATTATATTTTAAAGTTCTAAAATGTGTTTGTAAAACAAAATTAAAAACAAAATAAAATTAAAAACAAAATAAATAAAATAAAAATTAAAAACAAAAATAAAATAAAAAACAAAATAATATTTTATTTGCCCAACTTTTTTTAAATAATCGTCTAGACCACGTGTATTTTGATTTCTTTTGTAATAAGTTTTTCTTTCAAAATATTAGATAAAATAATTTTTAACCTAAATAATAATGCACTTTTATTAATTTATTTTGTAAATATTAAAAAAAAAACTATTAACGCATTTTTTCTCTGATTTCCAAAAATGTATTTTTTGGTATTGAGGTGATCTTATTTCATTATTTATATTTCCATTATTATAACGTCCAATATATATTATGACGGGGGCTTAAAAATTAAAAAATAAATATATATTAATTTTTATTTTACAGACATACATGGAAACATAATTAACTTGAATGTTCTTAAAACATCTTGCGGAAGAATAAAAAGAATATTCGCGAACACTAAAAACCCGCCAAATTTGCAAACAAACTAATTCTATTGGTTCAAAAAACACGCTGACTAAGCGAAATAAAGTTCTAGAGTATTCTGTTAAAATGTTTTAGAAATTGTATTATTTACGATTTGTTGCGTTTTGAGATATCTAGCATAAATTTTTTAAAGAATATATTATCAAATGAACTATTACTTTAATATTATGGCTCATTCTCGGAGCCACAAGCCTTTAAAATCTTTTAAACTATTATCATTTGTTTACAAAAATAAATGTTTTATAACATATATTTTTTAAGTTATCAAAATTTTGAAAGTTAATTACAAATTATATATTTTATTAGTATATTCTTAATTTTTATATCTTTTCTTAGTGCTTGGTTTAATTAATTGTTCGTTAGATTTGTAAAAAACTAACGAACAATTGATAAAATAAACTTTTAATAAAATAAGTAATTATAGTTAGCTATTTTAGTAAAATTTAATAGTAAAATTTTTAAAGAAATTCTAGAATGTTTCTAATGATGTCATACACTAAAACTCCTATGAATTAAACGCGCTTGAATAAATTATCAAGTCTGTATAATGCGCCTGGAAAATCGCGTTTGTTTTACATACTCAAAATACCACAGAAAACGGAGAAGACGAGCTTTGACTAAAACAACAAGATTTGTTTTTCTTGGTATACATTTATTAGTTAGTTTTAATCAAAAAAAAATTGCCCAGACATTTTTTTTTAACATTCTCTTTAATATGAACACAACATGTCACGGGACTTGGTAGTCCCTTTATAGTGCGTTTTTGCACCTTGTCTTAAAGTGAAAAGGCATCATTGGAAGATCCGCCCCAGATATGGCAACAGTATTCCATACAAGGACAAATTTGAGATTTATAGAGACAAAAAATATAGAATCCGGAGTAAGAAAGTGGCGAGCACAATAAAGAGATGCAACCTTAACAGATGCTAATTTTGTAACAGATTTAATATATGGTTTTCAGGAAAGATCAGAAAAAAGATTTGATCTTAGAAGATGAAAGGTAGATGACTCATCAAATACATTACCGTTCATAAATCTAGCTTATAACGATTGGCTGAAAAATTAACCACTGCAAACCCCATGCTGTAGTAGAAGTGAGATTCCTTTTTAAGCTCAAATGCCCCCTCTCCGAGCAAGGAGAGAATGTTGGCTTCTTATCAAGACAAGAACAAATGGTAGTATCATCAGCTAACAATGCCACCTTAGATGTGAGAAATTCTGGGAGATTGTTAATGCAAATTGAAAACAGTAAAGGGCAAAGGATAAAATCATGAGGAACTTCTGAAGTTACAGGATATGTAGAGTGCTGTCCATTGAGGACAACTTTTATACTATGATTGTAAATGAAGGATTCAATAACCTTAAAGATGTTACCTGATACACCATAAAGAGAGCTTATGGAGAAGACTAGCATGCTAAACTTTATGAAGGGTTTTAAAATTGTCAAGAGCAATAGCCTTAGCCTCTGCACATCTATCTAATGCAAGATAAAACCTATCAGATATTACTGTTAGGGGTCCTTAAATTACGTCACGCAATTTTTGACCAACTTTGACCTCCCCCCCCCCTCACAAAATTGTAATACTTAAGAATCAAGTTTTGTATGAGTTGTCACCACCAACCCCCCCCCCCTATAGCGTGACATAATTTATGGACGAGCCCTTAACAAACCAGCAGTCGAATGAGATGATCAAAATCCATATTGATGATCAGAAAGTAAGTTATTAGATTCAAGATAAGAGATTAAGTGTTTGTTAATTAAAGATTCAAAAAACTTGCTTATGATAGTAAGAAGATTAATGGAACAGTAATTAGACAAGCTATATCGCTCTCTAAAATTTTTAAAAATAGGGATAACAGATAATGATTTCCAGCAGGCCAGAAAACAAGACTATGATAAACACTTGCTAAATAGTTTTGAAAGTATAGACGACAGCTATGGAGAACACTTCTGCAAGAATAATAGCATAATATGTCAAAAGAGAAATAACCTCGAAAAGAGTGCAGTTTTGAGATAAAAGAAAGCAATATAAAACAAAGAAGAAGGTGATATAGTAAAGTGGTGTTAAACAAAAAAACATAAAAAAATAATTTGTGGATTCAAACCTAGTTTCTTGCCAAATGAGCGAATTCTTACAAGTGTAAATGCCCAGGCCAAGCATGTGACTATTGGTATCTTTACAATTAAAGGAAGATAACCACTAAGATCACAAGATAAGACAGCCAAACTCATTTGGAAAAGAGTTTGGGGAACCTGACTACCAGCTGGACTCAGAACCATAAAACTGCACCCTCTTTAGGATATAATAGAATGAGTTGCCTAGTCATAAAAACAGAGACACAAGCAAAACAACACAAAAAAAAAGCATTGAGTCAAGAAGATCCAGCATTCAACATCCTAAACTGGAAACAATGTATTATAAATACATCTGATAAATCATTCTTTCGTTTGTAGGTCATGCAAGCTGATAGTGTTGTTTGCAAAATTGTGATTTAATATTATTTTTCAAAAGAGATTTTTGATATATAATTTAAAGCAGGAGCAATAAGGCAAAAATGGTTCAAATACGTCTGATTTTTTTATAAGACCGAATAATCCTCCTGTTACCTTCAAAACTTTGTTTTAATGGTATAAGTCAGGATCAGAACCAGTATTACAGAAAGAAATGCCTGATTTGTTGACTGTGAAAATTTTTTAAAGATAACTTCATAAGGTAATGTCTTATTTTTAGTTCAATTGTAAGCAGTGGTGAAAGACGTGCATAATTATTAACATAAATCATACACTAACATAAAGTTGTACAAAAATAAGACTTGTTGAACTAATATGTCATTAATACAATAGTAGTCTACAATATATTCTACAATAGTATGATGATACAATATATTCTACAATAGTAGATGAAGTAGCATTTGCTCAAAGCTTCTTTGTTCAGACTCCTTATCAACTATTGTTAGGAGCTTTTGCACATGCTTTTTTATTATGTCACGAATCTCTGGGTAAAGAAGCAAGAAACTATCCAAACTTGAAAAGTTTCTTGCTTCTTTACCCAGAGATTCATGACATAGTAAAAAAGCATGCACAAGAACTCCCAAATTGTACTCGTATAACTTGTTTAAAGATAGGTATAAAATCAAGTATGCTTCCTTACCACGGTTCATGTTTTCCTTCAAGAATCTGTTCATGGGTGGTGGGGCATAAACACCTGCTTCTACCAATATCTGATTGACAAATTTCCAATAATGTACTTTCAATTTAACATTTAAAAAGACAAAAACAATATGTAGTTCCCCAAGTCTAAAAATGAAATTTTATTTGATTCTATTATTCTGTCATACCTGGATGTATTTTGAATAGAGCTGAAAATCAAGGGTCAAAACCTTTTTTTACTCCCTGTGATAACAACAATAATTCCCTGAATAAGCTTTAATGCAATGAAACAGCTGGTCCAATCAGTCAGTGTAACTGCATGTATTGGCAGACCCTGTTTTACTGTAGATGTACTGTAGATGTACTGTAGATGTAGGAATATCTGAAATTAAAGAGTTAAAAGCACTCCATGTTGGTAATTTAAATTCCTTGTCGATCACATTAAAAAGATGCCCAAATTCGATCGATGGTGTAAAATGAAAAAAGATTGATCAACATCAGAATCAAAAACTTGAAAGTTTTCATTGAGTGGATTTAGTATAGCACAACTATGAATTAGATAGACAGGTGCAACTATGAATTAGATAGACAGGTGCATGTTCAAATGTAAAATAATTTGTAGGCTGTATAAAGTATATTGCATCTTTTTTTTTAGCATTCAAATTATTTTGAAATACAACATGTGTGGTTCCATGAAATTCAGATTTTCCATCAGCAATGTCATTCAAAGTGCAATGGCATTTATATTTGAATATAAGAAGGTAAAAAGGCGCATCGACTTGTTGATACATTTTTAATAACAGCATTTCCTAAATCATTTTTAATCTTTAAAACACTATCATAAGAAATGTAGAGTCCAAGATATGTTAAGCAATCCACTAGCTTCTTATTACAGGTTTCTTTATGCCTATGTAATCAGAGGCCAACTGAAAAAGGTTTTCAGTGATATCTCTGAAATCACTTTTAATTTTTGAGTTATGTGAGATTTGCTTCTTTCCTTTTGCTGCCTTTGCAATAATTTCTGAAATGTTATCAACATTGTCATCAATGGATTTTTTTTTTAACATAATTTGAGTCTACATTTCGTTTTGGTCCAAGTATCACCCACCTTAAAAAGGGAAATAAGGACATTGGAGTATCAAAGTATTGAAACCCCTAAATATAATAAAACTTGAGAGAAAAAATAGAAGATCAAACAAAAGAAACATAATAATAACAGGTTTTGAAACAAACACAGATGATAGAAACAAAATAGCTATAAGAAAGTACAAAATAGAAAGTAGTAAGTAAAAATAGAACACTATTTATTAACAATAGTAACTCATTAACAAGCTGTCCAGCAATATAGTATCTTAACAAGAACAGCCAGTAATTTTGCCAATAATTAGTATCACAAAGACCAAGGAGACAATGTCCTAAAAAGATTAAAAATTTCAGTGAGCGCATAAAAAAGCGTTTTTCAAAAAAAAAAAGTATTTTTTTTTTATTGCAACTAATCTTTTTTATTCATCAAATACTTTTATGAAAAATTGTAAAAACACTTTTATGAATGAATTATTATATTTAGAACTTAAATAAAAACATTTGTTTTGCATGATTTTTGAAGTTATTTTATTTAGAAGTTAAATAAAATGTTTGTCCTTCCGTTTTTATTTTAATTACTTTCTTTAATATTTATATAAAATGTTTTTGATTATTATTTTATGCTGTATATATTTAAACTATTTTATCTAGAATTCAAATAAAACATTTGTTTTACCGGTGTTTTTCATTTTTATTTTTTCATCTAGCATTTATTCAAAGCATTATTTTTGCTATTTCAATTTAAATAGGAAAAATATATGAAATATTCGCGCACACCAACCTTAAAATAACTGTTTGGCCAGCGCTAATTTGTGTGCTGGCATTAAATTTTAAACGAAGACTGTAAATGTATCCATAAAAACTGCATCCTTATTTCTAGAATCATTTAGATGTGCGTTATTACTAATTTACTGGGATTTTAATTTCTGTCACATGCACAAATATTTAGACACTAAGAAGGCATCCATAAAGGACATCATGCTAATAGAGGAAGGGGGAGGGGAGAAGGTCAAGATAAAAAGGACAAAAAGGAACAAGATAGAGGGGGGAGGGCTTATCAGAAAAAGACATCCAGTTATAGAATTTTTTTGTTTTAGATTTAATTACATTGAAAACTATGTAAACTATGTATATTTTTATGAAGTTAACATTATGGGAACATAATGTTTTTATTTATCATAATTGAAGAAAAAAAATTTGTGTTGATATTTGTTTAAATTATATATATATATATATATATATATATATATATATATATATATATATATATATATATATATATATATATATATTGAATATATTACAATTAATTATATACTGTTAAACTGTTGGTAGTTTCTCCTATCTCAAATATCAAATGATAAGCGCTATGGCTTTTTATTAAATCAATGTGCAAACACTTTGTGCAAAATTTGTCCTCAAGGATATAGTCTTGAAAATCATTTGTAATTTTTATAAAATCATTAATGATTTTTTAAAAAGAGTATTACAAATATTTGTCTGAAGGAAATTGTTTGTGTAGCAATTGTTATATATATTACAAATGATTATCCAAAAGAATTATGCAGCAATTATTAAAAAGCATGTATTTATGTGTTTTTTTTTAAGTGTGGCAACAGTGTCTAATATTTCAAAACAATTGGAAAAAAAAATAAAAAATCCAAAACAATTTCAAAAACCATCCAAAAAAAAATCCGCGCTATAAACAATCAAAGTGATCTTCCTAGAAAATCTGCATCAAAATTTACTTTAAATTTAAAGTAAACAGGATTAAGTGTTACCAGACATTAACTTCAAAATATTTTAAAAAATCACAAGTATAAGTTTTAAATTCATTAATTATTATGCACTACTGAATGATATTCAAACACAGAAAAGTGTAATTCATGCAAAAAATTTCAATAAAAATGCTTAAATTATGAACGAATTATATTTTAAAAATACAGGGAGGAGGGGGTCCCAATTTTATGATATCCTTTTAAAGGAATTATAAGAAAAAAGGTCAACTGGTGATAAAGGAGGGGTAAGGGGGATCAAAAATTGTCTAAAAAATAGTGATGTTCTTTATGGACAACCCCTAAAGGGAATTTCAGAGAATTCGTTCAGAATTTCATTCTAAATTAAAGTCATTTGTGCCAGTTAGTAAGTTTTCCAAGTTAATGTAACTCATACGTAGACCAGTTAGTAACTATACCAGATCTTATCATAAAACACCAAACCATGTGTTCCAGCTAAACAGAGTTTAAAAACTAAAAAGGAATGTTACTTAAAAAATACATAGCAGATGCACTACATGTTAACTGGAACAATTGTGTTGACAGGAATTGTTGACAACTAGACAGCACTGATAACACCATGTCTTGTATGGAGTAAAGCCATATTTTAGGCACACTTTGCCCACATATGAATATGACTGGCCAAGATATTTTGATAGGCTTTCAGAGTCAGAAAAATATATTTTGTTTGTTGATAAATCCAATGAAGCAGTAAGACTACATATACCTTCAGAAATTGATAGAGAAAGAAGATATCTTAGTTACAGAGAAAGTCAAAGAGGCAGTATCCTGAAAATATAAACTGTTGTGTTAACACATATCAGCTGTTAGAGAAACTCATGAAATTGTTCTGATATTAAACAAGATGGCAAGTAAGACAGCAGAAACAGTAATCAAATTGACAATTATAAAACATGAAGAGGATATTGCTAGCATCTTTTATCTGATAACCTTTATAGCACAAAATCTGACAACTGACAAATCAGGCTACACTTTTTAAAAAAAAAAGTGAAGCCATGTTGTTCTTACAACTATCACTCAACCCTATAACTTTATAATTCAACTCTTTATACAGTTAATTCCCGATAAGTCGAACCTCCAAGGGACCAAGGAAAATGGTTTGACTTAACAAATGTTTGACTTAAGCGAAATCCCGTTAAGTCAAACTTTGACAGAAACAAGATATTAGTTCGATTTAAGGTGATTTTTATTTATTCAATGCTGAAGTATGTGCAGCCGTGGCGCAGTGGTTACAGTGCTTGCTTTATAAGCAGGAGATCCAGGTTCGAAACTGTTGAAAGCTCTGAACATATTTTTGCGTCACAGTAAGGAAGGAGCCGTGAACTTCCTGGTTTAATGCACTTCCGCGTTGCTCTGTGATAAGACCTTTAGGTCTTCTTGGGGCATCTAAATAACAGCAACAACAACAAAAAAAGTATAAATATTAAGTATACACTATTATAGTAATAAAAAGTGTGAAAAAAGTTTAGTGAAAAAAGGTACGTATATCCACTTGTATTAGCTTCTCTAATAATAATTTCTTTTTCCATAATTAAGTTTATTTGGTTTATACATTTATGAATGTACTCCCCATTGTCACTGAATATCATGTAGCTTCGTAGTACTTCCAGGGCTTGTTGTACATCACCCGATTGAGGGCAAGTTGGTTTGATCAAAAAATCTACATAATTATTTTCATCGTTTTCAGTCTCAAAATTTGCTTCTCCTAAAACGTCTGATATAATCTCTCCTCTTCATTCATTATTGGCTCGGCAGTATTGACAAATTCATCCATGGACACAACATCTTTTGCTGTTGTTCTTTTAGGGAAGAACTTGGATGTATGAACAGCAAGCTTTTCTGACGGTCTTTCAGATCCAAGGGATCATCCACATCTATCGAGGCGTCAAAACACATTTTCTCTGAAATTCCAGCTTTGGCAAAAAAATTGCAAATAATTTTGATCTTCACCTTCCCCCAAGCAACATCAAGCATTTGCATGGCATCTATTATAGTAAATTCCAGGAGAAGCTTTTTTTTATCTATTTTTATCTATTAATTTTTGAACAGATAGTGTTCTATAATAGGCTTTAAGTGACCTAATCTTGCCCTGGTCCATCGGCTAGAGCTTCGAGGTATTGTTTGGTGGTAAAAAGATTAGTTCTATTGATACGAGATTATCAATGATTGGATGAGCTGGACAATTATCTACTAATAAAACAATTTTTAGTCCTTCCTTTGTAAATTGCCGATTAATTTCACGAAGAGAAGGCCATCCATCCAACTTTTCTTCTGACTGCGATAATTGCAGGGCAAATGCTTTACAATTTTAAAGCATCTGGGCGATTTAGCTTTGCCGATAACAAACATTGGCAATTTTTTCCTTAATGCATTAGCGGATGCCAATCCTGTAAGACGTAGTTAGCTGTGTTTCTTACCGACACATTTTTCATTTTTAAAATGTAAAGATTTATTTGGTTGGAGCCAATAAAACAAGCCAAATTTGTTAGCATTATAAATCTGGTTCAACTTATGCTTTGATAAAATCGTTGGTAATAAGGTTTCCTCCCATGATGCTACCATTTCACTTGTACACGCATTAGTACACTAACCAACCATTTGAAGCATGAAAATTTGTAACGTTCATTCTATCAGCAAATTACAGGGCTTTAGTTTTGAGAATTTAAGCAGAGACAGTGACATCTCTGCTACGAACAATCAGAAGTTATTTGAAAATGGCTTGATCTAAATTTGCAAATGACCCTTTCCTCATACGCTGACGTTTCAGGTTGTTTTTTTTCTCCACAGCATCAGAAATCTTTTCTTTCTTTCTCAACCAGGTAGATAAAGTGTTCTTTGGTATATTATATTTTAAAGCGACCTTTGACTTTGAGATGCCATCTAATACTTCCTTCAATGTGTTGTACTTGACTTTAACAATTTTTGTATTCAACTTTCACTCAGTTTCACCATGTTACAAATTTTGAGTTTAAAAAGCAAGTATTCACGCTGTACACTTAAAAGATAATATTTAAAAAAGTTAAGCAAAAAAATGCAATACAATGTCTTCCTTAAAGTATTTTATGTTTTATATGGAATGACTTCTAAAAAAAAAATTTTAATCAAGTTATTTTGATTTCATTATTTTCCATACAAAAAGTTCAAGATATCCAAAGAAATTTACCGAAAGGGGACAATAAAATGGTTCGACTTAACGAAGTTTGAGTTATCCGATGTTCAACTTAACTGAGAATTTTAATAGCAATCAGTTAGACAATTTCTAGGGACCAAATGAAACAGTTCGAGATAAACAAAAGTTCAAGTTAACTAGTGTTTGACTTACCCGGAATTAACTGTATATTGTACATCATTATACAAAACCAGTTCTCAAATACTACACCACAACCAAATTAACTATTATTATAACATTTAAAACTAAAAATAAAATTCGGTACTTATTATAAACTTTAAAATAATATTTTTTTAATATTTATTATATTTATTCCTGTTTTTAATATTTATTTCTGTTTTTAATATTTATTCCTGTTTTTAATATTCATTTCTGTTTTTAATATTTATTTCTGTTTTTAATATTTATTTCTGTTTTTAATATTTATTTCTGTTTTTAATATTTATTTCTGTTTTTAATATTTATTTATGTTTTAATATTAATTTCTGTTTTTAATATTTATCTCTATTTTTAATATTTACTTCTGTTTTTAATATTTCTGTTTTTAATACTTATTTCTGTTTTTAATATTTATTTCTGTTTTTAATATTTATTTCTGTTTTATATTTTTAACAAAAATTTAAAACTAAACTTTTCACAATAATAACAATAAAATTTAATATTTACTGTTGAATATTATTTTGAATACGGTTTTTTAAATTCTATGAAAATATTTTACAGTTATAGTTTGGGGATGTATTGGACAAAATGTTTTACATGTTTTATTAAGTTTTATATATTTTATATTTTTTAGTAATTGTCAACCTTGAAAATAACTTATTTAAATATATAACTTGATTTAGAAATAACAAGTTCTCAATAAAGTTTAAATAAAAATGAGATTATTTTTTTAACATTATTTAGTTTTGACATAAAGTGTCACAAACAACTTAATACCATAAAATGACTTAATAAAACTGTATTTAATACTGTTTTTTTTTATACTGGTCCACAGATACTTCAAACTTAATTTTTTAATGACAAAAAAGTACAATATTTTTATTAGGTCTAAATGTCTTAGATATTTTTCAAACATTACAATACAACGAACAAAAAAAATAAATAAACAATGTATAACTAACTTTGTTCCCAATTTCAAATAAGTTAATGCTTCTAAAAGTTCAATATTAGTCATTTTATTAATGCGCCCATTAGCTGCAGATATTTTTTTGTAGACTGGATGATCAAACTCGCTGCTATGTACTAATGATTCTTCTTTGTGCACTGAGATACTATTATGCAATCCATTTTCAGTCATTTTCATCAATTTATAATTTTCATATTTCTACACTAAAATTCTTTATTTTTATATAAATGAAAAAAGTAAATTAAGTTAATTGCATGCTAAAATAAGTTTACTTTTTAAAATATTACTAAAAACGGAACATGAAATATACAAAAAAATATGGATTGTCATCTCCATATACTTATGTATTTATTTATAGTTATAATTTTATAATCTTTATAGAAATATTCTAGTTATTTGTTTATAAATATATTATTATTATGATTTAAAAAGTAAAATGCTATATAACTGCTATATTAGGTTACTTCAAGTAAATAAAACATTTAAAAAATATATTAAAAATAATATAGCTATACACAAATAATTAAAACCATAATTAAAAATATATAACTATAAACAAATATGCTTTAGTTATATACTTATGTTTAAAAAAAATACTCAATTCATATCAAAAAGTTTCGAAAACAATTTGAACCTTATAAGATCTTTTCCCAAAAATCAGCTAAACATTGCAAGCATACATTTCTAAACATTTTGCTACGGTTTCACTAAAAATAAGCGCACACTATTCTTGTCTTTTTTTTTTTAACGTATACTTTAGCAAGATGATATATAAAGTGCAGTGAGAAATTCAAGAGAACATAAGTATTGATAAGGATGCTAATTAAAATGAACTAAAATTCTTATTTTTTATTTTTTTACAATATATAAATTTTTTTTGCACGACCTTTAAATCTTGTTTAATTTTAAACATTAAGCGCTTTTAACTCAGCGTACGCAGTATATTTACAAATAAATGGATGACGTACATTTGCGTCGCTAGTTAAATTGTTATTTTAAGTTAAGCACACCTCCCAAAATCATTTTCTTACCGTAGTAACAAGAGATATTAAAAATAAAACCATAAAAAAAGAAGTGAATTAAAAATAAAAAATAAAAATAAATAGTTTATGAATAAATCAATGGACAAAAATTGACAGGGCTTATGCGTTCATGCCAGAAAATCTTAATTTTAAGTTGTCGAAATATTCTTTATTTCCTTTATTTCTATATCCTACAACTTTTTAGTTATAGGATATAAAAATAAAGGGAAAATAATTAGTTAGTCCAGGCTAGATGCTCTATCTGTATTAGATGAGACTTCATAATATAGTAATCACCTCAGTGCAGTTCAATGTCAGACAGAATTGAGATTATTTAAAGTTTGATATTTTTATGTAAGGTAGCTAAAAATGCCGTAAATAGAGTTTTTTGATACCAATGATGTAAACATAGTTTTGTGATTTTTCAGAGAGGATTATGGCGATATACTACTTTAAAAAATAAAAAAAAACGTGCCAATAGGTAAAATAAACATTTAGAAGAACTTCTTTTTTTAATTAAAAGAGCCCTAGCCAAAATCCTCGTCATTGTATTTATACTACAGTGTGCCTATCCCTAGATAAGCAATGTGTAGTCAATATGTGTATACACTACGGTGCGCATATCCTTCAAAAGTCAACGTAAGTACTGCGTTAGTTTAATTTTAAATTTAAAAACCAATAGTAATAAATCTTATTTTTTTTAAATTCCCTTTAAATTCGATGATCTTTACCTTTTTTAATTAAACATGCGAGTAGACTATAATTAACCCAATAAGAAAAATGACGTCGGAACAACGTTGTTCTAACGTCTTTCGTATCGTTGGAAAGACGTTGGCATGATGTTATAAATGAAACACCGAAAAAACGTCATTTTACTAACGTTATTACAACGATGTAAAATGACGTGGTGACAACGTTACATTTAAGCTAAATAACGTCGGAAAGACGTTAGAGCAACGTTAAATTTGAATAAAAAAGACGTTATAAGGACGTTAGGCTAACGTTATATTTTAGCTAAAATGACGTTGAGCCAACGTCTTTTCTATCGATTTTCACACGTTGGAATAATGGCATATATGAAACATAGGTCAACGTTATATTACCAATGTTGCGAAACGTTGTAAGAAAAACGCCTTCTAACGTTTTTCTATCATTTTTGATGTTATTTCTACACTGCAAAAAACAATAAAGGACGATTTTAACACTGTATAACTTTGCGCTGTCAAGCTATATTTCTTCTTATTTATTTAGGTCATACACGATTATTATACTAGTCCGGGCAAATAATTGAATACGGAAGTTAAAAGACTTAAAATAAATAAACATTGCATCACTTCTATTCCAAAATTTTAAAATTATATACAATAACTTAGAATGAAACTAGTTTGATTTTTACTTTCTTTGCAAATTTCAATCATATCTCAAATAATTCGCATATTCTTTGACACTAAAAGACAAATATATATGAAGAAACATAAAGTTACAAACAAATCCAATTAAAAGCATTTTTAAGAACTAAATAAAAAACATTCGGAATAAACAAAGAGAAATACTACAAATACCAGAAATTCTATTTGATGCTAACCTGAGTTTTTCTGCTTTCGAAAGATTATCGACTGTAAATCGTTTAGCAACATTATCTGAAATAGAATAAACAATACCTCAATAAAATGCAAAACTAATGAAATTGTCTTCAAAATAATTTTAATTGAATAAATAAACAAAATTAATTTAAAACACACAATCATGAAGTAATGGAAAAAAAATATGTCTAGTTTTACCCTCAAAAGATATAAAATATCTTTGAGTTCAGATTTCTGGAAAGTTATTTTTTTACAAGTGTTATTTTGGCAATATATTTTTTTATAACATGAATTGCATGGTAAATAAAGAAACTGAAATGGGACATTTTCACTAAGCAAAGAATCAAACATTGTTTTTATAAATAGCTCTCTTTAAGACTAATGATTACTTTGTTAGGTGTTTTTTCTTCCAATCCGAACTACTTATATTTCACTTAAACCCTTGACCATTTGAGCAAGTGGCATCTTCTTACCAAAAGCCAATAATTTTTGAAATAAAAAGGCAGACATATCAAGAAGCAATCATTCAGAAAACTATAAAAAATGAATAAGGTTATGTAAATTGTATGTTATGAATGTTGGACCATAATAATCCACAGCCTTAATAATCCAGTCATCCAAACCAATTTAATAGCATCAATGCATAACCAATGCATTGATTCTGCTAATTTAATTTGTATCTTCAGTGCATAGAGACCAGTATACAAAAGAAATTAACTGTATAGCCTTTTATTTTTTAAAACTCCACCTGTGATCTAGACTTTCTGTTTTTAACAAAATCAGATGGTTTTTTACCATCTGATTTTGTTAAAAGTCATGAGACTTTTCAGAAATATGATTAATTTGAACATATGACAAATCACATACCTCTGGCTCCGTTTTTTCAAAATATCAATAATGGACAACACCAAAACAAACTATATAATATAAACTGGATGATATATTATATAAACTAGATGTCAAACTTGCGGTCCTTTATTGAACAAAAAATGATGTCGCTTTTTTTGCTTAAAAATATAATTTGCCATTTGTAAAAAGTGTTAAAGCTGAAGCAAATGTGAGGAATAAAAGTTCAAAATGCGAGTCAAAATTAACCAATAAATTAAAGATAATTCAAAAACATGTTATAATAAATATAAAGTACTTATCAAAGTTTATTTAAGGTTTATTTCTATTTTAAATTTTAATCCCTTTTTAACCGAAAATAAATTTAGAAATCATAAATTATTACTTTACAAGTACTCTAATTTCCTCTCAACACTTTTACATATATAGATTACATATATAGATTTAAAATATATTACATATATAAAAATATATTTACTTCATATATAAAAAAATAGTATTTGTTTACAAATTTAATCTGTCATTTGTAAAAAGGACAAAAGCGGCTTCACTTTTTGAATTGAAGTAAGACAACTAGTTTATATAAAATATCATTGGTTAATACACATGTGATCATTATGGAGCATACTTTTAATATCAATGGCTAGATGTGAAAACCAAGATAAATGCAATTACAATAATTTTTCAGTATTCACATGATTAGGTGTTTTAGTAACATTTATTTCCTATGCCCATGTTGCTGCATTCAAACAAGCAAATTATATAATGAAAAATGTGCAACTAAATGTTTAACTGGCCGTTGAACAAGGTCAAAAATTAAAAATCAGGACAAATATTAAAGGGGTTTACTAAATGAGCACTTTTATAGAGAGTTTAGTAAAATATAACAAAAAATCACTTTCAAAAATATAAAACTATTGGAATAGGCTTAAAGAAAAAATCACTGATTAAACTTCAATAATTATCATTTTCTAATAAACTGTTTATCAAACAATTAGCCTTTCACAATATAATTGATCTTGATATCATCATACATTTATATTTGTTTATCTGTATGCACAAATATATAAACTTATATATATGTATATATATATATATATATATATATATATATATATATATATATATATATATATATATATACATGTGTAATATATATATATATATATATATATATATATATATATATATATATATATATATATATATATATATATATATATATATATATATATATATATATATATATATATATATATATATATAGTTACTTATAACAATTTATTCATATATTGTTAATAATATTTTAAATACTTTTGACATGGATACTTTATAGTATTATAAATACAAAAATTTTATAAAAATTTTGACAATTTTCATAATTCAAATTAGCATTTTTTAACTTTCAAGAAATGAACTTTTATAATAAAAATACTTCAAAATGTTCTATTGATTTCATTTTTATAGCCATTTGTATTAGTTTGCTAATGTGTTATATAAGTATTCACATGCAATATGTATACTCATTTAAAGTAATATTAAAATAATAATCAACAAAATCTTTGCATTTATTCATAATGCCTGCAATGTTCTGAATTTACATAAAACAGATAAAAATATAAATGAAGAAATACAAGTTACCTCTGAAATAAGTCCTTAACATATTTTGCTAACTTTCCGCCAACACGTGAGAGTTGGCCTAAAAAAGAAAAAAATATAAAAAAGGCACATTGAAGTGTTTTACACATAAGATCTTATTTAAATATTTTTTACTGCATTCACCAAGATCAAGCCTTAAAGACCCAAGCTTATTTGATAAACAGTTAGAACTGAATAAGTATTTTGCCATGATTCAGAGTAATCATGGCAAACTCATAAATATAAAACATTTTTATTCACTAAATTTTGTAACAGAAATAAAATTTAAAAACATTAGAATTATTCAATATTGTTTTTTTTACAATTTTGTTAGGCTGCAGCCAATCTAAAATGTTTAAAAATATTTATAGGCTGAATAAATAGGATGACATAATTTGTAACAGCAAATGATTTAGATTCATTTTAATAAAGTGATTGTAAATTTTTTGCTGTTTCAAAAGCTGGGCATTAAATATATTGTCCAGGTTTTGTTCTCTAAATCATGTTAAACATATTGAAATCAAACTCACAAACTGTTGAGCAAAATCTTTGTTACCAATTCTTAGCGTAAACTCGTTCAAATATTCTATTGTTAAGTTTAAGTTTAAGATTAAATAATGTGATTATGTATATTTAAGTCAACTTGTTCTGATTTTAAACACCTTGATAACTTAGTACTTTAACTCTGCACATAAAAAATAATAACATTCAAAAAATATATATTTTAACTTGGCATGAGTTTTATTAAAATATAAGATTAATTAGTTTTTCGGTTAGAAAGATAAGAGAATAAGTAAATGATAGTACTATGACGATATATATATATATATATATATATATATATATATATATATATATATATATATATATACATATATATATATATATATATATATATATATATATATATATATATATATATATATATATATATATATATATATATATATATATATATATATATATATATATATTAATATGTATGTATGTATTTTGGTATAACATATCAATTTTTAAAACTATATCATATCACATATCATATACAAAAACTAACACACAAATATATTTGACATGTACTTTATTGAAATACTTTGGAGTTATTGAGTTGAGAGGGGGTTATAACCACAATTGAAATAAAAAGGAGCCTCCTCAACTGCAGCACCCTTTATGGTCTTTATGGCCAAAATCAGCTCTTTCTTTCAACTCTGAAATTAAGGAAACATGAGATTGTGATTCATTTTGAAAATTAAATACTGACTGAGTGTATATCATCTAACACTTTGTGTGTATTGATTTAAAAAAATATTTTGTTTATTATGACTAAGATCTAGTGTAAAATTTAGATGTTCTGTTGCTGTTTCTGTAGGATATGTTTTTCGCTTGCTTCATAGTGAGAAGTTATGAGTTCTATCCTTACCATGTTCCTGGTAGTAACCCAGAGGTGAATAACAATAAAAAAAAAAATGATAACTTAATACAAATACATAAAAAATTGTTTACCCTTTTTCGTGACTTTAGACTCAAACTTATGAGAGTCAGTGTTAGTTATATTATTGTAGGAATAGCATGATATGATTATACCAATATACAAATTCGTAAAAGAAACACATTACACAAGTTATAAGAAGCTTATTAGGTAATTTCTAGTCTAGTTTCACAACAAACTAAAAAACTTTCCATTCAAATAAATAAAATATATATTATGATTAAGACATTGTTTTAATATAACTTAATTGTCTTAAATTTATACTTAACATAATATATATATTAAGTAAAAACCTTGTTTTAATACAACTTACAACTGTCTTAGACAACTGAATTGAATGTTTAAAAAAAAAAGGCTCTGTATTTTTATTGGCATTTAATTAAACTGTTAAATAGTTTAATAACGGGCATTTGAAAAACCTATCATTGCATTATCTATTTGTAAATAAAATATTATGTACAAATATTATATATGTTAGAAATTTTTACTATATAAGTAATGTTAAATATACAAAGTATACAAAAACATAACAAAAATGTCAACAGTTTTTGAAAATCAAATAAAGTTTTAGTAACTTTTATTTATCATTAATATGATAAAAGTTTAATATCTAATTCGAATGTAGAATATAAAGAAATAATGTATTAATTATTAGTATCACAGAATATAATGCCTAAAAACCATTAAATTAAAATTAGATTAAAAATAACATCTTTTTCGATAACGGTTTTTCAACGATTTTAAAAACGCGCAAGTTTGTGTGTTTACGTTAGAAAGCTGACGTTGCTTTGATGTCAAAAGTAAAAACGTAAAAAAAGCAACGTTGTTCCAAAGTCGTTCCAACGTTAATCAGACTAACTTTGGTTTTGCGTTAAACAACCAACGTTGTTCCAACGTCGTTTTAATGTTAACATAGATAATAACGCTTTTCCGACGTTGTTCCAACGTTTGATAGCAAACGTCACACCGTTATGCCGACGTTGGAACATCGTTGGAATTTAGTTAACTAACGTCGCGACCAAAATACAACCTACGGCTTGACGTCTTTTTCTTACTTGGAAATATAGTCTATTCGAACGTGAAAAACGTGCGAATAGACACTTCATTCATCACTAACCAGGATTTATATTAAGATCCCCTATAACACTTTAAAGTTACATTACGTCTCAATCGGTTACAATCGGTGACAAGGTTACAATCTCTAATTTTTAACTAAATATTAAGTAAATAAACTTGATAATGCAGTAAATGTTTGTTTATCATTGCCGTATTGCTAAATACTATCTTTGATTTTATTTTTATTGTAAAATAGCTTCTTCTCAATTGGTTAATTTGTCACAAAAAAAAATAAAGTCTCAATTCGCAACATTATGTCTTAATTGTTTGTTTTTTTTAACTTTATAAAGTGTAACCAATTCAGATGTAACTAAATCTAGATTTGAGACGTAACTAAAATACGTCTCAAACATATATTTTTTTCAACGTTACGTTACGTCTCAATTGGTTACACTTAAAAAAAAACAACGTATTGTAACGTAAAAAGTTTAAATTTGTGACATATTTTAATTTCGTTTCAATTCTTTCATGTTTACGTTACGTTACGTCTCGAATGGTTATAATTTTAAAGGTAATAAGTACCTTATAAGGTACTTATTATTACATATTAAGGTACTAGCAGTCCAATTAGATTGCTTAAGTACCGTAAGTTATTTTAACTTTTAAAGGTACTTTTTTCATGTTTTTTGTAACGTTGTTTTTAAAGCTTTAAAAGTTGTATTTACTTTTAAAAATGTTTTTTTTTTTTAAACTAACCCACAGGCGTGAATAAAATTTTTTTAAAACTTTTTGAATTACAATAGTTTTGGCAAAATTGATTTTAGGAGATAATGACCATTATCTATTATTTGAGATTGCTAAACTGTGATTTGTCCTCGACTTAAGGAAAAACAATGTGAGATCCATTCCCCTATTTTGCAGAACGCAAAAATGTTCCAAGATATTCTTTAGTATATTGATTAACTTGTTTAAGATAAAATTTTAACTTTTTACTTAATTTTAGGAAAATTATAGCAATTCTCCCAATTCACCTCAATATTGGATATTTTTTCCTTAAAACTTGAAATCAATCAAAATATATTAGTTAACGTTAGGCGCATGTTCTATAATTTCTCACAATTTCACAGTTACACTTTCAATGCATTTGTCTGTGCCAAAAAAAAAAAAAAAATCTCTTTACTTTTTTGAACAATTTCTGGCTTTTTTAACATGATATACTACAATAGGTAATTTCACAGCCGAATCAAAATGTTACCAATTATGTAGGATTAGTCATACTTAAAAGAAAAAAAAAGCTGCACTGGTCTATCAACTGCTCCTGTTACTTTTATAGACATCTGAAAAACATTTTTAGTTTCCGTTCCTATTTATACCACCGTTTAACGGTAAGTCAACTAGATATGATAGAGATTTCATAAAACATTCCGCAAAGTGAGAATGCACTTGTTAAAACGAAAGCAAACCCACAATTTAAAAAAAATGTGAATAATTAAAGCAAAATTAAATGAAAACAACAAAAAGCTTTTTGTTTTCTTTTCATATTCATTTACAAAAAAGAAATAATAAAAGTAATAACAATTATAATAATAACAGCATTAGTAATAATAATAAAAATGACAAGAATATAGTAGTAAAACTAAATATGATAAAATATTAACGTAAATAAAAGATATTTAAACAAGTATTATAAAACCAAAAAGAGATAATATTAGATAATCGTATCAGCTGGGATGCAATATGCATAGTTAGCACGGATCCTGATAATGTCAACCTAGCTGACCCAAGAACGCCACTATTATGGGGTTAAAGCGTACTCATAAAGTGATGCAAATTTTGAAATCTTTTAATTTTTTCCGCGGAAAATAAATTAGTTTTAAAATAAATGTTCTAATTTAATGAAATTTTGACTTTATAGTGCGATTTGACGTCACACCATGTGCAAGAATGCATACTTGAATGGGTTTGAAGACCATAAACTATATTTGCAACTTTCATATCGCAAGCCAAAATTAATTTAAATCCATTTGCATTAATCAGTGATCAAATTTGTTCATTGTTGGAGTAAGTTTCTTGCAAATCTTCCAATACCGCAACAAGAATTTGTCTCTAAACTCCAGTGTCTTTACCAATTCTTTGAGTGAGAGGTTGTTTTTGAGGCGGTTAGCTAGCTTCAACCCTTAACACTGTATCAACAATAATTAGACAAAACTTGAGAACCCTTTATCACCATCAATTCAGAGCTTAACAAAATATTTACCAGAAATTCGCGAGATTGAATAACATGGTTCACTAGACTTGATAAATCACAAGATTTTATAAACGATTGCAGTTAGCAAACTGTACCAAAATTTCCTTTTCTCTCCGTAATTTTTAAGTCACTGCGCGTGAACAAATCACTTATGTGTTGACCTGCTCTTAAAAAATTTTTATAAAATTTTGCTCTACCATCTTGCTGCTAGGTGTTTGGTTAACATTTCTGACCAGTTTCTTAAATCCATTGTCCCGTATTTAATAGTAAATTTACAAGAGCTATAGTGGTCAATTTTACAGCGCTTGAGGCTTGGCTTGGCACTACTTTGACCTGAAACCAAAATATACATATTCTATCTTTATATTTTAATATAAAGATAAAATATGTATGTTTTGTTGCGAAAGTTCAAAACTTTCAAATTATTTGTTTTTAAATTGATTAGAAACATGTTAAAAATATACTTCCCTAAACCAATCGTGTCTCTTTTTAAAGATTTTCTTTGAATAATTATGTAAAAATTATTTAAGTATAAATATTTACTTGGGGTAATAGTAAGTGGAGACCCAGATGCATTAGCACGTCCAATAGTTCCTTTAGGGGATAATTCTTTATTGGAAATAACTCGAGATGCAATTTGTTCGGCTGTTCTGGCATCTTTTGCTGCT
This sequence comes from Hydra vulgaris, assembly GCF_022113875.1. Taxonomy (NCBI): domain Eukaryota; kingdom Metazoa; phylum Cnidaria; class Hydrozoa; order Anthoathecata; family Hydridae; genus Hydra; species Hydra vulgaris. The sequence goes on along the minus strand of NC_061158.1, from coordinate 9,665,710 downwards.
AAAGATTGCAGGTTTTCGCCCTCATACCCCCTCCTATAGATTCCCCAAATCATTTTTTGTTTGTGAGTTTATATGTTTAATTCAGTTATTGTTTAAACGGATATAAATTAAGGGAGGCTATTTAAATGTAATATGTTTGTGTGGTGCAAAAAAAAAAAATTAGATTTCTAGCTCAGACTCAAGGCGCATCTCTATAGTTTGATATAATCCAAAAAAAATCAACAAGAATTATATGTTGTGTTTATCAAAATGTTCACGCGGCTCCAGAAATTGAATCACTTAAATTAGATTTTCTGAAAAAATAAAAAAAAATAACCATATGAAAATTGTCACTCGGTGTTGAAATGTTTACAGCCGCTGAAACAATTTTATTAGAACAACCTCCAAAAGATATCATGAAAAAAAAAGGTTCTGTATTACAGGAGCAAGTTATATAATGAATAATATTTTCCAACTGTTCAAAGCTTATTAACTTATTAACAATTAAATTAAAGTTAAGGTTTCAGCAGCGATAGAAAGACCGCTTTTCCGATTTGAAAATACAGTAATAAATGACAATTTAACATGCGTTCTAAAAAAAAAAGTGAACACTGCCTTAGTGCCTTACTGCCTATATTAAATTTAATGTAAAACCATGGATGTCAAATGATTTGAAAAAAAGCTGTTCCATAAAAAAAAAATTTTTTAAGTATATAAAGTCTAAAAATAAGTAAAAAGGATTTCCATACTGAATATAAAAATTTTCGAAACATATTTTAAAGGAACGTAAACAAACTATTATAAAAGATATTTCAATGAAAGTTGTAATAATGTAAAACATCTCAAAGTCAATATGAAACTTAACTCCAACACAATCAAAACTATACTTACCTACTACAATACAACAATAACAAACCCTATCCATATTTGCAATTTAACAACTATTTCACTAATTTTGGTACAGGCATACAACCACACAACCATCTAAGAATCATTATACAGACTATCTAATGAACCCTCAAAATCTTTTTTTTATTAAGCTCATTAATATTTAAAACCTCTAGAATTATCAAATCATTTGACCCAAGTCGCCAGGATCAAATACCAATTCACTAGACTTGACTTGTTTGTTATTAAAAAACAACTAAAAAACCAATGAAAATAATAAAACTACTTAAAACAGAAATCCTTAAAATTCTTAGAGCTATTTCTAAATTCTCGTTCTCAAATAATGCTTTCCCAAAAAATCCAAAAACAGCTAAAGTTATGCCTATCTTATATAATATAACTTTATCTTATATAACTACAAAATCTATTTATTTCACTCTATTTTATTCTCATCTACTATTTGCCCTTGCAAATTGGGGTCAAATTTATCAATAGAAAACGTCTATGAATTCTTAAAAAATAACTCATTAGAATAATTAACTTTCTGCCATACAAATCTCAAACGGCTACTTAATTTAAACAACTCCAAATTAGTACCATATTTGATATATTAAAAATTAAAATCAAATACACAGGTACCTCTTATGCTTCACTGCCGGAAATGTTTAATGATTGGTTTACTCTGCGTAGTAGGATAAACACTTGCCTAACAAGAAACTTTAATAATGGCCAGTTAAATATTCAAAAAAGTTATACAGTATCTTATGGAAAATATTCCTTCATAAACTCAGCAATAAAATATTGGAATTATCTGCGATCTCAATTAATACTATCCTTTTTATAACCTCCACACATATGTTTAAATCCAAATCAAAACACTATTTATTAAACCCTGGATGACAAAAACAATAACAATGTTTAAAAAAATGTTAAAAGAGATATTTTATAAATGTATATATACATATTTAACTAATCTCTTTGTTTGATAAAACACATACATTGCTATCACAATTTTTTTCTTTCTATTTGATTGCTCTTCACGGAGTGTATAGGACCACAAAAAATTTCTAAATTGGCTTTTTTTTAGAAATTTAACATGCCAAGGTTACCTATTTATTACACGCCATATAAAGTCTTCCCTTCCCTAAAAATCTTTTACTTCTAGCGTGTTGGGAACAGTAGTGTGTTGTAAACAGTTATGTGATGGAAACAGCTAGAAGTAAGAGTTTTAATAAAACAATGAATTTTCGTGATAATGGAACATTTTCAACTTTTTTATGCAGGAAATTTGATTGAAATTGTGTTCTTTATTAAAAATACATTTAAAAAAAGCCACTTGATTACAATTCCAGGAAGCTTCTTAAAATTATAGCTCCTGCTTTACTAACAATAGGGTAATAACTATCCATTAAACTCTGTTTTAAATCTTTATACATCTATTTAGAAAGTCTCACAGTTTGCCAATCTACAGTATTATTTATTTTTATATGCGTGCTTATTCATTCTTATATGCGTATTTATTCATTTTTATATGCGTTTTAAAAAAGCACAGTTTTTTCAAAACAAATTGTTCTTGTTTCCTGGTAAACGAGGTTAAAAATACCTAAGACAAAGACTTTTTACATTCGATGACGGTTTATTTAATTTAGTATTAGGTCTTTGTTTAATTTTATTATTAAGTTTATTGATTGATTAAATTATTGATGATAGTTTATTCAATTTGCAAACTACCATCTTTTTCTTAATTAATTTAGTATTAGGTCTTTGTTTAATTTTATTATTAAATTTATTGATTAATTAAACTATTATTTATCTAATTATTCATTTCTCTTGACTTAAATTTAATTATTTATAAATATAATTAATACAAAAATATTTACCCTATGTATGGAAGAGAAAACAGCAGTGCCAATCAAAAAACAAAGAAAAATGTTACAAAAAAGCACATTGAAATGCTTAAGCATTTAGTTGCAAGAAATGAATCTACAACAAGCATTTCCACTTCTCTTAATTTACCTAAGCGCACAGTTTAAAATTTTTCGTTTGTTAAACAGATGATGTCATGTGACCTAGGGAAAAAGACTTAAAATTTTTTTTCTAAATACGATGGCCTATTATATAACAAAAAAATCGAGACCTCATTTGATCAATTTTGACTAGTACTTCGTATTTTATAGTCATTTAACTAATCATGGTCAAAACTTGATAATTCGATGACATGACTGCATTCAAGTTGTTTTCTGATAAAAAACGAGGTAAAAGACCTATAAAAGCTCAAATAAAAAAATATTATTGAATTATGCGTACAAGAAAACAATCTTTGTACGTAAGAAGCAATATAGAAAAAAAATGTTTCAGCCTACTATTTGAAGAAAACTCAAACGCTCGGATTAATCAAGAAAGCGTGTTGTGCATGTACCAGAAGAACAAAACCCAACACGAGTTATTGATGCACCCTATGCATTTGCAACCAAAATTAACGAAATTCCAAATAAAAAACTTATTTATTTGAATGAAACTGGATTTAATGTGCACACCAACAGTACATATGGTTATTCGCTAAGAGGTGCGCCAGCAGTTTTACAGTCGTCTGCAAATTGTTGGAAGAATGTTTAATTTGTACTTTTTCAATAATGAGAGTGCTGGCTTATGAAATAAAAACTGGAAACAATTGAATGCAGATTCGTTTTGTACTTTCATTACTACAATGTTGGCACCAGTGATTAGGAATGCAGATGTGGAAGCGCCGGTGCTTGTTATGGACAATTGTAAATTCCACTGAAGTCTTTCTGTTAGGCAAACACTAGCTTCTTAAGACATAGCTGTTAAACATCTGCTAGCATACACGCCACACCCTAATCTAGTAGAAAAATTTTTTTCTTCTTAAAAGCATACTTTCAAACAGAGAAAAAGGCCTCGAAATGCGGATGGGGTAATCGGGAAAATTAAAAATATTATGGATGCTACAGAGTTTAAATTAATTCCATTTTACAAGCATATGCGTAGTTACATAAACCAAACGTTGTCTCAGCAACCATTTTTAAAATAAATAGCAAAAGCAACAATCTAATTTATACTTTGAATATATCTATACTCCACAGCAAAAAGTGTTCTCCTGTTACAGCACTGAAAGGTCCATCATTCCCTTTGCACTTCATATCTCTCAAAGGTACTTTTCGGGTACAAGCAAAATTAGTACTTATAGGAATAAAGGGGAAACAATATACAGAAAGTGTCTGCTAACATAACCATTATTAAACTAATTTCCTACTATGTAGAGATTTTATGGAATTTTAAGGAGGTAGGCAGGCCTACCTTAAAAGTCAGAATTAGTCGACTTTGAAAATTTGAATAGTCGACTATGAACTAATAGACTAAAAGTCGATTTAGTTGAGTAAAAGTTTTAAAAGCCTTATATCATTTCATTCAATTGAACTTTTTTGAACATTTAATAACGTATATACTAAAATAATTATTACCTAGTTTTTTGTTTACGCTTTTTAATTTTTATCTAATTCGTAGAATGATGGAATTATTAACCGCGGTGCTTTGTGATAAGAACGTAAGGACGAGCTTAATAACTATAAAAAAAAATTTGTACCTAATTAAACTTTCGGTTATGTATTTATTTTTGTAATTATTATTATCATGTAGTTGTAATTATTATGATCATGTATTATTATTTCATGCTTACTTCACGCTTTTTTAAAATGCTTTCATACTGGGCTGCCCGAAGCTGGCTCGGGCCTTGGAGCAAAATTAAAATGTGAAAGTCAAAAATGTAAGTGTAATCTATACAATCACATTGTAAATATAAATATAAATGCTTAGAAATATAACAAGTATTTAAGGCAGTCCCTAAATCATTGGGGTGGAGGAATAAATTGTCCAGTTTTTGGATAGGAAAATATATTTTTACACCTTGCGCCAACAAACGCAAATTTTTACAAATTTTAAAATTCTTATTGCAAATGAATCATTTGAAGACCTGTATGGGTTACAGACAGTTGCTTCAATGGATCTTAACATAATTCTTTTATATATTATATAGTTAAACATGTCTAAAAGATGTTTTGAAAAAAATTGAATACCTAATATCGCGAAATTAGCGAGCAACATCTAAAAAGTGTCCATCAAGCAACATCTAAAAAGTGTCCATTACGGCACAAAGTGTTGTAACTGCCATTGAGATTTGAAAACTTAGATTTTAAATATAGGCATATACATCTTATTAAAAAACCAATTAGGGGTAGAGTCATAAACGTAGAAAGCAGATGGGTGAAGAAAGCAGATGGGGATAGGGGTGGGGGAGACTATTCAAAAAATGGGCGTACCGTCATTTTCACATTGAAATCCATTGCCATGGCTGCTTAAATCTCCCTACTGTCCAACTTCTAAGAGCCTCAATTTTAATAAAAAATAATTAACCATTGTGCGATGTTATATTACTATATTTTAGCGCTCAAGCTTTCTTTACCTTAGACTAGTAGAAGTTACTTTAAAAAATGTTTCATAGCAAATTTAAATTTCAATAGAATTTATTTTTATTCAGCGTGCAATGTACCTCTGCGGTTTCACCATGGAGCAAGAAATGCATTTTTGATGGATTATGGTTTCCATGGCTAAAATGAGGTTTTCCAATGATTGGACCTATTATTTTTTTTGAAGGAATAGATCAATTTTTAGGGTGGTTTTGTTCAAATAATACAAAAACAAGTCTGATCAAAGCGACCAAAACAGACAAAGACAGAATTTCATATGAAAATTTGAGGATTTACTTTTTCTTAATGATCAGATGAAGAAAAATCTTTCTTGAGCACATTGACCACACTGTAAAACTTTACCGTGAAATTCACGGTAATATACCGTGAATTATACGGTATTGCACCGTTAATGCATCTTACGGTACAATACAAGACCTTCTAAAGTAGAAGGCCCGCTCATGCGGAATGTGACGTCACGTTAGTAGTTGTCTCGTTTAAAAAGATTTATTCTTATTATAAACTTTTGCAAGATAAATTTTTTATATTTCGTTTAATTTAAAGTATCCGATTACAAAAAAATAGTTAATGAAAAAAATAATAATAATAACAATTACATTTATTTTGAAAGTAACTTTTAGTTTTTTTTACAATAAATTAATGATTAATTAATTTTAAAAAAATATATCGAAAGCCTCATTAAGACTAATAAATTCTTATTTTTTTATTATTAAAGTAAGTTTAGCAATATTCTTAAATTACAATTTATGAAAGTTGCCAGCTTCCTCAATACTTTTGGAACTTTTTTATACTCTTTTTTTCTACACTTTGAAGGTTATCAGCTTTTTTAAAAGAGCTGATAACCTTCAAAAACAATTATATCAAAAAAACTTTTTTCAATAAATGTATTTGGTAGTGTACATATGGCAAGTCATGCAATATAGAGTATTGAAATACCACAACTGCATACACCATCATTCATCTCAAGAAACTCTAAACACTTAATTGAAAAAGAAATTAGGATTTGTTTGTACTTTGACATCAACTATTACATGGATTCATATTTAGAAGATATCAAAGAAGAAAAAAATAAAACTTAATTTTTTTTTTTAATTTTTTAAACTTTTTTTTTAATTTTTTTTTAACAAACTTTTGGTTGCAACTAAAAACAGAATTCTGTTTTTAGCTGCAATTATCAATAAAAACATCTTTTGAATTGCCTGTGGATTCAATTGCATTGACACGATTTCATCCAGAAGTAAAGTCTAAAAAATCTATCTATCATGTAAAAAATCATTAGTTTTAAAAAACTAATGATTTTTTACATGATAATTTCCATCCAAAAACTTTCGATAAGAACCAAATCGTGCTTCCAAATAGTTTGTTTGAAATTTTCCTGTCAAGACAAAGAAAAAATGCAAATCGGTTAGCATGTATTTATTCAGTTTAGTTGAAATAATGTTTTAAAGAACTAATGATTTTTTTTTCTGATTCTTTTATCTCTTGGACTAATACATGATAATTTCCAACCGAAAACTTTCGATAAGAACCAAATCGTGCTTCCAAATAGTTTGTCAACACATAGAAAAAATGCAAATCAGTTAGCATGTATTTATTCAGTTCAATAAAAGTTATCTAATGTGTTTTCAAGCAAAAATAGTTTGCTTAGTTAGACATATCTGCCTTTTTGTTATAAATTTTTCTTGAATTCAAAAAAAAAAATCTTTTTTTTTTCTTTAAATAAAAAAGTCATTGTTTAATTCATTGATAGGATTATAACTAATTTCTTGCTTACAATTTCCTTTACTAGGAGACATTTAATATTTTCTGAAGTTTTATAATTAAAGAAATAAACTCATGAATTCCTGCCAGAGTTGTTAGTCCTTGGCCTTGTCTTTGCCTTAAGGCTGAAAATTAAGGCCTTGGCCTTGAAACCGTTGTCCTTTGTCAAATTTGTTAAATACTTTACATTTAGAATTATCAGTAAAACCAGGATAAAGAAATAATGATCATTGTCAAATTGTTTCAGCCAGTTATTGCAAATACATTTCAATAGATGTTTTTTTTTTTTTTTTTTTTTTTAAAATTTACCTCCTCAAGGCCGAGAAGGCCACTACAGACGAGGAGGCTACTTATTTGTGGATATAACCCTCTCTCAACTCTATAACTCCGAAACACGGACCTTGATGAACAAGGCCGCTGCGCGGAGAAACGAGTTGAGCGCAAGTTAAAATCACCACTACAAAATCACCACTACAAAAGGCAATAAACATGTTTCAATTAATCTGACTAATGTCTGAAATTAAAAAAAGAACTTTGTACCACAATTTTTTATCATTTCAATCACTTTTATAGTATTCTTTTATACAGATAGTCATATTTTTTACTGAAACAACATCTTTGAATGATACTGAGCAACATCTTTGTATGATGATAATAAAAAAGCTATAAATGCTTGCACTGTGACATGCATTTCAGATACTAACTAAAAGCTAGAGTATCAGGACTATATCAAGGTTGATAAATCAATAATATTTCATTTGTTCACATAAAAATAATGAACAACTGTAGAATATTTTTTACTGTCTTTAACTCTTTAACATAGATTATTTAAATTACATTGAATTATTAAAACATAATCTGAACTGGACATATTATTTTTATTACCAGGAAAAACTTGTTTTAACATTGTGGACAATTGAGTCAAATAAGGAAGTTTACATTCATCGTTAAGTACCTTAGCCACCAAACTGCTGTCTATCTTTAAGTTACAAGTAAACAATCCAACAAGTAGGTTATTGTAAATATAAATTTTATTGATAAATAAAAAGAAACGTTAGGAAATAATGATGGGTAAAAATCTTGAATTAATTTTGGTCTTTTTCTCTCAACACATATTACAGAACCATGATCTCGTTTTATCATTGTATCAATACAAACTATAAATATATGAATAAGATATTTTTTTTACAAAGCAGTTTTATTTGTAGGAACTAAATTTTCTTGAGGAATTTGACGAACCCATAATTCTTTCATATTTGGATCGGTTAAAAATTTAAAAACACTAACTATTTCACACTTTAATAAAATTGATTAAAATGTACTAAATTCATAATAAACTGCATTGAAAATATGAAAACAAAATCTTTAAAATTTACAACTTGAGATATTTAGAAACAAATAGATAATCGAAAAATTTAACATAGGACTACTAAAGTGACGTCACTAGAGTTTTTTCATTCCATGAGCGGGCATTCTACTTTAGAAGGCCTTGTACAATACCGTTAATTTTACGGTACCTTGGCCGTGAACTAGTGTTCACGGCGCACAGTGACTCAGGACAATCAAAAAACGGCAAAAATTAAGTAAAAATTGACATAAATCGTAAATAAATAATGTTATATATTAAAATAATAATTTTTAAGTCAAAGATTTTAAATTTGTTAATAATTTTTTTTTTAACGCGCAGCTTCGACGCGTAAAATGCGCGCTTACGCGTGTAGGTGACTATACGCGTACAAAAATTTTTTTTTTTAATAGTTTTTAGAATCTTTAAGACAAACACATAATTTTGATATATTACTTTACTTGATATTTTTATAAAAATGGTTTTTAAAGGATGTTGATACATAAAGAAAAAATACTGTATTTTTTTACATTAAATTTATTATTTACATTACAATTAATTTAAAAACTTCATCTGGTAACGGTTTTCCTCGATAGCTCTTATGTTTTCTAAAAAATATGCTTGATACTATTCAACGTATAGGCTTAACCGTTCTCTGAAGAGTACCTGAATCTCTCTTTTTTTTAAGTCTTCATGATGTTCAGTGGCTAGTTCTTTTATTTTTTTTCTTTTGCTTCTCTCTCCAAGAAAACTCCATTGTTTATGGGGCCTTCCAGAACCAAAATGGCTATTTTTATTGTTCATAAGATTTCTTTGAAGCCAACGATTTTCTTTTTGTATAAATGTATCATAGTTTCGTCCATATTGTTTTAGTTTTTTCTTCACCTTTGAAATAAATATAACTAAAGCAAGCTTAACTTTATTTAAGTTTTCTTTGCGAATTTTTTTAGTATTTTTTATTTCATTAAGTAAATCCATCCATAATTTTAATTTGTCAACTCCTAATTCACGTATATTTGGGATAAGATTTAATCTTTTCATTGTTATCGTTTTTAAGAACCATCAATATAATAAAACTAATATATTAGACACATTTTAAATTACATTACATATTTTGTTACTTTACACTGTTTCAAATTTTATCTTGTTGTGACTTTTAACAATTTTCACATTGTTACATCCTGTAATAACACATATTACTTAGTAAACTTTATATTACATGTAATATAAAGTTAACTAAGTAATATGTGTTATTACAGGATGTAACAATTTGGTATTTCTTGAAACGGGAAATACCAAAGTTGTTCAATTAAGCTTTTTCAAACATGTTGTACTTATCGAATAATAAATCGTTCTTTAAAATTGTCAATAAATATTTTAACAAACTTTTAAATAGTATATAATGACAAAAGCACGTTTTTTAAAACTATATTTAATATTTATGATTTAAAAACTATATTAGAACAAGTTCTACAAGCCAATTTCATTTGTTTTGATATAATAAAGTTCTTAGCAAAATGGCGGAAAACAAGGTTTTTATAAAATCATCAACATTTGTTTTTCTTAAATAACTTCTAATATCGCAGGAGACCGCAGTAATCCTTTTAGATTCCTAAAGTAGAAATGTTAATTAACTGGAAAATATATATATATTTGTGGAACTCGGTGGAACATTTTTTTAGCTGATATATAAACAAAAAAAATACAATTATTTTCTACTTTTTTTTAGAGAAGTCTTTAAATTTAAACGAAAAAATCAGACTTTTTTTTCTTTTCAGTATATTTGAAATATATAGAGTCAAAATATTATTTTAAAAATAAATATACACTTTTATTTACATTTCAAGTTCTCTAATTTAGTTGAATAAAAACCTCACATTTTTCAGATTTCTTTAAAAATAATATCAAATTTTTTCACTTCTTTTACCTATAAAATACAAAATAAAAGCTTTATGAAAAAATTATTTTTACTTTTGAAATAAAAAATCATTGTCTTTTAATATTATCTAACAAAGGGCACTTAATTTATAAAAAAGTAGTGAGGGGTTTATTGGCATTTTTTTGTTGTTTTGAGTCACTGTGCGTTTTTGTTATTTTGAGTCACTGTGCGTTTTTTGTTGTTTTGAGTCACTGTGCGGCGTTGTTTAACTACTTTACCGTGAAATTGTGGAGAGATTTTATTTTAAGTATGGGTTGCCATGTTTTTTTTTTTAATGTTTAGTTCTTAATTTCTATTTGAAATCATGTTTAGTTCAGTGGCTACGTGCAAACAAAATCTCCCTAAATACAAAAAAGACCGAAATTGTTCTCTTTAAATCTAGAGGTAAAAAAGTTGAAAAAAAGTTGAATTTCAGAATAAGTGGACAAAAACTATATATTGTTGATAAAATCAAGTACCTTGGTATAATACTAGATGAAAACCTAATGTTTAATCATCAATTAAAGTCGATCTCCACTAAACTGAGTCGTGCAAATGGGATGCTAGCAAAGGTGAGACACTATGTAAACTATGAAACCTTAATAAATATCTGGTATGCTATCTTTGGGTCACACCTTAACTATGGATGCCAGATATGGGGACAGAATTATTCTGTAAACAAAAATAACCTTATAAATCTTCAAAATAAGTCTATAAGATTAATCCACTTTCAACAAAATAGCTTTGACTTAGATATACTATACAGGATATCAAAAATAATGAAACTAGATCAAATGATCTACTTGTTGAACAGTGCATTTGCATGGGATGTTAATAACATCCCATGCAAATGCACTGTTCAACAAGTAGATCATTTGGTAGATTTTTTAATTTCACTGGGTAGGGAGTTCCAGGAATGAATTGAATAATTTTTTTATTGATTTGATACCATACTTATATGTCTGCTTTGATGGGATTGATAAGTTGTTGCAAGATACTGATTTAAGATTGTGGTTGTGAATATTACCAGTAAACTTGAAATAATTGTTGAAGCCCATTGGTATATTTTTATGTATAACATCATGTTATACATAAAAATATACCAATGGGCTTCAACAATTATTTCAAGTTTACTGGTAATATTTACAGCCACAATCTTAAAACAGTATCTTGCAACAACTTATCAATCCCATCAAAGCAGACATATAAGTATGGTATCAAATCAATAAAAAATCATTCAATTCATTCCTGGAACTCCCTACCCAGTGAAATTAATCTACCAATCAAGTAAATAGAAATAGATTTATTAAACAAGCAAAAGAGTTTATCATGAAAATGCAGGATGACACTACAAAATAAGTATATGAGTATGTGTATTTGTGTGCATGTATGTTTGAATTTCTGTGTATGTGTATGTATACATATGTATGTATGTGTGTATTTGTATATACATGTGTATAATGCACATGCAATGTATGTGTATGTGTATACCTGTGTTTTATATAACAATAACAAAAGATTCTGAAGAAAAAAATATATACTAAAATAAAATTAATAAAAAAATCATTAAAAATGAAATTGTTAAAAAATCAAAAAATACTTAAATTTTTTAAAAATTCAATATATTAAATACATAAAAAATACATTAAATTTAATCTACAAAGTAAAAATACATTTAAACAAAAATTAAAATTTAAAAATATGTGTGTGTATATATGTACATATATATATGTATTGTAAAATGATATATGTGTATGTATATATATATACATATGTATGTGTGTATATGTATGTATGTGTATATATATGTATATGTGTATGTATATGTATGTATGTGTATATGTGTATGTGTGTGTGCATATATATATACGCAGTGGATAGCCTACCGAAAGTCGGTAGCGGAAATATAAAAATTATCCTACCGAAGGTTTTTTTTTACTGGTTAAGAAATATCGCGTGTCACAATAAAATAGCTAAACAAATATATTTTTAAATTTGTTAATCACAATATTTAGTAGTGTATCGAATGTAATCTTGATACCACACGCAGGCGTTCTGGGTTCGTATCATTCCTGAGGAATATTTTTTACATTTCGATTGTTTTTTTCCATGTTTTTTAGGTTTTATTACGCTTATTAATTGAATAAATTATTTAGGGATATACGCTGGGAATAGCACAATGCATAAATAGACGCAATGGAGTGTTTATACACTGACTGATTTAGGGATAGGCAACGAGGAATGTACATGCATTTACTAATTTAGGGATAGGCGCAGTGAAGTGCACATACGTTTACTAATATAGGGATAGGCGCTGCTTAGTGTACATGCATTGACTGTGGGTTTTGGTATGGGGTGGCAGTCATTTCTATTTATTTAATGGAAAATCCTATTTAATTTTTTACATTTTTTACGTTTTTGTTTTTTTAAAATGATATGTTAAATTTTCTTTCATTTTACGGTATAACAAATTTTGTTTTTTTTGACATGTGATATTCTCAACCAGTAAAAAAAACTTTCGGTAGGATAATTTTTATTTTTCCGCTACCGACTTTCGGTAGGCTATCCACGGCGATATATGTATATATATATATATATATATATATATATATATATATATATATATATATATATATATATATATATATATATATATATATACACATATATGTATGTGTGTTTGTGTATGTAACTATATTTGTGTGTGTATGCATGTATGTCTATGTATGTTTATTTGTGTATGTATACATGTGTGTATGTATACGTATGTGTGTATGTGTGCATGTGTATATGTGTGTAAGTGTATGTGTGTGTATGCATATGTATATGTATATGTGTGTATGTGTATGTGTGTACATATGCATGTGTGTATATGTATGTGTGTATATGTATATATATGTATATATGTATATATATATATATATATATATATATATATATATATATATATATATATATATATATATATATATATGTATATATACTCAAAATTTTAATATTGCATTAAACCTTAAAGTTAATATGGATATATAAAACAACACTATACGGATATAGAATAAAAATAAATAAAAAAATTAAAAAATTAAAAAAAAAAAAATTAATAAATTAAAAAATCAAGGCGAACGAAGAAGACTTCATCAATAAGCAAAATTTTGCTGTCAATACTGCAGAAGTTTGCGAGATTTAATAATATTTGAATTTACCACGTAGTTAAACTTCTAAATATAACTTTGAAAAAACAATTTATTTTGTAGTTATTTATACTTATTTGTAAATTTTCAAAAGTTTTACAATAATATCTTTTTCTTTCCTTTTTTTTTTGAATTTGATTCGTTCTTTAACTCGAATATAAATATTTATATAACGTCAAATTAATATGTCACATAATTTAAGTTTGCGCTTTTTTGTGACCTATTTACATTCCTTTAATTTATCTGAGTAACTATTTTTATTTATGTAATAATGTTAACTGAAAAGATTTTTAAAAATATGACGTGTTTTTTTCGCCATAAGCATATAAACAAGCATATATGTTGATAGATATTTATAATTGAAAAAAACCTAATTGAAATACGATTGAATTAAATGAAAAATAAAGACAAAATGAAATGGGCGAAAATTTTTTAGAAAATAGTAAAAATATATTTTGTACCAATTTATATTGTACAATTTAAATTGGTACAAAAATATATTTTTGTACCAATAAATGAACGAGGCATTTCTGTAATGTCGTACAATAAATGAACGAGGCATTTCCGTAAATTGATCACGGTACTATGCCGTAATTCACGCTGTTTCGTCACAGAAAAATCACGGTATTCTACCGTAAAATAACAGCGTTTTACCGTGATTTATTTACGGTGTTTTACCGTAAAATAATCACGGTACAATACCGGCACTTATGGGTAACGGTATAGTACCGTGATTTTCTGGGTAAAGTTTTACAGTGCAGCATAAAATAAAAATTTAATTTAAGTAAAAGGAGTTTATTAGAATATTTTTACCAACCGCTAATATATCAGTTTAGCTATTAAAATGACTGCAACTCTTATTAAGCTAATTACAAAAGAAGTTGGTGATCCAAGTTAACTGCCACTTCATTACACAACAGCTTTCTGAATGAAAAGCAATAGTACTTATCAAGGATACAGATAATCTCAAATTTCTCATTCAAAATGAAACTAAACATTGTAATAAGACAATCCAGCTACACTTAAAGTGTATAAAATATATTTTCTAATTTTCAGGTTTTATCATTTTTAGGATATAATACCAGCTCAGAAAGATAAATTGAAAGCAATTGACAGGATCTGTATTACTTTGAAAACAGGATAGAAAAATAATCTACAATGCGTTCCAGGAGTTACTTCTGGAGCAAAGTTTATTGATGTTACGAATTATGTATGAATTGTTTGCTTTGATACTACTGCTAATAATTGTTTGCTTTGATACTACTGCTAAGAATTGTTTGCTTTGATACTACTGCTAAGAATTGTTTGCTTTGATACTACTGCTAATAATACTGGTTTTAGTCGGCTTTGCTCCAGATCAGACGTTTCTTATAGAGGTTAGAGCAATCGGTTATTTTGAGTTTTCTAGTTTTTATGTTGGAGAGAGCTATACATCCCTCAAAAAGATAGTGAGACTGACCTTTGGCTGTGTAGTCAAGAGGACTAGCTTCTATTATGTTGATTATTCGGTAATGTATTAGTCATGATCAAGAGTAAGGTCAAAAGTATTATTTGGAAGTTCCTCACGAGTACTGCGATGGGTTGGAAAAGTTATAAGCTTGGTCAAATGACTTTCTTAGAAACTCGTTATCTGTCGGTCAATCGTTTTGGTTGGTCAATCAATTTGAAATTTGTTATCTGTTGGTCAATCGTTTTGTACATATGCAACAGTCACGATGCTACCTCCTTTGTCAACATTTGAATGCAAGTGTCGCTGAAATTGATGTCGCCGTACGCAAGTAAGGTGACTTCAATAACAGTGCTTATTGAGCTTATTGTTTCATCGAGCGTTAAGTTGTTTAGGTCATGAGGGCGGTAGAGCCTATTAGAATCGATTCGTTGTAAAATTTTAATTTGATCCAGACTTGCTTGATAGTGGTGCGGTTGAGTTGGTCAGGTTTGGGGAGAGAACAATTGAGGCTTTCCTTTTTGTAAATGGCCACTCTTCCTCTTCAGTTTCTGTTTTTAATTAACTGTCGGTATCCTGCCATTTTTGTCGAATGTGTCGGTTAACCAAGTTTCGGTAATCAAAGTTATGTGTGGTTGAAGTAAAGTGTCTATTGAGGCTCTTAGTTCATCAATTTTTTGATCATTAAGTGAGCAATGATTATTGGCCCAGTAGATGAGTTGTTCTGGCTTCGTTTTTGGTTGTGTTGGTTGTTGTAATTTTGATTTTCGGCTTATCGGAAGCGATTTTTGACATATTGAAGTCGCCTTAAGTTGTCTGTTATGGTTATTTGATGTTGATTTCGTCGGCCATTTATTATTTGTTGAGTTGGGCACAGGAGTGTAGTAAATATTGAAAGATGGTTTGCAGTTAAGTGCTTGGTCGTATATTGATGTGGTCGATTAACAACGTTGGTTGATTAGTGTCTGGTTTTGGTAATTTCTTTGATCTTGTATTACAAACACTGTTGTTGATTTTGCAGGTAGGATGCGTTTTGTTTTTTGCATTTAGTACGTAATTGCCATGCTAAGCACTTTTCAACTGCTGTAAAGTCAGGGTTGAGGAAGAGTATGGTATAGTTGGCTGGGGCTTCGGGACTTCTGGTACTTGTCTGTGTCAGCACCAATAAGGTTGAGCACTTTGTTAATTTTAGTTTGATCGTGTTGCTTTTGTTCGTTCTGGTTAGATTTGCTTATTTTTTGGATAACGATATTCTTAAATTTTTTTTTTTTTTTTTTTTTTTTTTTTTTTTTTTTTTTTTTTGCCGTTTCATATATTTACAATATAGACATATTACATTTATAAAAATTGGCCGGAGCAAGAAGAAGACAATGACTGTCTTATCGCCGAGCCCCGTTTACAAATTGCCCGTGTTTATAAACAAATATAAATAGAATATACAAAAAAACGTTAAAGAGTACATAACTTTTGTCAAATAATAAAATGACATTTATATTAAAATTTAAAAGTAAAGAAAGTTTTGTTTACTAATACAAATATATTTGATACATATAACAAAATATACTTAATGATAATGGGAGTGTTTGTTTCTATTTTAAAATTTCCTTTTTTAAAAAAAATACTTAAAGTCTATTGAATTAAAATCTAATTGAAGTAAGATTCTTTTAAAAACTGCTTTAAATTTTTCTACACTCTTAAAAAAATCGGTTTTTCAAAAAACCAAATTTGGTTTTACGGCTTGTCCCAATAAACGAACCAAATTTGAATATCTAGAAAACCAATTTATTTCGGTTTTTCAGAAAACCAAAGTAATTTGGATTTCTAGAAAACCAATTTGAATATCCAGAAAATCAAACTAAATTGGTTTTCTAGAAAACCGACGCTTTTTGGTTTTCTGGATAATCAAAATTGGTTCGTTTATTGGGACAAGCCGTAAAACCAAAAACTGGTTTTCCAGCAATAACGATTTAATTAAAGTTATGTCATAACTTTTAAAACGAAACATTTATGATTATTTTACTAAACTTAGCTCGATGAGTTTTGTTTCATAGAATAGAAATAATCGGCCAGAAATTACAATTTATTACAAACAATGAAGTTTATTAATTTTTTACCATATTTATATACGCTTTTCAAATCTATATATATATATATATATATATATATATATATATATATATATATATATATATATATATATATATATATATATATATATATATATATATATATATATATATATATATATATATATATATATATATATATATATATATATATATATATATATATAAAACAACTAAAAATTGGAGAGTTCAAAAAAATAAACTTGATTTAAATAAAGATTTTGAAACAAATTAATAACATTAATGTTATTAAGTTTTATAATTTAATATTATAAGTTCAAAAAACTAGCAATGTTTTGAATGTTGGCAGGAAGTTTACTCCTTCGTTCAAAAACGTAATGTTCTAGAAAAGACAGGGTTTTTTGTAATTTCTTTGGATACGCAATATCAAAAATATAATATGAGCAGATGACGAGACCCAAACCACAAGTTACATCAGGAACAGAATTGCTTAGTGTCAGCCCGTCAACTACAAGACTTATTCGTGTTGGATTTATAGCATCTCCTTCAATTTTCAGAGCAGGGGTTGGATAGATTGGATCCTAATAAAAAGAAGCATATAATTAATAAATATTAAAAATTGCATTAGTTAACTTTATTAGTATATTTAAATAAATAATCATATAAATAATATATATGCAAATAATTAGAATAAAAATGTATAAATGTTAAAAATATTAAAATAAATATTGCATTAAAATAAGCATTGAGTTTTCAAGTAATAAAAATTGAACTGAATAATTTTTTCCATCAATTTTTATTCAAATAAAGGAATATTAAAATGACTTATATGATATAATGATATACAATCATTTAAACGAATCGATGATATAATGATATACAATCATTTAAACGATCAATAAAATTTACTAGCGCCATGGTGAACAAAAGTGCTTCTTCGTCACAAAAAATGCTTGGAAGAATTAAACAATGAAGGTTTTTTATTGTTGCTAAAAATAGAAAAATGAAATAAAAATTACAAAAATAGAGTAGTAATTAAATAATTTTCATGTTAAATTAACAATTATTACCATCACTAATCTCATCAAGTACCCCATTGCATAATGTTTGCCATCTAGCTGACAAAGGTTTTTTTAAATCTATTAACTTCTTCATTCCCTCCTTCATTCTACCCAATAACAAGCAGTTATTGTCAATATCTGTATTTGTAATAACTCTTGCTGCTGCAAAAAGCTAAAAATAAAACAAAGAAAACGACTTCACTACGCCATTAAATAAAAAAATATCCTTGAATTCCACCCTAATATTACAAGGACTTTTTTAAAAAATTTGGTAAGTGGTACTCTGGAGCAGCATATGTTATTTAGCTAACCAAAAATAATATTTGCAGACTTTTAAAAAAACAACACAGACAATAAAAATGTTTAATAAACACAGAAAAATTAATTTTGAACTTCCCACGCCAAGGCAGTAAATATATCTTTAAAGATGCAACTAATTGTCTTACAGAATTCGTAGCCAAATATTTATATAAAATTCTATGAAGTTTTCCTAACTTTTTTGAAAAATCAGACACATTTCCCTGACTATTTTCAACAATAGTTTTTGTAAAATGTTTGAAACTACTATCTAATGTAATGTAATCGAAATGCTAAAATTGTACATGCTTTAAATGACAAAACTTATAAAACTTAGCTATTAGTTAAGTTGGATATTAGTATGGATCTTATTAAGGATGAAAAACAAAATTTACGTTGGATATTATTAAGGATGAAAAACAAAATTTACTAAAACACTAAGAAAAACAAAATTTCAAAAAAAGTAAAAAGGTAGCATCAACAAAAACATAATAGCTGAATTGTAAAACGGGTAACTTAATCTGAATTCTCTGACTTTTTAAATCTAAAGAAGAAAAAAAAAACCCTGACTTTTCCAGGTTTTCCATGACTTTAGCCAAAATTAACAAATTTTCCAGGTTTTCCACGTACAGTACAAACCCTACTTTATTTAGTTTTATAATTTTAATTTTGTTATGTATTTTTATATATAGTTTATGTTTATTGAAAGTAAATTTCCTTATAAAAGTAATAAAACAACTGAAAAATTGTTATTTAAGTTATTGCATTAAGCCACTATCAAGTACATTAAATGGGCGACTTATTGCTCATATTCAGGAATGCTGCAGTTTAAAGACAACATTAAAAGAGCAATATAGATACAATAAAAACTCTACATAAACCACTTACAACTTTTTCATAGTAAAGTGCTGGGAATTTATTAAGGACATCCAAAGTTCTTTCATTTCGGCATGTATATTTTAATGCCTCAATAGACAAGATAATCTGGTGAGCCAAAAATTCTATATCTGGGCGCAGTTTCTGACATTCATTCTTCATGCTTTTTATAATATCTTGAGTTATACCATCATCCACATTCTATTATATAATAATTAAAATATGTAACTAATTTTTTTTACACTATCAAATCAAATACACTATGCATTTTCTCACATAAATATGTATTATAAATGCTGTGAAATTGTGCTTACCTTATCACTTGAATGATGGCAGTGACGTTTTGCTGAGCAAAGATTAACAGACTCATTCAGCAAGACAGAATTTCGCTTACGACCAGAATTAATTCTAGAGTACTTTATTTTAAACTGTGCAACTTGCTCATCATTTAGAAGAGGACGTCTAACTCGCTTAAATTTTGCCTTCAACAAATGCACAAGAAGTTCCTGACAATAGAATAAAAAAAAAAACTTCTTTAGCTATATAACTTTGTAACACCATTGATATTATTAGTTTTAATTATACAGTTAAATACTCACAGAGCCATTGCAGTGACGAGGTTTTAGAGAAGGATACCTTAGGAAAAGCTCATTTGCTATTTCATAGAAGTTACTTGTACTTGGAAATCTATAAAGCATTTATTTTAGTGAAAAGCAATAACATATTTTATCATAATTGACAGCTATGTTAAGAAATATAAAATATCATTATTTTACTAACTTTGATACTGATAATAAATGTTTACTTTAAAAATTAAAAAATTATACTATTTTAAATTATAATTTACACAGTAATCAAAATACTTACAACCCATACTGTTGCTTCATGACATCAAAAAGAAAATCCATAACATACTCCTTTAGTTTTGACCTTTTTGGAATACTAAAGTCTATTTCTTTTCTTTCCACAGCAGCAAGGAGAATAGGGGGCAATGTTAGTTTATCCAACTGAATACTAAAAAATAAATTCAAGACATGAATTATGAAACAACTTTTTATATTATACAGTCCTAATAGTGTAAAATGCGTGCACACAATCTTGGCTAAATATATTGTATCAATTTAATTATTATTTTTTTTGTTTAATAATATAACATTTTAAATAAGATAAAATTTAAAAGAAAATAAACTAAGTTATAAATGTTTACAAACAAACAAAACATAACTTACAAAGATTCAGAAATAGTTGGTGCCTCGTTATTGTCACAAACAGGTGATAATGTAAAACTTACATTACATGAGTTTAACGTAGGTGATGAAGACCTTACACATATAACATTCTTTGATGCTAATTCTTTCTTAAAAATAATTCTGTCTTTAATTGGAGGAATTAGTTCCTTTAACATAAAATCATCTATTTCATTAATAACCGAACCATCAATATCTTCTCCTGTATAACAATATTATAATATCAAAAAAAACATGATCTTTTGAATGAATGTTAAACTGTTTAAATTGAAATGAAAGGTTTGAAGAATATGCAAAAATGTTTAACATATGTTCAATATTACTAAGTATGTATCAAGGTACATTATTATATTTCTGCTATTCTATTATATTTTTATTATAAAATAGAAGAATTAGTAAAATGTGTTATATTGTACCAATTCTTGTACCAAGTTATTTTATAAGAAATCAAATAAAACAAAATTAATTGAAATTAGTGAAAATCTAAAAAAATGATTTTTTTTTGTTGAGTTTTAATCAGTTAAACTAACAACTAAAATATATACAAATGTTATATTATTTTGTTGCTAAACTACGTAAAGTAACTAAAAGTTGTCCATCAGACATTAAATATCCATCTAAAGGTTCATGTGATACTTCTTGTCCAGAAAGAATAACAACCCAAGAAGATATTTCAATTAGATTATAAGCATGTAAATAAAAAAGAAATTTTTCACAAGAACACAGTTTACCACACAAGAACCATAAACCATTAATTTTAAGGATATACTTGAGTGACATAAAAATAGGAGTACCATCATCTAGAATGTTAAGAACAATAAAGTCACCAGTTTGGTAGGAACAATGATTCACTGAAACATTTGTAACTTTCCACAATTGAGTGTTTTGATCAAGTAAAAAGTTATGTGTAAGTTCTACTTGAAGACCTTCAGGTAATGAAGTTAATGATATAATAATACCATTTCTTTGATTGTGCTGCTCAATTTTCATAAAATCAACTGAATTTAATTCACAACACTGGCGCATTTGATGGCGCTTAGACAATGTATAAGTGATGTTTTTAAAATTAGAAACAACACGAGAAAGACACTTAAAGTAGTTGTGCTTGGCTTCAAATCGCATGCACCATAAATGTCGCAAAGGTCCAAATAGTTCAATTTGTCTAGGATAATGCACCATGTAGTGCATTTTAGGAATAAAATTTCCAGGCCATATATCCACAAAAGAATTAACAAATGATGCAATCATATAAGCTAAATATCCAAGAGAATCTCTTTTAATAACTGGTGAAAATATGATATCAGCTATATTTCTTAGTTCAAGATATACCAACCAGTAGGCTGGACAGTCATCATTAAAACTAGATATGTAACCAAATATTATAATTGGCAGACATCTAAAAAAACACCACAATTCAGATGCTTTTCCAATTATACGACCCTTCTTAGACAAAACTGATGCACTTAGAGGCACTGGTTTACTTTTTTTATCATTAAACCCAAATGAAAAATTACATATTTCATAATTAAGTTGTTTAAGAGAAATAATGTTATGTGATATCAATTTTTGGATGACTAATTTTAAAACCATAGGAACTATTCCTTCTAAGAAATCATGGTGGATGTCAGGTGGAAAACTTTCTAAAACATTAAAAAATGGTAGATTATTCAAGCAGCACGATTGATTTATTCCATAAACAGATTTGTTAACAGGAAATTTATTTATTGCATTCAACTGTTGATTGTAGTTGTGATCTGTTCTTAAATAACAGTCAATGTGATATTGTTTTAGCCTTATTGTTTCAAAATGAACTAGACAGGTTCGACAAACCCTACCTGAACTAAAACAGCAGCGAAAACCTGCTAGTGCATGAGCACCTAAGTTGTCAGCTGAAACTGTTGCAAGACTTACTTTAAGTGAATGAGTCATACTGTTAGTTTTTAAAATAATCCCATTATTACTCAACTCTATAAGTTCATCAATTAATGGTTTCATAATTTCAGAATAAGAAGTTTTTTTCAAAATATTAGAACGAACCAATGCAGCTAAATGAACTTGAGACATTTGAGAGCGATAGCGTGGATGCAAATTTCCAATAGTGTAATAAATACCAATAATTTTATGTTTGCCTCTCTTGGAGCCTAGAGGATTAACAGATTCAAACTCATCTATAAACAAATGAATACGAATTACAGTTGGGTCAGTGGAAAACAAAGGATGTTTTTTAAAAATTTCTCCATCATGAAAATCACTTAAATTGTCTTTATTAGTGTCTGAAATTGTTACTTTATTTAAATAACTACCAAATTCATTGAAAACCTCTTCGTTTGAAAGTATTTTTTCAAGATTACGTTTCAAGCTTATATAGTGGAATTTATGAACTTTTTTATTTGTATCAATAATCTTAACTTCTATTGGCTCAACCATAGAAAGAGTATTTTTACAAAACTTAACAAGTTGATATTCATTCATAAAATGTGAAAAGACATCACACAGAAGGTCACTATCTAAAATACTTTTAAATGTAGCATCTATCGGCATTGGTAAGCACTTCTCAATGACATTGTTGTATGATGTCAAAAAGGTTTGAAACAGTTCTTTAAAATCAGATACAAATTCAATGTGAACTTGGCTGGAAACTACATGTTTTTCTCGCAATTTCAGAAACATTAATCCAACACAATATTTTAATTCAGACACAATCTTTAAAAAAAGAGAGTAACTATCAACTACTACTTTAGAAGTGTCACAACTAAAAATTAATTCTTCTTTACCAACCACAGACACATGATGGTCATTACCTTTTTGTTTTAAACCATAATTCTTATGATAACGGTAAACATGCTTACGAAAACTATTTATTTTATAAAATGTTTTTTTGCAACTTGTATAACAGCATTCTACATTAAAGTTAAAATCATGGCTGTGGAAAACCGTTAAATGTCTCAGCAACTTAGAAAGGGAAATGGTTGTTAGGTGGCAAATAGAGCAAAAAAATGTATTTTCCATGTCACAAATATGATTTAAACAAATTATAGAATACCTTTAAAAGCATCTATATAATTAGTTAATCCGATGGAATCTAGCCAACTGCAACAATCCAATAAATCCCATTGTTTAACGTTTGCCTAAAAAATATTTAAAAAACTAAATTTTATTCTGACTTTTAATTTTTATAGGAGAAAATTAGGACAAAAATTATAACTTATATATGAAAATTAATATTTAAAGAAAAAAAAAAAATATATATATATATATATATATATATATATATATATATATATATATATATATATATATATATATATATATATATATATATATGTATATATATATATATATATATATATATATATATATATATATATATATATATATATATATATATATATATACTATTTATATGTTGACTATATCATCAAACACTAAAGTAGTTTAATTTCTTTAAAATTTTTTGTAATTTTTGAATTGAATTTCTTTGTTCCTATTTTCTTCATCCCAGGTGGCAAACTCACTAGAATTAGCAAAATATTAGGAAACTAGGAAATCATTGCTTAGCAAAACATAATATTATCATATGGGATATTCATATCATTATATTAATAGTTATATTATACATTTACATATATATATATATATATATATATATATATATATATATATATATATATATATATATATATATATATATATATATATATATATATATATATATATATAGTTATATTATTAAAATTACTATCAACTAATAGTTAAAGTTACTATAACTATTACTAATAGTTATAGTATAAAAATTGTAATCATAATGAAATATCATAAGATAAAAAAAGTTATACTATATATATTAGTTATAGTTACAGTAATGGTATTATTATTATTAAATATGCATAATTAGTAGTAATAATATTGCTACTACTTTTTTAAAATTATAGCTTAGCGACCATATACTATATATTGTTATAAGCAATATATACGACATATTGCTATTAGCAATATATCGTATATATTAATATATTAGTATATGTAATATATTACTTATAACAATATATTTGGTATATAAAATTATTGCTTATTGCTAAGCCTTGGGATTTACTAAGGCTTAGCAATAAGCAATAATTTTATATAGCAAATTCATATATTCAAAGTTATTGCTTAGCATTACTAATAGTAATGCTAAGCAATAACTTTGGAAATAAAAACATTAGAGATATATTTTAAATAGATATAACAAATACTAACAGGTAAAAAGATATTTGATGCCATTAGTTTAATAAAATAATTGAACGACTTCTTAGAGAGTAAAATTTAAAATAGATAACAGCAATTCCAATTTTATAAGTAACGAATAAATGACAGTTATTAAATAGCGCGCTTGTTTAAAACTAATATGGAGGCTGCAAGTAAACAACCAATCAAATTTAAAGATAATAGATGAATATTTGGAAAACCAAAATAAATTAAAACCCACGCATTTATTTTCTAAAATACCAATAGTTTTTCAAATATGAATTGTTGGAAAACCAATTTATTTTTGTTTCTCTTGCAAAAAACCAAATCATTTTTTGGATACGCCATAAAACCTTTGGGTTTTCTGTGAAACCGATCGATTTTCTAGATAATCAATGAAAAACCAATTTTCGTAAGAGTGTAAAGAGTAGTGTTCTTTATTAAAGTTTTTAATAAAATTTTTCCATAAAAAAGGTCCTCGATATTTAATTTGATAAGAACTTATTTTTAAATTTATTCTCGGAACAATAAAGTTATCCTCTGAAAACTTTGTTGGATACTTATGAGATATTTCGCTAAAATAAGATTGAAATATAAGTGGAGATATTCTATGTTTCATTTTAAACATGAAAAGTAATGTTTGGTAAATGTTTAGTTTATAAATATTTAAGGCCTTGAGACGATTTAATAGTGGTTCGCAATAAACAGTTCTGTTTGCCCCAAATACAATCCTACAAGCATGCTTTTGTTTACTATAAAGTTTTTTGAGTTTTCCGTAATTCGTACTTCCCCATGCAATGTTGTAGTAAGAAAGATAGCTGTGAATAAATGAAAAATAAATTTTCGTTAGAGCTTTTGCGTTTAAAAATGGTTTTGTTTTATAAAGTACGGAAATATTATAAGAGATTTTACTTTCAATAGATTGGATGTGAAAATTCCATGACAAATTTTCATCAAGAATTACGCCTAAAAAATTAACAGTAGATTCCCTTTTTACATCTGTTTTATTGAATAAAAGATTTGGCAGTTTAAGTGGAATTTTATCAACTTTATTTGGTTTGTGGAACAGGATGAATTTAGTTTTATCTACATTTAGTGAAAGGCGGTTACTTATAAACCATTCATTTACTTTAGATAATTCTTCATTAAAAATTTTAAAGAGAATTTTTATATCTCTGTGAGAATAAAACAGATTGGAATCGTCAGCAAACAATATAAGATATAATTTTTTAGATGCTAAAAATAAGTCGTTTATATATATTAGAAACAAAAATGGTCCTAAGATAGATCCTTGAGGAACCCCGCAATTTATAAGCTTTTTTTTGGTTTCATTTGTTTCATAGGTTATGCATTGTTTTCTGTTAGTCAAGTAGTTTTTAAACCAAAGTAAGTTTAAGTTGTTTACTCCATAAAGTTTTAATTTTTTTATAAGGATTTCATGATTGACAGTGTCAAATGCTTTGGATAAATCAATGAAAACTCCAAAGGTAAAATAATCTTTATCAAAAGCATCCGATATATGGTTTACAAGCTCAATTACCGCGTGATCCGTAGAATGATTTTTTTTAAACCCAAATTGTTTGTTGTACAGAATATTATTTGATACTAGATGATTATAAAGCCTATTGTACATAATGCGTTCTAGCAATTTAGAGAAACAAGGTAATACAGAAATAGGTCTATATTTTGAAACATTTGTTTTTTCACCAAAAAAAATACCAGACGTTAATGAGAGATTAAAAATGTGAAACAATAAGGGTTCAATAATATCAAAGACTGATTTAACTACTTTGACGCTAATTTTATCTATGCCTGCACTTTTGTTATTTTTCAGAGAGCAAAAGGCATTATGCAACTCACTTATATTTAAACTTAGTTCTGTCATAACATTATTTGCTGTTTTGAGGTATGTTTCAAATTTTATGGTACTAGATGGAATTTTAGCCGCCAGATTTGGACCAATCTCAAGAAAAAAACTGTTTAGCTTTTCAGCTATGGTTTCTTTGTCATAAACAACTTTTTCATCAATTAACAGTTTTTGTGGCAAATTGTTTTTAATCGAAATATTTTTGCCAATTATTTCTTTTATTATATTCCAAGTTTTTTTTGTATTTCCATTACTTTTTTCCAATAGCTTTTCATAATAAGATTTTTTTGATAATTTTTTGGTTTTTTCAAACAAATTTTTGTAGTTTTTGTATATTATTTCATTGTGATATGTTTTATGTCGTAAATATTTTTCATATAGTTTTTGCTTTTTCTTTGAAGATTTGATTAAACCTTTTGTCATCCACGAATTTAAAATAGACTTAGAATTTAAATTTTGTTCGATTAAAGGAAATGCCTTATTATATTGTTTACTAAAAAACGTGAGGAATAATTCATAAGAATTATTTGCATTTTGTGTTTCATACACTAAGTTCCAATCAACAGAATTTTTTAATAGATCGCGAAATCGTGCTAAGGAGTTTTCATTAATTTGACGTACCAAAATTTTTGATTTTATGGAATTGCTTTTTAATGTCATGTTTTTAGTGGTTAGAAAGATCGGAAAATGATCACTTATGTCGGTCTTAATTATGCCTGTTCTTATGCAGGATTTGTGAAAATTGTTTGTTATTAAGTTGTCGACTAATGTTGAAGATGTCTTTGTTATTCTTGTTGCCTTATTTATTGTTGGAATAAAATTATATTGCAAAATGGTGTCAATAAAGCATTTAGCATCATTTTTTGATGCATAATTTAAAATGTTTATGTTAAAATCTCCAACTAAGTATACATGTTTCCGATTTTTACTGGTTTGGGTTAGAAAATTTTTAATGTGAGCTTTAAAATTTGTTTTAAAAATGGTTTTTGCATTCTTTTGATTCTTTGGCAATGGTACCTATCATGTTTATTTGTTGTTGGTCTTTTCTGGGAGTTTTAGAGTTCTTGCTGACAACCTGGTTTCACATGGTGGCTGTTAGTGTTGTACCTGCTTGTGTGTTGGTGCCGTGTTGTGAATGATGGCGTTCAATTTTGCAATTGCTAATTCCTAAGTGTTTATGATAGAGCTCATGTTTGCTAGTTCGGTCTTCTGGTTGCCTATCTGACGTTCAGCGGCAATAGCTCTTGCGGGAAGTATGTCTATTTTTTTGTAAGCTTGTCACGGAGGACTGTTACCTAATAGTTTACTGTTGTGTTAGCCATAGCAATGAGTTTACGTTTTGTTTAATTTCTCTAAATACGCAAGAACTTTTTCCTGTTATAGTTTGTATTTTTTTTTTTTTAAGACAAATGTTTTTGAAGATATTTTGATGCTAATATTTTGAGAACAGTATTGAATCTTTGCGATTTGGTATTTTAATGCGGTAAATTTTTATATATTTATGTATAATAACAAGATTTTTCCGTGTGTATATTTTTATGTATACTGATAAATAAATTTTTATTCATGTAAAAAACTTAAAAAAAAAAAAAATTAAGAAGTTTATTTATTTCCCTTAACTCCCCGGGTAATTTTTTACGCAACGAGAAATTTATTTTACGACACAGGCGCGCCGGTGTCGTAAAATGAATTTGCCTTTGCAGGAGAACAAAAGATTTCTTCCCAAGGCCTTCGGTAAAAATCTTTCGTCTTCCTGTGCTTCTTACGTAACTTCTTGGATTCAGGCCGGCATGGATTCTTTTTTCCATCTCGACGATACCAAGTCAAGCCTCACTCTTCTCCGTGGTTTTCCTCTCATTGTGCTGCTGTAATTTCCAATCGTAACTATTACTTTCATGCCTATCAGCAAAACAATTCTCCAAAAATTTGAATAAATATAGTCTTAATTAGAGGATTTAAATTTTATTATAGCCTTAAATTAAAAAAAAAAAACCCGGAAGAAATGTCACCTTTGTTAGAGATTTTAAATATGTAATCAAATATAAAGATATAATTTTCTACCTTAAATAGGAAGATCTTAATTTCAGACTTTTTTTTTTCGCTACACATAAACGGGGTGACAGATAATATGATATACGAGATGACGGTTGCAATAAGCTCCAAGTTCGCGGAAAAAATACTCATGTAACTTCTTTTTTTACATTCATTTTATTTTTTAAAGGAATTATCTTTATACTGTTTACTAAATAGTATTACATAGCATATTTATTTCGTTTATATGCACACATTTTACAATGTATCCTTAAATTCTAATAAAATTTTTATAACTACAATCTGATTGGGGTACGTAAAAGACAAAATGCCTTCCCATCAAGCTCCTTCGTAAAAAAGAGGAAAATAAAATATCCCAAGTTCTAATATTATACAATAAAAGTGAAATTAAAAAGTTTGAAAAAGAATAAAATAAAAAGTTAGCAATAAAGAAAGCATTAAAATTTTTTTACAAATTGTTACATATACGTATATATGTATACGTATTCAATAAAGTACGTAATATATATTTTTATATATTTAAATATTTAGAGTTTAAGAAGGTTCATAATATTTTGAAGATTTAAATACATCTATTAATATTTTTTATTCAAAATTAAAACAGACATACTTCGTAAAGTAAAAGTTTTTCTTTTTTTAAAAAAAGTGAAAGAGTGCATGTATTGTTTAAATTTAGTAACTCCTCTTTGCAATCTTTCTGACAAATTATTACTTTTCACATTTCCCACTCCCGTTATTTCTTAAACTACATTCCATGTTTTTCTCGTTTTTCCTATTGTTTTATTAATGAAGAATAGTTATGTTTTATGGATTGCTTTTATAACTTTTCAAAAGAATTTTTATATTTTTTGTATTTTATTGCATTTTTGTAGTTCTTTATTATTATTACAGTTTTTGTTTCTTTTTCAACGACAATAAGTCCTTTCGTCATCCATGGACTTGATGATATATGTAATTGGACATGAGTATATTTTATATTTATTATCGCGCTAAAATTTTGCAGACAATGGAGGATATTTTAAAACAATTAATTAATTGAATTGTATTATATTTTTACAGATATTTTACATCATCTACTTGTATTTTTCGTTTAAATATATCTAAGACGTTAAAAAAAAAAAAAAAAAAAAAAAAATTAACGCTCGACTGGCGTTATAATTACTACCTTGTAACTTAATCTCTTATTAAATTTATTTCGTATCGTATAAAACTGCGCAGTCGCTTTCAATATCGAGATAAATATTTTAAGCTATCTTTTATAAAAAGGTTTTTTATATTTAGGAAAATAATACGCCTAATTCAAAAACTATTATAGATATTTAACGAAAAATATATACAATATTCTGTATTAAATAGTTCTCGCAAAAAATTACAAGCATTTTATGAAAGATATTTTCAATAGCTGATACGATCAGATAGCTTTCTTTGAGTCTTCATAACCATAGCGACGGGGACTTTATATTTGAATAAGACTTTTGGAACAAGTATTTTATTTAAAATAGGTCATCGTCATCAATTTCTAAGTCATCTAATTCATCCGCCTCCATAGATTGAAAGTCGACTTTATAACGAAGTAAACCTGAACAGGACAAAAAAATTTATTAAAGTTTTTAATATGCTAAAAAGGGTAGGAGGTACGAACACAAAACCTTTTAATTACCTCCTATACCACCAAAACCTCTACAAAATTGAGAACCTTCTTGTGATCGGTCTGTTACAATTTCAAGATGAGCACCTTAAGCAAAACATTAAAAAGATTTTAAATACTTCATCAATTCTCTGTTAAAAAATATATCAATAAAAACATACCGAACGATTTGTATTTGTTAGCTAACCATTCTATTAGTGACATTTTGTCAACAACCTCTAACTCTAAACCTGTCTAAAAAAATATCAAAGCTTGATAACAATTTAAAATATTACTGAAAACAATACCTTATATCAAATAAAAAAACTTGAGTAACACTTTAAAACCAATATTTTTCTGGTGAGAAATATTTTGAAAAAAAAAAAACGTTTTTAACAGTTATTTTTTCATAAATAACGACGGGAAAACTTAATAAAAATACCTAAAATGAAAAACTTTGTGTCAATATCTTTCTTTATATTAGTTTTATAAGCAATTAGAAAAATTATTTCTTATTGATTAGTATTACTAATAATAAATAATTAGAACTTTCTAACTATTAGTATTATTATACTAAGTAATAAAATGTAATTTAATAAATGTAAATAAAATGTGAGTTTCTTTAGTGAAAAAAGATTTATTTAAATTATTTAAATGCTTATTATTTAAATTTTTTGCAAATGATCTTAAATTTTTTTTCAAGTTGTTGACGCTTGTTTTGATTTTGCTTCATACTTCAAAATCTCAATGTCCACTAAAAAACATGACTGATTAGTTTCATTTGACTTCAAAATCTCAATGTCCACTAAAAAACATGACTGATTAGTTTCATTTGACTTATATTTTTCATTGAACCCGTTGGGCACTAATCTCAACTTTTCTCATACAAGACTATCAAAACTAATAATTTTGGCTCGTATTTGCTTTTTCTTTTGAGTTGTATCTAATTAGGCTTTGCCTCTGGATTAGAAGTGTATTACCCTACGCAACCAGAAAAACCAGTGTTGCTTAAAGGAAAATACGACTTGTCATTTGGAATCACAATTTTTTTTTCCAAAAAAGTGCAACCAATTTTCGGCACTTAAAGCGCACCAATGCTTTCAATGTTCTTTTTGGCGCTTGATTTTTTTTTGATAACGAATGCTAGTCTTTTCGTTGGTAATTTAAGAAATATACTGCTGTGAAATATTAAACCTCTAGGCTAAACTATACTGTAAAACACTATCCTTCTTATTGATTAACTTTTCTAGGTGTTTTATATGTTTCTTAAGCACTAATTTGGCAGTCCGAACAATCTTTCTTTTTGGTCCTAAATTGTTCTCCTTTCTTAACCAGAATGCAATCTTCTTAGCCCAACTTCATTAATAATTCGCTTTGATTGACTCTGGCCTAGCATGTTATGGTTTTAATTTAAATTTTGTTGGAAAAAAAAAATATATAAGAATGATCACTAATCTAAATTTTTTTAGCGCTTTGATTGTTTACCTTTGTGGGTTTATTGTACTTGATAGGGTGCTAGTGAAATTTTGACCCAGACAGCAAATAGAATTGCGGCAAGCCTAGCTATAACAACAAGATGCCAAAAAGAACAACCATGTGAATACCATGAGCCGTTAACAGAGGCCTTAGTACAATGAACATTATTGTTTTTACTAAATCAACTCTTAATGGGGTCACTAGAGCTAAAAAGGCTACTTATGTCCCCCCTGATTTGACCCTTGATCATCAAATTGATCCTTGATTTTTAAATTGATGATTTGATTTGTTTATATATATATATATATATATATATATATATATATATATATATATATATATATATATATATATATATATATATATATATATATATATATATATATATATATATATATATGTTTCTCTGCACAGTAGTTTTATTCTTTAAGTTTAGTGTTTTGTTGTTATAGGGTCAAGGTTGAATGAAGGATTCTGACTTTGTATTAATCACCAGCATTAAGGCGTGCATGTAAACAGGATCGAGTAAAACCATCTTGTGATTTTCACCACATACAGCCATTGAAACACCAACCATGAGTTTGACACAATGCTTCAAATCTTAATGAATAAGGCTGCTGCAAATGAAAACAATGACCAACAAACAACAAATCTTAATGAATAAGGCTGCTGCAAATTTCGTAGTGGAAGATATTAATTTGCAATTTACTAAAACTTTGCAATTTAATCAAAATCAACTAATTAATAAACCCCTATGTATATAGCTGCAGATATACCTAGTGGTACCAATTGAAGTGCGAAATTTTAATTCAGTAAAAAAATTTAAGAGAACATGTTTTTAATGCAAGAACAAATGTAATATATACATATTATATGCATGTTATGTTTTAGTTAAAATGCTAAAGTACACATCAATAAAGAGAGTCCTCGAAATAACTCTCTTTTGCCCGTATGCATGCCTCCAGTCTTGGACGCCATTCCTCGATTGATTTACGCACGGTATCCGTGGATAAAGCATCCCATTCTCTGAGAAGTGATCGCTTGAGGGCATAACGTTTTTTGACAGAACCACTATCATTATATCGCTTAATAGTACGATAGACAAAAATCCTTTGATATTTCTTTATGCTGCAGCATTTTAAAAATCTGATACAGTTTTCTCTTCCCGTCTAATAATGCTATAACTGCACACCCCTTTCCTTCCATACTATCCATTATGAAAAAATCTACAAATAAACACACAAATAAATTAATAAATTCTAGGAATCTATTCAAACAATACAAATAAATGCGGGAACTATATAAAAAGCACATGCCTGTTAACATGACAAGTTTAAACAAACTTCGGACTTCAATTGGTACTACAGGGTATTACCAATAGTGACTCCTTATTGTGATATTGGTAGAGATATCAATAACATTGTTGTGAAGCATTGGCATATTATTAGAGATGACCCCTATATGGCAGAAATATTTCAATTGATACCACACCTACCTATTTCAATATAGAATCGATTAAAGATATTTTAATACATTCGGCCCATGAATAATGTATACATACGAAGTTTAGACAATTTTTTTATAAATTTTAGTTATTTGATGTTTGAATATATTACTATTCTGTTTATTTTTAATATGTCATTATCTTTGCGTTAGTCATACAGCCATATCTATTTTACTGTTTTTTTTATATATTTAAGTTTAGACCATATTTTAGGCTCTGACTGTTGAACTATTAATTTCCCTGGAGCATGTTTTTAGCCAATAGTTTTGCTAGTATTTTTTATTTGTTTTGAAGTCGCCAAGTCACTTTGTTGTTGTTAGCGCTGCTATGTCTTCAATTAAGATCTTACTTTTCTTGATAGGAGTTTTGTTTTCAGTTTTATGTCTATCAGCAACGATAATAAGCTACCCACTTCTTAAAAAAAACTTTTTATTTACTTATCGAATATGGTAAGAAACTAATCTATCTTTTACTTTTTATATCCTTATGTGTGTTTACACTAACAATAATTAATTTACACTAAATATAACTGTTTATTATTGTTAGAATTATGATATATACTTTTTGTGCATGTTTGTCTCTATATCCCCATATTTTCTAAAAATAATTGGTGTTGCTTAAATTTGGTAGGGGTATGGGTGATTGGGTTTTCTGTAGTGAGGTCCGTTTTATTGCAATAATGACTTATATGATGTAGGCTACAGGCAATCATAGAGATAGCAAAGATTCATCCCTGACAAGCGATGCTAGCGATTTTTATTAGGCTCTCCGAAACATCATTGGTGAATATATTGTGGCCCTGAGGATGGAGTTTCACCTACTTTAGTCCACTACTTAATTTCAATTGGATCTTACAACACCACTATTTTTATTATCTTTTTTATGTGTATGTATGTATGTATGTATGTATGTATGTATGTATGTATGTATGTATGTATGTATATGTGTGTGTGTGTGTGTGCGCGTGTGTATGTGTGTATATATGTATATGTGTGTATATATACATACTTCAGCACTTTGTTTTTACTTTATTTGTACACTATTTTATTTATTGTCATTTAATTTTATTTTTGATTTTATTATTTTATTAAAGTTTATTATCTTGCATCTATATGAACACCTATAGCTTGATCAGTTAAAGCGTCGACCTGGTAATCATTGAGTTCCAGGTTCAATTCAGGATCTGAGCATATTATGTAAAACTTAATATTTTAACTTCATTTTTTATACCTTGTGCGTTGGTTATGATTTTCCATTAAGAATCTGAGTTTATAATTTCTATTACATGCAAGATGTCTAAACTATCATTATTTTTTTAATATACACTTTACTTCAGTATCTTTATTTTGCTCTGAACATCTGTTCATAATATCTTTTTAATTTAATTTTTTTATCCTTTCTCTGTTCCAAACTTTTTTATTATTCCACTTGGGCTTGACAGCTCGGTGTAGTCCTTTGATGCATATTTTTGCATTTTTTTTACATTATTTACATAAAAAAAAGAAAAGATTCAGAATATATAAGGTGATCTTCTTTTTTATATATTTATTATATTTAAGATTGTATAATAAAATTCTTAATTTTATTTGGTTCTCTTTTGTTTAACTTCGTAAAAACTGGTTCTCGCGCTCTATAAAAAAAACTCTTTTATTTAGCTTCCTATAAAATTTATAGGAAAATCATACAACTGATGATAAACGCTTATTTTAAAAAACAAATAAAACAACAAATAATATTTACTCAAAAAAAAATTAAAAAAATTGATAAAAAAAAAAAAAAAAATACTACAATGACGCTATATACTAAAACTTTTTGGAATTAATCGTACTTGAGTAAATTATAAAGTCTGTTGATTGCAGCATATATTTTTAAGACTGGCACAAGGTTACTTTAAGTCAAGGTTACTTTAAGTCTTTAAAATGTATTTTGCTGTTTTTAGTTTTATACTTTTCAGTTTGTTTTCTCCCCCTACTGAACTCATATTTATATACACTAAATAAACAGCTAAAATTACAAAACCATATTATTAAATATATCTCACATTAACTAAACATTAAACCGTAAAATAATACAATATCAACAGTTGATTGTAAACACCTTTTAAAAAGTCACACACTAAAGGTGGTTTTAAAGTATAGATAAAAAATCTGTTTAAAAGCATCTTTAATAAGTGTTAATTTCCAAAAATTCAAAGTATTAGCTTTTATCATTTTTTTGCTTTAGAATGAACTTTATGAATGAAATAAGTAAAATCAGTAAAACTTTCACAAAAACTACTTTGAAATCATTACTAAAGAATGTATACATTTGAAATTATTACTAAAAAATGTCATGAAACATTCTTTAGTAACAATAAATAAACGTTCTTTAGTGCAATTTTAAATGTATACATACGAAATTGTTGCCAAAGAAAAAAGTCTTACAAAATTTCAAAAAGCTACACAAGATGCTTATGCAACTTTATTTTTAATACTCCATACAAAAAAATCACATTGCTGATAACAATCCTGGATCCTAATCAGGGCAGTAGCAAAAAGATTTTAAAGAGAAGATATAGTGAGAGGTGGGTGAGAATAGAAAGAGGTTTTGCTAACTATGAGCAATAATAAAAAAAAAAGTCCTCATAAGCTGACTTTTGCCGACTGCCAACTAAAAATCCAATTTTACTGACTCCAGTGTTCAAATTTGCCGACTAATATTTTTAATAAAATTTTCCTAGTTAGTTAGACCAAATATGACCCTGATCCTGAAAACAACCCTAATTTAGACATCTTAAATTAGAGACTATCTATATGATACACAAAAACCTTTTTTTCACACTTCAAATTATGCTTGTTTTTTATACAAAATAACATAATTTAACACAAAATTTCAAAAGTCAAAAATTGGTTTGAATATTAAAAATTAGCAACAAAAAATATATATATATATCACTGAAAAATCAACCTTAAAACAACATTTCTCCATTCCACACAAATTTTCTTAAGAATTTTTGTAAATAGAATTTTTTTTGTGAACTGTGAATTAAAGCAACTTTTTATTTGTGTTGATGTCAGCATGATGTCAATATTTCCAAAATTTGAAACTTTAAGATTTTATAAAATTTTTGTTTAGCTGTTTTGTGTCAGCAATCACTGAAATGGTTATTGACACAATATAGAGTTACTTCACCCTCATATGGAGTTACTTCACCCTCATATGGAGTTACTTCACCCTCATATGGAGTTACTTCACCCTCATATGGAGTTACTTCACCCTCATATGGAGTTACTTCACCCTCATATGGAGTTACTTCACCCTCATATGGAGTTACTTCACCCTCATATGGAGTTACTTCACCCTCATATGGAGTTACTTCACCCTCAAACAAATTGAAGCACTACAATAACAAATGTTGACATAATTAAAAAACATTTTTGACTTTAATAACTGCAATCACAAATATTGACTTAATTAAAAATAATTTGACACAGCTGACTTTCACCAGCTTATTTGGATAAATTGATTTTAATATGATATTTTTATCAAAGAATTTATATCTAAAATACTCTCTTACCTCTTTATCTATAAAATGACTTCTGTCTTTTTCTTGTTCAGGATTTAGTAACAAAACTTTAACTTCTAAAAAATATTCCAATAATATTTTCATTGATGATGATATTCATCATCATCATCATCATCATCATCATCATCATCATCATCATCATCATCATCATCATCATCATCATCATCATCATCATCATCATCATCATCATCATCATCATCATCATCATCATTATCATCATCATCAGATAAGAAAGAGTAAAAAAGAGTAAAAAATTTTTTGAAACACCATTTTGATATTGTTTATACTTTTACTTAAAATCATAACATCCTTGTTTAGCAGTTTTAAATCAACTTAAAGTATCATTAGCTTAAACAACGAAATAAATAATAAAAAAAAAGATTTTATCTAATGATTTTTATCCAAATTATGTTCTAAATACTTTTGGAAAACTATTAAAAATATTAATAACTAAGAGGCAAGTATAACATGCAACTTTTCATATATGGGTTCATTATTACCTATCCTGAGCATAAGGTAGAACTATTTGCAAAAAACTTTTTCTTTATTTTTATTCTTGAACTTTAAGAACCCTCTATTTTTGTCATCAGCAGGGAAACAGGTAAATCCTTTGTTAGACATATAAATTACTTCAGTATTTATTTGCTCAAGTTCTATTTCACTTCAACACTTCAACAGCTTGTAGTCCTGACAATTTCCTGTCATTCTTACAAGTGTTCAACTTGTTTTCCTAACTGTTGGAAAAAAGTGTTTCTGCTTTTAAAAAATCTGAACTACTACTCCTCTGACCTTTTAAACCATTGTCTTTATCATTCTTCTTACTTTTATTGAAAAGATTTTCTCTTTTCAAAAAAATACTAAAATAAACACTGCTAAAGTAAACAACCATCTCTTGTTTTTTTATCTTGAGCACAATTTTGTATAACTGATTATTTAGCAAAATCATACTTTTACTGTAATTATTTATTCATACAACAATTTTTCAGAATTTTCTTCCATCTTCATGTTGTCTTAGACCTAATCTAGATTAAAGTCAGCATTTTTAGACAACATGAATTTGTGGAATATGTGTGTTTTTCTCTCTCTCTCTCTCTCTCTCTCTCTATATATATATATATATATAATATATATATATATATATATATATATATATATATATATATATATATGTATATATAAATATATAAATTAGTAGAAAATCACTTAGCAAAATTTTTTATATATATATATATATATATATATATATATATATATATATATATATATATATATTATATATATATATATATATATATATATATATATATATAAGGAACTAACATTCTTGTGCCTATAACTATTTCACTCTATTTTATTTAATATTCTATTCTAAATTCATAAAAAAATCACCTAACTTATTTAAAACATCTTAACTTATTCAAATTCATAGACTATCATTCTCTAAATGTTTATACTACCATCATGCTAATTAATGTTAAGCTGTAAGTGAGTTGCTTATGTGCACAACAAAATTAATAGTGCAGTAATGCTAGCTTAGTAGTTATTTATTTTCATACTTTTTATTTACTAATTCACCCATCACATAACTCACCCATTCAGCCACTTTATCACTAGTCTTAGAGTGTTCTCTTAATGTCTTATAGTGTTTTTTTAATGTTGCCATTATAAAAGGATAAAAAAAAGTTAACCAACTATTAGCAGTATAAATTTTAATGCCATTTACAGCTTTATTTAAAATTTAGTATCAACATGGTATAATAATAGTTTTTTTTTAATTTTTAAAAACATTATGACATTTAATAACCATATCTACTGCAAAGAAATAAAACTAGTCCTTTATAGCACACAAAGGACTAGTTCTGCCTTCCAAAAACAGATGAGCAAAAACTCGTTCTAACAGAAGGCATAGATCCTTACTCAATTCCAGATAGTAAATTAAAAAACAATGACCAGCTGTAACTTACGCTGATTTATTAAATTATCTATTATTTTCACTAAGTTCTTATATAGCTTAGGATATGAAGGCCTATAAAAGCTTGGAAGCGAATGATCAAGTATTAGAAAGTTAAATCAGGAATGTAGGAGTTATTAACAGGCTTGTGGAGTTGAGCCAGAGCCGGAACCAGGGAGCTGCTATTTTTTAGTGGAGCCAAATCTGCAAAAATAAAGCGGCTCTTGGCTCTCATGTTTCTTTAAAGAAATAGAATATGTTTTTATTGAATATTATAATTACACTATTTTATTGAATGAATGAATTATTATTGAATGAATGAATGAATTATTTATTGAATTTCGACAATTTTGTACTCAACAAAATACTATCCTTTAATAACATTTTTTAATATGTTTTATTAAGAAAAAACAAAAAAACAAACAAAGTAAATT
This sequence comes from Hydra vulgaris, assembly GCF_022113875.1. NCBI lineage: Eukaryota > Metazoa > Cnidaria > Hydrozoa > Anthoathecata > Hydridae > Hydra > Hydra vulgaris. Next base: position 9,626,408 of record NC_061158.1, on the reverse strand, counting down.
ATATATAGAAACATTCTTACATTATTACATATATTGCTTTATATATTATGCTGTTAGATATTTGATGCGCGATTTAATGAGCAAAGGTTATTCATATCTTAAAAATTATACTACCAAGCGGGCCTTGGACATACAAAAGACATTTTTTAAATGCCTTTGGAACGTTTTGAACTTCTTTTGAACATTTTGAAAGTCTTTTGAATGTTCAAACTAACTGTGCTCATTGGGTACCTTGTGGGCACAGGACCTTTGAGTACGGGACTTAAAAAAAGAGACCTACAAAAGGACATAAAAGATAGACATAAGATAGACGTCTTTTAAACATCTTTGGAACGTTTTTGCATGTCTTTGGAACGTTCAAAAGATGTATTTTTTAGACACCATGCTCACTGGGTAGAATTAGAACTAAAATTAAAACAAAAAACTCTAATCTTGGGTAAATAATATATAGAAAAAAATCTATATTTACCAAAAAAAAATTTTAAATGTAATATGTGATAGTAGAGTAGTGATAGTAATACACTAACCTTGTAATCATGAAAGTTGGGTTAAAATTAATTGCTGTAATTGGTTTGGATTTAAGTCAGGAAATGTGATCAAAAAAAATATTCTAAAAATTTGCAATTTGTGTTCATAAAGTACGGGAGCTGGAGCCAAGCCAGACATTTGTTTAGGAGCCGGGGCAGAGCTTTAAAAAACTTTCGGCTCCACAAGCCTGCTTACTACTAGCCAGCCTGAGAACCATTAAATTGAGTTTTAGAACTGTACCCTCATTAGGAGATAAAAGAGAAGAGTTGCATATCAACTATCAAGAGGGCACAAGCAAAAATCTGAGTAGATTCAAGAAGATCCAGCATTCATTATCCTTGGCAGGAAATGTAACACAGGTTTACATCTACACCAACCTAATAGATAAAAAAGGGGTTTGAGGCTGGTTAGCAGAATTATTCTGCTTACTTTCAGTCTTTGCTTAGGAAGCTTTTTAATTACTGTTAAATAATTTAATAAATCAAAATCCCTGAATCTGCTTATAAATACTCTACAAAATCTGATAATCCTGAAGTACCTGATGATGTTTTTTTGTGTGTTTTGTTTATTGCAAAATATATTTAGAAATTAAATGTCAATTATAGAAAAAACATATTACAAGATATGATTGAGAAGGAAAAAGCTTGTTATATTTATTTAGAAAGTTATAAAGAGATTTAAAACTTAAAAAGTGATAATAATCATGTATGTGTGTATATATATATATATATATATATATATATATATATATATATATATATATATACATTACCGACTTAGTAAAAGTCAGACTTATTCAGGGCCTGAGTTAACGGGATTCTATAAATATATGTATGTATATATATATATATATATATATATATATATATATATATATATATATATATATATATATATATATATATATATATATATATATATATATATATACATTACCGACTTAGTAAAAGTCAGACTTATTCAGGGCCTGAGTTAACGGGATTCTATAAATATATGTATGTATATATATATATATATATATATATATATATATATATATATATATATATATATATATATATATATATATATACATTACCGACTTAGTAAAAGTCAGACTTATCCAGGGTCTGAGTTAACGGGATTCTATAAATATATAAATATATAAATATATATATATATATATATATATATATATATATATATATATATATATATATATATATATATATATATATGTATATATCTTATACTGCTGAGTTAGGTGAGCATGATGATGTCATATTCACCTAACGTCAAATAGCCTGCTGCCGGGGGCTTCAGTACATACATCGACTGACAAATAGCCTGACTTGCAGTGGAGTGCTGCTACATCGGCTGAGAGTTTGGTATGGGTCAGCAACCTTTTCATTCATTATTCCTCGTTTTCCCTCATTGTTCTCTAAAAACGCTCACTTAATTTAGGCTAGCAAAAAAAGTGAGCAATTGCACATATAAATATGCTATAGTAGATATATATATATATATATATATATATATATATATATATATATATATATATATATATATATACTCATATAGTGTCGCTTTAAGAGCTTTTTAATGTAAAAAAAGTCTCTTACGACTACAATTTTAATTACCTCGTCTCTTAAGCTGTTTTTGATTGTCATCGAAATGTCAAAGCAATTAATTTATGCGGAAGTACATTAAATTTAATTGTTTTTTAACAAATTTTTAAAAAACCGCAATTATAACGACTAGAAAGTTTTTTTTAATTAGTGGTGTTTTTGTTATTGATTTAATAAAAAACATTTTTTAAACATGCGTAAATGTTGCTACATCGACTATCTTATAGCCTGACTCGCAACGGAGTGCTGCTACATCGACTGACAAATAGCCTGACTCGCAACGGAGTGCTGCTACATCGACTGACAAATAGCCTGACTCGCAACGGAGTGCTGCTACATCGACTGACAAATAGCCTGACTCGTAAGGGAATGCTGCTACATCGACTGACAAATAGCCTGACTCGCAAGGGAGTGCTGCTACAACGACTGACAAATAGCCTGACTCGCAAGAGAGTGCTGCTACATCGAATGAGGGTTTGGTTTGGCCAGGCAGTCTATCAATTAAAAAAAAAAATTTAATTTTTAAAACATTTTCTGGTCTGGTTTATTAACGCGCTCTTTAAAACTACAGTTTATGGGAAATATTTTTTGATGCTACGCAAGAGACATGCAAGACTATATATATATATATATATATATATATATATATATATATATATATATATATATATATATATATAAATATATATATATAAATATATATATATATATATATATATATATATATATATAAATATATATATATATATATATATATAAATATATATAAACATATATATATATATATATAAATATATATATATATATATATATATATATATATATATATATATATATATATATATATATATATATATATATATATATATATATATATATATATATATATATATATATATATATATATATATATATATATATTAAATGCTACTAAAGATGGACATAAGTTAATCAAGACACAAACTGAATAAAAAATTTTATCTAATTTTGTATGAAATTCTTGATCTTAAGTAAATCAACTAGTATCAAGTCAAAGAAACTCTGTCATACTTTACAAATGCAGGAAGTCTAAAAAGTCTATTATCTGGTTGTTGTTTTTTCAGTTAGTGAGCAAGTAAACACGCAGGAAAAAACCATTTTAACATATAATTTATAATATCTATTATGTAATGCAATTGATATTTTATAAAGTTTTTAGTGCAGTAAAACACTCGCCTTGAAATCTGAACTATAATTATAATTATAAAAAATAATAACTCGCCTTATAATCTGAATTATAAAGTCTATTATATCAGCTTTGTTTACACTTTTATCCTCTCATAATAGCAACATTTCATGAATAAAACAACCCTGACATGACGCACGGGAACACTCTATAAACTTATTACTATGAAAATATATACTTATTACTATTAAAATTTGTATTGGAAAAAACTTACCGTCAACACTACCTTCAGGATTTTTGAGGACAACACGCTGCACGTCCATATTTTCCCATATTATTAATGTTTCAACAGATCCCATTTCTAAAGCCTAAAAATAAAGTTGTTTTAAAATGCTTTAAAACGCGTTGTAAAACGCTTCAAAACTATTAGAAAAATTGTTAAATACTAATTTTAAATTAAAACAACCTAATTTAATTAACTAAAATGACTCAAAAACGTATCAAGATTTGCAATAATTTATATAAAGCAAAAATAAATTGAAAATAATTTGAAATTAAGTTGAAAAAACTTTAAATATGATTAATAACTATAAAAAGATTGGTAAGGATATTTTAAAACCAATATTCATTATTTTAATTTAACTGTTTTTTTTAGTGACACTTTGAAGTAGATTAACATGGTTGTGAAAGAATTGACAGCGTTTTAAAAATAAAAACCTACATTGGCATCAACATTCTTCTTGATCCATAAGGCATTTGTTTTTCTGCACGAGGGAGAATCAAATGATGATATATATATATATATATATGCGGTAGCGGTGTAGTGGTAGAGCGCTCACTTCATAAGCAAGAGGTTCCACGTTTGATCCCAACCATGCCCCTGGTAGTACCGCGCTCAACTTGTTTCTCTGCGCAGCGGCCTTGTTCGTCAAGATTTATGTTTCAGAGTAATATAGTTGAGAGAGGGTTATAACCACAAATAAGTAGCCTCCACATCTGTAGTGGCCTTCTCAGCCTTGGGGAGGTGAATTAACAAAAAATATATATATATACATACATATATATATATATATATATATATATATATATATATATATATATATATATATATATATATATATATATATATATATATATATATATATACATACATACATAAGCCAATTACTAACATGCTTTAGGTAGCGCAAACGTTTTTATATAAAGGGGAAAACCCAATCTAATTGTGTAGTAGTAAGTACATTTAAATCCCTTTAAGAAAATCAACCGTAACCAAGGGTTTCCTCATTTTTAAAAAATAAACATAAAAAGAATGTTTTAAAGAAAAAAAATTATGTTTAAAAAAGTATAAGATTTTCAAATAACGAAATTTTCTTTAAATCAACATTTAAATTTAATTTATAACTTTTTTTATAAAAATATTGTTTAATTTAAAGATATGATTTTAAATTTAAATTTTTTAAACAAAATAAAACTTACAATAATTTGTAATGTGCTTTTGAATTTAATTACAATGAGGTATTTTAAAATACGTAACTGGAGCAATTAAACTTTTAACAATGTAAATATCTTTATTTAATAAATTTACATATATTCATGTTGTGCTTTTCTGTTACGCAACAAAATCTTATAACAAGGCCTGATATATATATATATATATATATATATATATATATATATATATATTTTATATATATATATATATATTTTATATATATATAAATATAAATATAAATATATATATATATATTTTATATATATATATATATATATTTTATATATATATAAATATAAATATAAATATATATATATATATATATATATATATATATATATATATATATATATATATATATATATATATATATATATATATATATATGTTTAAACAATTTAAAATGTATTCTACAAAAAGAGTGCTCAATGTTCTTAAAAGAACAGAGCAATTACAAAATTAGTAGAAAATCACTTAGCAAAATTTTTTCTCATTTAACACTGTGTTTCATCAATAAAGACTCATCAGAAATGATTTCTGATGAGTCTTTATTTATCAAAACACAGTGTTAAATGAGAAAAAATTTTGCTAAGTGATTTTCTACTAATTTATATATATATATATATATATATATATATATATATATATATATATATATATATATATATATATATATATATATATATATATATATATATATATATATATATATATATATATATATATACTATATTTCCCACCATGGGAATGGTTAGTTGCTGTTTAGTAGGGTCTGTCATAATTTATGATTTTTTGAAAAAAAGCTTTTGCAAAAATGCGGCATATAGAAAACTTGTGTACAACTAATTTAAAACCATAACAAAAAAACAAAAAAAAAAAATAAAAAAAATTATATTAAACTACCAAGAAGTGCGTTTTAAAATTGCATATTTATGGTAAATTCTTCATAAATAGCTTGACCCTAACCACAGATACTACTTTACGTTCATGCATTTTTAAATGCAAGGAATTGTTTATACCCACTCAATTTGAATTCTACGTCTAATATGTGATATCAAAACTATAAAAAGTCACCAATTTATAACTTGTCAAACTAATAGTTTTTATGTTATTTTTATATGTCAAAAATATTATTTAAAAAAACAACTTTTTATGAAAAAGGTTTGCAAATTATTAAATTTGCTATTTAATCATGGCAGAGTCAATATCATCAAGAACTAGAAAAAGGAGTGGATTAAAGCTTTTGGAATATATAGGTTCTGGAACAGATTTTCTTGTATCAGAGTTACCAATGCTAAGAGATTTTCTTAGATATGGTCTGTTTTTACAAGAAAGAAAAAATAAAAACAAAAAAAATTATCCCATAAATATCCCATACTTAATGAACGATGTTTACTCAAAGTTAATTGGTAAATGGATCCACACAAATGCTTTATTTGTACATCCTGTAACACATATTGAACGTTATATAACTGCGCGATTGGTGTATGATTGGAATGCAGCCAACCTGGTTGCTAGAGAAAAGCAAGCTTATAGGATAAAGATAGATTTATGGTTAATCATGACAAATTGTTTGATATACTGAATTGTAATTGCCAAATTATTACTTGCCAAGAGAAAAAATGTTTGTCAGAATGTAATGATGAAGCCCACATTAATTACGTGTGCAAAAAGAAAAAAAAAGATTCCAAAGAAAGAGTTTTTATACTTGGCAAAGAGCTGAAATAGGGACTACCGGTACATATCAAAATTCTCAGACTTGAAAGAAAACAAAAAGCGACATAAAATTGGAGAAAGAAGATTGAAGGAAGAAGTAAGATTTTAAAAATTAGTTATGTTTTTAATTAATTACTAGTTAATAAATAAAAGTTAATTAAACTCATATGTAAAATTAATATTAGTTATATTACAAATATCTGTCTGTTTTGATTTAAAACTAACATCTCTAATTAAATTCAAGATTTTGACATATGACCAATTGTATTTTACTTATCTTAAGACATCAGATAAAAAATATATAATTAAAACTACTTGTACTTAAAGTAATTTACACAACATTATTTAATGAAAAATCAATTACTTTATCTATAGTTAAAAAAAGCGTCTGAAGAACTGTAACAAACATTGGAAGTCAGGAAGAAAGGTGTGAATAGGAATTTAGTGAAACAGAGGAACTATTTAGTAATGAATGTTGCATAACAAACATCAATACTCAACTTAATCTAATTTGCCGACAAAATGAAGTTCAGGATCATTTATGAGGACAAAGTTACAGGAAACAGCTGCAATTGCAACAGCAGCTTGAAATGGATGCAGTAATAATTAAAGAAGACGATACCAAGTTAGTTATTGATCACAATAAAGTCAAGCAAGAAGTATACTGCAAAATTATGCAGTATCTTTCTATAGAGTTTGACACTCGATGCAGGACTAGCACTTTTGTGTTTTTTTTTTGAAATGGAAGAATTGATAATACAATGTTCAATAAATAGATAAAGGTTCAAATAAATATTATTCTGCTACAATCAAAGAGGAACATTATACAGAATGTCAAGAGCCCAGTAGTAGGTATCTTCTCCATTTCACACTGAAAAAGTGCAAAAACATATGAAACACACTGTATTGCTCAGAATATATATGAATTTTTTGAAAAATAATGGTACCGATAAAAACTTAAAGGAAAATGAAAAATAATTGTAACGATAAAAAATGAAAATTAATAATACTGATAAAAGCTTAAAGGCAATAAGTGGTGATTCTACTTGTGTTAACACCAGGGTTTGAAAAAACCAAGGGTTTTTTTAAAAAAAAACCAAATGGTTTTTTTTGGGTTTTTCGGGTTTTTTTAAAAATTGATCAAAATACCAAATTTTTATAATTGTAAGAGTACAATAATTTTTTTTTTAATTTCATAAATTCACCTTCCTATTGCTCCAATGACCATTTCAGTCAAGGGAGCAACTCATTTTTTAAAAATATTTTGTCTCAATCCTTAACATTACCATTTTTACTAACAAACAACATTAACAACTAAAATTTTTAAACAAAGGCGCTGTGTGGAGAAATAGATTGAGGTAATTTGAACCCCAACCTTCTGGTTGCGAGCCAAATGTTTTACTACTAGTCTACTAGCACATTTTACCTATAGTGCAAAAAGGGACTCCATCAACTATAAAAGATGTTAATTAATTGATCTAAATTAAAAACATGTTCAGAATATTTTTGACTAAAAAAAAAATCAGTGTGAAAATTATGACAATTGAGTTATTCAAAGTTGGTAAGACAATATAAATGTTGCAAACTAGTTTTTTTTACTAACATGTTCAACATATCATTTCAAAAACTATTTTGCACAAGTTTACAACATGTAATCAACAAGTTTTCAACATGATGTTGCAACCTTATAAGTTATTATCAATCAGGATGACTATGAACACTTTTTAAACATTTTTGTATCATAGAAGAAAACTGCTAGCCTAATCACTACATTTTTTTTTTATCAGAACATTATACTGTCCAGCTTCCTGGAAAAGTTATCGGCCTGATCAACTGGACTGGCGAAAAATGGATTTTTGCCTAAACTTTGTTTCTTAAAATATCTAAAATAAATTTGTTAAGAACCATTACAGTGTCTTCGCCACCAAGTTTTTTTTTTTCCTTGAAGATGTTTTACCGGCTCAGTTTTGCAATGCAAATTGCAAACTGAATCAAAGTAACACATTATATAGCTCTATTGTGTGTGTTTCTTCACCTTTTAGCAACTTAATACTAATGTTAATTTTCAACCCGCTGTTCATAGTCACCCCTGTTGGTGGTACATGTTGTAAACTTGTAGCTGATGCAAAATATTCAAAACCTGTCAAAAGACAGATGAGCACGAGTGTCATTTTTACCAACAAATCTTGTCCTTGTGAAATGCATACAGATTTTCAACATGTTCTCTCATTGAATGAGCAAACATGTTGCAACCTTGCTTGCACATAACTTAATTTTTTTTAAGTTTTAAAGTTGTATGCACTTAAGGACAAATCTAGTAAACTGTAGCATTTTTTTTTTTGCCTGACAACTTTCCATTTCTAAACTGTAAATAAAGTTTAATAATTTTTATATATAGTATTTTGCTTGTATTTTTGTATTTTTTTTTTTTTTTGCAGTTTACAACATAAGCTTTAAAAAATAAAAGATCAAATACCAATATAAAGGAATATAGACATTCGAGAGGAGAATAAAGATACTAAATAACTAGTAATGTTTTGAAATTTAGTTAATAGAACGATTTTTATTTCCTTTATAAGTATTTAACTAATTTAATGTTATAATACATATTTCAATACCATTTATAATAACTAAAAAAAATAATAAATAACCAACTTGCTACAAAAACAGATTGATCGATTTTGGGTATATTCTAAAGACCATTATGTATATAAATACAGTGTTTACAAGAGTAATTACAGTATAAAGGTTGCACTTGCTGATAATAAAGCATTTATAAGTGTTAAAAACAGAGTTATCAGTTGTAAAATAGTTCATTTTTAAAAAAAACCAAATATATTTTGGGTTTTTTTGGGTTTTTTTAAGGTGGATTTTTTTGGGTTGAGTTTTTTTGCCAACCCTGGTTAACACAGGGTGGTTAGGTAAAGCAACATATTGGCTGGAAGAGAATTTAGAAAGAAAGCTAAACTTGCTGGTTTGCGCACTCTATAAAAATGAACTTCCTCTGCGTTATCTGATGACAACTCTTGATGGAGAGACTTTGAGCAACAACAAACATAAAAGCAATACTGGAAAATTATTAAATGATGTAACTGCTCTGGAAATTGATCACTCCTTAAAAAAAACTGATGTTGAAAATCCTCTTATTACTGCAGTCTATTGGCAGTTGTCAGATGGCTGACAACTGCCAATAGACTTTGCAGAGTTCGGGTCTCAAAACATGAGTTGGAAAGCGAGAAATTAAAAAACCTTAAACTAATAATTGAGTTTGTTGTGGGAATTTACATGCCTATGTGGTTTAAAATTAAAGTCGAACATAGGTTTACTGACGAACCGAGACACATTCTTTACCAGCTTAGCCTTCTGAAACATCAATCAAGTGAAGTAGCTGCAATCGTTATGCCAACAGTTCTATGTTCAGCGTGGTATGCTTTCTCTGAGTTAGTCATACATTAGTCATACATGCTCTGCTCAGATAATGTAGAGGAAAGGAAGAACAGTATAGAGTTAAATGTGAAAATCAGGGGCCATATTGACAAAAAACTTCAAACTGGTGATAATAATGTGAGAGCTAGAATAACTCTAGAAATAAAACATGATGCAACAAAAATTATACAGCGAATCAACTGGAATATCTTCTATGAGCCTATTTTTACATGTGATCTGAAAACAGAAGAAGTAAAACAGATTATACTTCAGCATATGGATGTTTCAGATTGACTTTGTCACGGGAATTCAATTGAAAGTCAAATTAAACAGGTAACAGAAACAACAAGCAAAGATTATTCTCATGAAAAAAGGAATGGTTTTAAAAGATGGCAGGATTTATAAAGACAGTTGATGTCAACTAATTGCTCAAAAGTTATAATAAAAAGAAGTCTTATTTTATTAAATAGATAACTAAATGATAGATAAATGATTATAAATAGAAACTATTATAAAAGTTTTAATAATAACAGATTAAAAAAAAAAAAATTTTTTTAAAGTTTAAACTGTCAAAAATATACAACTACAAGTAAAAATATGCTATTCTTGTAAGAAATTTTCTCCGAGTTTAAATGAGCCCTAAATCATGATTAATCATTAGCTCAATTATTTTGGATTTTTTAACTTTTTTTAGTAATATTATTTAGTTAGTTAATTAAGTTACACAAAGCCACAACATTGTTAAACTCATCAGCTGAGTATATGCATCTATACCCAACTCGGATGTTGTCCACTTTTATGTGGCATTTATGGCAAATGATGAGCTGTAGTAACTACAATGACTGAAAACTGTCCAGTTGATAAATTTAAACTAGCTGTTTAAATTTATCAACTGATGTTGACTCAATGACATTATCTGGCAAAGTATTCTAGTCATTGATTACACGGTAGTTAAAAAACTTACATCTGACTTTGCATTTAAAAACACAAGTTTTTAGAATACAGGGTTTTCAATCTGGAAGAAAAAAATAGTATAACAAATCTAACTATTTAGTAGTTTCATTTATAATAATAATTCTATTGTGAAGAACCCTTAGCTAATATTTTTTTAAATATACTTACTCTCGAGTCCTTAATACAAAGAGGGGGTAGGTTGGGGTGGGTAGTGGTTATTTTTTTGTGTTACAATGCTTTTTTATAAAGAATTTCAGTTTATAAATCTAAACTAATATTTTTGACTAAACACGCATAAAACAATTTAATTCTAGCGTGGTTTGCGGTCAAATGCGCATTTTTAAACAGCTGTAATTTCAATAGGATTTAATATGCTGATATAAGTTTTATACTTTGGTGAGAAATAAACCAAACATTTTCAACAAATTGAGATTTACTAGGTTAGCATTTTAGCCTGTTTAAACTGAAAGTTTTTGTTTTTATCAGTGACTGAATGAATTATTTTCTAATTTTTACGGTCAATTTTCACTGATTTTTTTTGTTTTGTTTTGAGATATAAAGTTTTGCTGACAAGTAAAAATTAATAAATGTGGTCTTAATAAGCTTGGGGTGGGTGGGAAAATTTTCAAAAAATTAGTAAATGTCCCCCCTCTTTTTATAAAGGACTCGATCGTAGGAGTTTTTTTCTGTTAATTTGGAACCTCAAATAACACAAAAATTAAGATTCATCAAGATTATGTCAGCACTAGCTCCAAAAATGGCTCCTGCTATACTTTGTTAAATCTGACTCCATTAGTTGGTTATAATTTTTAAAAATAAAAAAAAAATTATTAGGTTTTAATTCAAGTTAAATTTAAAGACTCATTCTTTAGGTCTGGGTTGAATAGTACACAATCATCAATTAACATTACTATAGGTAGCATTTAAAATTTAATGTTTAGGCTTTAGACTTTCTGCTTAAATTAAATATTCTGCGTTAATGTAATATTCATCACCACTCTACTTTAAAAATTATGAGTTTTTTTTTTAGCTCTCTTTAATTTATGTAGGTCTTTAATTTATGTAGGACAACCTCTACAAATGACAACTCATCTAAATTAATGATAACCTATTACATAAACTTATTTATAGCCTTATACTAAACATTTTTGAAATGACACACTAATTGAAAGAATACTTGCATAAAATAAAATATAACACTTTGGAAGTACACAATATATACTTTATACATACAATAGTACTAAACTAAAAATAATTTGTTTTGAAAAAATTAAAAATATTTTGATTTGAAAAAACTAAATACTTTAATAGTATCCTCTACACCAAAACAAAATCTTCCAGTGTCTTGAGAAATTTCATCAAAGTACTTTCCAATAAGTTTTTTCTCTTGAATGAATTTAACATTTGACAAAACTTCTGCAGAAAGTTCAATTGCTTGATTGAACCCGTTTTCACCACCATAAGAAATATCTACTATTTTTAAAATTTTAGCTTGCAGTCGCTATAAAAAAAAGTTTTCAGTTCTTAGTTTGAAAAATACAGTAAAAAAAAACAAAAACAAAAATCAATTAAAAAATTACTTGGTCAAACATGTCTGATGTACTTAGCTCCGATTTAAAATCTGCAGAGCCTGCCATTACAATTCCAGTAACATTTACCTAAAAATTAAATTATTTAAATCTAAAAATTAATCAAACAACCTTTTACTACATTATAAATAAAAATAATTCTTATGATTCTTATAAAATAAGGAATAACTATTCTTAAAACATTAATTGACCATTAATTTAACCTTTAAAATCATTTTTAAATTAATCACAAAAAGGCCCACAACAGAATCCTTTTATTTTTTTAACAAGTTACTCAAAACACTTTCATAAAATCAGTTTATTTGTATGTAACCATTACATTTGCATCACAAGATTAAATTATTCTGCTATTATGGATTATTTTTATATAGCAAATAATCCTAAAATATGATTGTGAATATTATAATAAACTAATAAAGTTTAATTGAAATATTTAACATTGATTGTTTAATAATGAAACTGAAGATTATTAGATAAAAAATAAATCATTGATTGAAACTGGGAATTAAAATGATATTAACAAAATAACAACACATTTACGGTGCTTTCAATTATAGATAAAACTTACAACATGGATTTTTAGAAAACAAGAATTCATATTACTTAGATATAAAATAATAACTCTGAAGTGTTTTAATAAAATGATTTTACTCCATTATACACTTTTATTTTGAACACAACCACAGCTTTAACACTAACAATTCATTATTTTAATATTTTTAACACTTAAACACTAACATTTCTTAATTTCATTTTTTGCTTGCATATGATCATGAATGTAACAAAGTATTATGGGTAATATGAAATTTATTCTCAAAATATTTATATCGTAAAATATTCATATCTTAAAACTTTTAAATTTAAATATATATTTTATGTAAACTGAACACTAAAGTATTTAACCTTAAACAACACCACACTTGCTATTTTTAAACAATATAAAAAATAATATAAAAATATTTAACTGTGGAGGTTAAATATTTTTATATTACAAGGATATTTTAGTTTTTTAATTTTTTTAAAAGTTTGACAACTAATTATCAGTGTAGATTTCTGGCAGAGTTTTTTGAATTTTTTAAATTTAATTTCATAAAATAATAAAACAAGAATAAATAAATTAAAATTAAACTGTTTAAAAGTAAAAATAAAAAACATTTTTCAAAATCTTAAATGATTTTTCAAAATCTTTTTTTTTGATATTTCTATTTGCACTAGCAATGTGATATTTCTATTTGCATTAAAATTACTTTTTATTTATCTACTTTAAAATTAAATTCTACTTTCATTAAAAATTTTTTTTTTCTTAAAACAATGAGATAATTTTTAAACCGTACTTTATCATTTGAAATAAACATTTGAACGGCAGTTTCTGCTACTTTTCTAACATAGTTATGACGCTTTTCCATTCTTAGACGAGCAAAACGCAAAGCTGACTGTCCTCCACGACCTAAAAAAAAAACAGTCACTTTTATTTAAAAAACCTGATTTCAAAATTTTTTTTTGAAATGCTGAATTGTATGAAGACAGTCTCTTACAGGACTAACCCTAATCCAGGGCAGGGATATTAAAAACAACAAATAATATTAAATAAACATTACTATAAATTCTTTTAACAAAATTTACCATGTTTTTTTGGCAAATCCACAGTAAACTTATGTAGCACATCACGAGTATTGCCACACAACGTTCCAAACAAAGCACCATTACCATCCATAATAATAAAACCAAATTTATTATCATCTTCTAGTAGTGCAGTTAATGCCTGGAACATTTAAGATAAAATGAAAAATGTTGATCTTTTAAAGAATTAGGCAGACTTTAAAAGAAACTCAAAATGTTGTTCAAATTTTTTTTTTTAAAGAAACTCAAAATGTTGTGTACAGGTTTAGAAAATATTGAAAAAATAAAATTGAGCTAAATAGTTCCTACTAAACCTGAGTACTTGAATAGTTCAATTAGGTCAGATTAATAATCACCACTTTAAAAAAAAAAGAATATTTTTTGGAACCAGAAAAAATAAGTTTTTTTTTTTTTTAATTTTTATTTTACTTCACCTCCTCAAGGCCGAGAAGGCCACTACAGACGAGGAGGCTACTTATTTTGTGGCTATAACCCTCTCTCAACTCTATAACTCCGAAACACGAACCTTGACGAACAAGGCCGCTGCGCAGAGAAACGAGTTGAGCACGGTACTACCAGGGACGTGGTGGGGATTGAACTCGGAACCACTCGTTTATGAAGCGAGCGCTCTACCACTACACCACTACCGCATGTGTAAAAAAAAGTAAAAAGTAAAAATGGTAACTAATTTGCAATAAAAATAGGAAGTAGATATGAAAAATTTTTTTTTTACAATTTTAAAAAAAATATTTGAAATTTACCCAGCCATAAATAAAATATTTAATTTAATATCTGTACCTCAGAAGTCAAAGGCCGGTTGTCACATTTTAGAAACTGTTCAGGTGAGAGGAAGTAGTAAAATAATTAGTCTTTACTGTGTAACTTTTTCGTGTTTTATTTAATTTGTCTTAAGGCACATGAAATATAATTACACCCAAAAGGTAAAAAGTCATTTCTGAACAACAGACATTTTTCCTTTGAACATTGTGGGGACACCAGACCTTTTATATTGATCTAACTTTGTTTCACATTGTCGTAGGACAACAGTGAAAACTAAAAAAGGTCTCATACATAACTCATTTTCACAAAAAACTGGACAAACAACCTTTGTCTTCTGAGTTTCAGATATATAAATACAATACTTTTAACCCCTCCCCCCCCCCCCCACACACACACACAAAATTGCTTGAACAAAAGCAAATATCATTCTGGGACTGCAGGACACATTAAAAAAGATTCTTACAAACATAGTTTGGTCAAAGAATAACTTTTTTCCTCCCTAAGCTATATTTAAAAATCTTATCTTATTCAAGTTCTTGCCAAAGTAGTGCAAAAATTTATTTCAATAGAAAATATGACTGGTTCAGAATGGGATTGTGACTTAATTGCTATGAGAATTGCAATTTTTAACTGCAAATCTCTGATTATTGTTAAAACTATTGCATTTTTTACTAGATTTTCAAGGGTCATAAAAAACCCTTAAAAAATTTAAAACTATTTTGTCAACAAAAAAACAGACTAAATCAGTCAAATTACTCCTACATTTTAAGCAAAATAAACATAAAATTAATTATAATAATTTTACATTGTAGAAAATTTAAATTCCAAAATACTTAAAACAAATGTTTCCTAATAATTTTCAAATTTTCCTTATTTGATCTGGTAATTTTTAAATTAATAATTTTTGAATTCTCTGAATTTAAACCAAGGTAAGTCCAAAGCAGAAAACCATAAACAAGTTGCAAGCCTTTTCATGAAAAAATATTTTTTGATGATCTTTACAAAGAGGTCTTAATAAGTTTTGTACTACAAAACCTGTTGTGTTACCAATATTTTACAGTCGATATCAAAAGTTTGGAACATTCAGAAAATTTGCAGAAAGTTCAAAATATTCATTTAAAAATTTTTTTATAACTAAAAATTAGTTAATATTATATATATGCTTAGTTAGCATGTATATTGAGTTCATATAACATACACGGTTAAATTATACTTTGAACTGCTAAATTTGATTTAGCCATAGTTGGATATTATTTTAAAAGACATTATGCTATTATATATGCATATATCACAATATTATCATTAACTAATATAACATATTATTTTAAATAACATATTATATTAGTTTGATGTTGTTTTAAATACAAATTAAAATAGGATTATGGGAAAAACTAAGTAATGGCGGAAAAATGTGCTCGCATTTTACAAAAATAATGACTGTTATTTTAAACTCCAAAATGGATGACAAAATATGACTATTCAAAGCGTAGACGATTGCATTAATTGCATTGGTGGCATGATAATTTCTACTGAGGTATTTCCCACTGGCACCAAATGTTGTGATTATAAAGAAAAATTTAGTGCAAACAATTTTGTGTATTTAAAAAAATCACATTCCAGCAAAAATTCTTGCTTTTCGAAAAAAAATATTCAAAACAATATTGTCAAAAATACAAAAGTTGGTCAGGAAAAGATTTTCAAAAATACAAAAGTTGGTCAGCAGAAGATTGGAAGAATGTAGTGTTAGCAAACCTTTAATTGAAAAGTTTTGTTGCTGCTTTAAAAATGTTAGGAGCCTATCTTATTAGAACCTCTAATATTTGATATTGAATATTAAACATTCCCCAAAAACCATGATTTGGGGTGCTATTACAGCTTATCAAAGTGCTAATAAATAGTTTATGCTTCATGTTATGAGTATAAAAATAAGTTTAAATAGTTTAAGCTTAAATAGTTTATGTTTCAACACACAATAAATAGTTATGCTTACATTGAAATACTAAACAAAAACTTAAAATATTCATGAACATCATAAATACTCACAAATTTCAGCAAGATGAGCCCCTATCACCAAAACAAGCTCGTAAGCAGTTGGCTACACAAAAATAGTATTAAGGTTATTTGCCCCTAGCCTTGCAATTCGCCTCAATCCCATAGAAAATACGCAGAACCTTAAAAATACGCAGAATCTTAAAAATGAATACGCAGAATCTTAAAAATACGCAGAATCTTAAAAAAATACGCAGAATCTTAAAAATGTCCAATCCTGAAATTGAGATCCAGATGATATGCGAGAGAAAATTAGGCAGTTATGGATTTAATTAATTAAACCTGAATATTCGAGAAAACTTATTCATTTTATGTCTACCCATTTAGCTTTTTTTTATTTTTTTTATAGCTGTTTAACTTAGTAGTTAAATACTAATGTTAAAATGGTATTTGAACTTAAAAGTTATTCTTTTTGTCAATTGTCTTCATTACCAACATATTTTGATAAAATAAAATAAAAAACTTAATAGAAATGTCTTTTTTTATACAATTACAATGTACCAAACATTTGATTAAGACTGTAGATGTCAATGGTACCAGGTCTCAGTGATACCAGTGTTTTCTAGTTCTGATCACACACAAACAGCTGAGAAATTTAAGCATTGCAAAGAAAAAAATAAATTTTAATGAAATTTTACCTCTGTATGAAATTTGTTGTCGCATAAGTAAAGAGATGTATTAATGGGTTTGAAAGGTTCAAAATCTATATTCACTTTCTTTTCTTTTCCCTCGTTAGTTACAATAGTTCCGCAGTATACAACCAGACCATTAGGAGGAACTTAAAATTAAAATATTAATAATCATATAACCAGGGCTTTAAATTTATATTTACAGAGTTATTAAAACATATTTTATAAATCAACATACTGTTGTCACGGTACTTTATACAAAATGGTTGCAAAATAAATAAAAATTAAAAAAACAAATTTTAGCTTAAAATTTTCAGAAATGTTAACAATAACTTGTAAAAATAAAGCATTAAACCTGTTCTTGAATGATTTTATAAATAAGTTTCTTCATTAAAATACTAATACTTCCATAATTTTTTCCCTTTATATTTAACTACACATGCTGGAGGAACACTGTGTTCTCTCTGTTCCTCTGGTATTTGGAGTTGAATAAGTAAAGGAAACTTGATTATAATGCCTCCTGAACTTAAGAGCCATTATAGTTAAAAAGACTTTAATTTTAAAAAAATGATAATCAAAATGTTAATTGTTTTTATAGTAAACATATAACTCCTAACAACACAAATCCGGATGAACAAGATTGAGAAACAAGTGTATAACATTGTGAAATAAGTGTACTTCAAGTGATGTGATGGGAATTGAAGCTAATGAAACTAACAACCAATAAATAATTCTAAATAAATTTGAACATTTATGTTGCATTAAATTCAAACTAGAAAAAAAAAATTTTTAAACTTAAAAAAGTTTTTTTTACATTGTTAATTATATCAAAACCTCAAAAATATTTTTCCTGTTATTAGAAAATTAGGTATATAAAGCTTACTGGTTTTAACTAAGTTGCTAACTTCATCTTTAAATCAAACAGATTGATTTAAAAGTTAATTTAATAGCAAATTTTAGTCAAAACTAATGGGCTTAATGGTAACTCAGTGAAAAATAGTCATAAGAAATAAATAGTCTGGAAGTGAACAAAGACCAATTGTTTGAACTTATTGTGTTTGATTTTTGCTATCCCCAGATCTTTGACTCTGCACAAGTTTTGAAAAAACCTCCTTCAAACAAACTAAAAGTTTTTTAAATCTCAACAGATATTGCAAATACTGGGTGAAAACTGTTCAATTTATGGAGGTTCTACCTCTAGAAGATATATTGGAGTTGCTTTTTTTAAAGTTCCAAAAGAAACAGATGATTTTACCAAAAAATGGGCTTCAGACTTAATTAACATAATCACAAAAGATTGAGTTGTTGACATGAAAGAAAATAAACAACTTTGAACATAAAAAACTTTGCAAGCTTCACTCTTCTCTAGAGCAAGTTTGGTGTTATGAAACAAAAAAAAAAGTTAAAAGATGGGGAGCTATCATCACTAAATTTACCAAGAAAAAGCACAGAACCGTCAGCTTCAATTGCTGTTTCATGATCCTCGTCATCCATATCTAAGCGAGAGGATTATCAATTATTTCTTGAAAGTTCTTCAATCAAAAAGTCTTACTTTTATAGAAACTTTGTGAACTTAAAAAAACAACTTTTTTATTTGTCTTCATTAAATAAGTTATGAATTATGAATTATTGAATTAAAAGAAATCATTCCAAAATTTAAAATTTTTGTAGAAGATTCCTTATATTTTACTATTTGGGATGGATGTAACCTGAAACACATGATTTATATTTGAAATATAAAAGATCATTTCTTAATGCTGTTTTTTTACAACTTTTTTTTCAAATAGACTCTTTAGAATTTTGCAATGGAATAAAATTTTCTGATCCTATTGAATTTTAAATTTTTAGAAGCATGTTGTTCCTAAAATTTTTGATTATTTTGTTTAAAATAACTCTTTAATGTATTTTAAGTCTAAATTGTATCAAATTGAATTTTATCGCAGCAACTCTTGTCAACTATTACTCTTAGGAAAAAAATCAACCTCACAGATTTTGTCAAGAACTGAATAATATAAGCTCATTCTAATATGCTCTCTAAAAATCTACTCTTAAAAGTCCTGCTAAATTAAATCAACCCCTGTAACTTCCCCTTGTAGAGTTAAACTGACTTTGCAGCAATGCAGACTTCAGTGCAAACAATTTAAAGAGGAAATCGAACTAATGAAATCTGCTTTTGATAAATGCAGTAAGAAAATTTGTTTAGAACTTAGTAAAGATTTAATCTCAATTTATTCAGCTACTGATCAAAAAAATATCTGACCTTTATGAAGTTGTTTTGGGAAAAGCAGCAAAAATATTTGAGCTGTTCCAATCTTTCATCTATTAGATACCACCCCACAATAATAAAGTTATTAGCTATTAGATACCACCCCACAATAATAATTATCTAAACCTTGCTCCGAAATCGCCATCTGCTTATACCGATTTGCGATAGATTCACAGACAGGTGTTTTAACTCTTCCAAGCTTAAGAACGTAAAGAGATTACAAAAATTACATCTGACCTACTAGCCTATCCATACCTACTAGGGGATTTAATCCAGTTGTTTTAAGGGAGCTTACTAAAAAAATACAAAATTTCCTTCCTCATAATAAATTTGTTTTAATAATTTTTGATAAAATGAATATCCAAGAAGATTTAGTTTGGGACAAATATACTGGAGAACTTATTGGTTTTGTTGATTTAGGTGATAAAGAAACAAATATTTCTACTTTAAAATATATTAAAGAATTAGCTACTCATATTCTTGTGTTTATTGTAAAGATAATTGTAAATCTTTTGTCATTTAGTTTAAAGAGCATTGTAAATCCTTTGTCATTTAGTTAAACTACCTTTGCAACTACTGGAGTTACACCATTTCAGCTGATGACTATTTTTTGGTGAAAACAGCTCATAACTACTTTGTGAAATCTGATTCTGGAAGAGGTACTCATGAAACAATGGTCTGCAACTACTTTGGATTTATATTTCTTAACTTTATTATAAGTACTTAAAATGTGGTTTAAGATTAGTTAATAAACTCACAAGTGATCACATTAATTCAACACCATATTCAGTAATGTGTGTTCATTTGGCTGCTCAAGTTTTAAGTGAAACAGTTAGCAAAGTTTTAAAAGAATTTGGTCCCCCAGAATGTGCTGGAACTGCTCAATTTTGTCTCATGATGGATAAATTTTTTGATTGTTTGAATGTTTCAAGTAAAAATGAAGCAATTAAAAATTTAAAAGAAAAACTAAAACAATATCTATCATATATAATCTCAATCATATCACATATAATCTCAAATCCAACCTTGTATGGAATACTGTTGCCATATCTGGGGCGGATCTTCTAATGATGCCCTTTCTCTTTTAGACAAGGTGCAAAAACGCATTGTAAACATAGTTGGACCTGCCCTTGCAGCCAACCTTCAACCTTTGTCACATCGTCGTAATGTTGCTTCTCTTTCTCTTTTCTACAAATACTACAATGGGCACTGCTCTAAAGAGCTAGCGTCTCTTGTGCCATCTACTAAAATTCATTCTTGTGTTACTTGTCATTCAATTAAGTTTCATCCTTTTTCTGTTACTGTTCCTAAGTGCTCCAAAAACTCTTATTCGTCTAGTTTTTTTCCTCGAACATCAGTTCTTTGGAATTCGCTTCCTTCATCTTGCTTTCCTGATTCATATAATTTGCAATCTTTTAAGTCGTCTGTCAATCGTTTTCTTGCTCTGCAATCTTCATCTTTTCTCTTCCAGTAACTTCCAACACTAATTAGTGGTTGCTTGCAGCCTTGTTAAAAGCGAAGATGTTTAAAAATATATATATATGAACATATGTAAATAATGTATGTTTTGAATGGCTTGACAGTTTCATTTTATATTAAAAAAAATGGAAAGAGTCTATTGACAATCGAAATGACAGAAATTATATTGCTAATGCTAACACTAATATGTTTATTTCTATGCAAAGTTATGAAGGTTTCCAGATAACTTTACATACATTCATTCAAAGAAGTTTGTAAGTTTTTCTTAAAACACAGTGCTCCTTATATTCTTTATGAATTATTTTGTTAAGACGATTTAAAAAAACTACTTTAGAAGACAGTGTGCTATTGGCAGCAGACATGATAATTCCGCTGTCAGAGATGCTGTGTATAATGACAACTCTATCATAGCTATTTTCATAGCTACATATAAAAACAATTGCATTATTAGCTAAGAATTAACTTTTTGTCTCAATTTTTTTATGTATTTATTTATTTTGTCAGAGCAGCATTCCAGTATAATATAAGCAAGCCTTGTTTTAAAAATTGCAATAGTACTCTTGGGTGCTTACCTCAGCTATAACCCTTATATTGATCCCTATTATTGTACCTGAGATTTTTACATTAAATTAGGTGATTTTTAATTTAGGTTGCTAAATCTCTAAAGTTATGGATTATATAGTAATTGTGAAACCTTAGGTGGAGTCAATAAAGTGTTTATGCAGGTCTTTAACAATATTTTTAAGATCAAGATGACTGTTTTTGTCCTCGCTAATTAGGTTGATTAGTTCGTGCTTCAAAGTTTTGTGCCATATTTTATTTTGTAAACTTTACAATACAAGATGCACAAAAAATTGGATACCAAACAATCTTCAAATAATACAGATTTTGTTTAATTTCCTTGTTATTGTCAAAAATTTCACCAGTAACAGCCACATACAGATCATCAAGCTTTATATAAATTTGATTGCTCATTTTTTAAAGTTGTGAACAAGTTGATTATCAAATTTAAAGTTGAAACTGCCTGTGCTTCCGGACTATCTATTTCTTATGACTATGGTTAAAACATGTAAACTTAGTGGTATAATGTAGATTTTCTACATTATTATCTTTCATTAAAGAGAGTATACTTCAATAATTAACATCAATTTCTATGGTCACACCCTTGCGACCGCATAAATTTTAGTACTGCGACAACACTTTTAAAACAACTTTGAATAAATTACAAAAACTATTTAAGTTAATTTCTTTTGAATACCTTTTACAAGAACCTACAATAAAATATAATTTAAATATTTATTAAATAATATATATTTATTAAATTATTTTAAATAAAATTCAATAGCTTAGGAATTATTAAAACTGTTAAAGGATTAATAACTTTATTAACTCAAGGTTTAGCTTTTTAATTCAGGATTTCGCCCAATTTTATGTGAACATTTATGAAACTGAATCTTGTGTAAACTTAAGTTTGTTGAAGAAAAGTCAACATAAACTCTTATTTTGAAACTAGAAGACAAGCTCAAAAACTTAGAAATTTATTTGATATTGGTTACCTTGGTTACCTTTATGTTGAGGATGTTAGGAGAAATAATTTAATTTATAATATCACTTCTGACTTTTTTTTTTAATTTTAAATATACACACACACGCAAAAATGTTTCAGTTAAAATTCATTTCCTTTGACAAGCCAGGTTTTGAAATCAATTTAACAAAAAAAAAAAAAATTTTTTTAAAATTAAAATTTGCAAACAAAATAAATAAAACATTATTCTTACCTTTATTATATAACTTAAGTCTGTTCTGTACGGAGGTAATGGCACCCAAAACAGATAGCCTATAAATAATCAATACTAAACAAAATATATCAAATTAATTAAAAGTAATTTATAAACAATTTAAAGAAAGGTGTAAAACAAATCTGTGGAAATTTCATATGAAACATTCATCATTTATTATATCTGAAAATTAAAATATTTTTTGTTTAAAACAAAAATAATGAAAACAACTCATATTTCAAGACAAATGTGCAACAGTCTGTAATCTTTTTAAGAACAAATTAGATTAAGAGATTAACAAAGGATTCATAAGATGGCCCTTGGGTAGAAATCTTTCGTCTTACTGCTGATAGATGTGCTTCCTACATTACTTCGTGGATTCAGGCTGGCATGGAAACTTTTATTCTTTTTCGACAATTCCAAGTCAAGCCCACTCTTCCCCAGGGTTTTCTTCACATTGTGCTGCTGCAGCTCCCAATTGAAACCATTACTTCCATATTTATCAGCAAAACAATTCTCTAGAAAACAGACATCTGTTTACTATTGCTAAAAACCATTGTAAAAAGGTTTTGTCTAATGCCAAAGCCTGCTATTCTCAGGCCATGAAATCTTGTATTTCATCTCAAAAATTAGGCTTTCATGACTTCTGGAGAATCTTTAACAGTATCAATAATAAAAGAAAATCTGTTATTCCAACTCTCTTGTATGGTCCAGACTTTGTCACCTCACCTAAAGACAAAGCTGAATTGTTTGCTAAGAACTTTTCATCAATATCGTCTCTTGATTCCAATAGTTGCGTTCTACCTGATATAGCTGACAAACAGGTTGATCCATTGCTTGAATTCGCTTTACTTCAGCTTCTATATCCAAAGTGATTTCCTGCTTAGACTTTTCTACAGCTTGTGGTCAGGAGAACATACCTAATATAGTCTTGCAGAAGTGTTTTCTGGAGTTGTCGTCTATACTTTCGAAACTATTTAACAAGTGCTTATCAGAGTCTTGCTTTCAGTCTGCTGGAAAGCATCATCTGTTACCACTATTTTCAAAAACTGAGAGCAATCTGACTCCCATTGAATTAAACTCAATTCATTTTCAGAAAAATTATTAGTTGACAGAACTTCAATATTAGATGAAGTATTATGTTTACTTCCTAAAAGAGCTTGAAGTATGTGATTAGAAACTTCAGTATGCGAAATATTAGTCAATAAAAGATCAACAAACTTTGATGGCAATAAATTTTCACGAAGAAGCCCATAAAATTGTGAATAAAATTTTTCTGCATCACCACTGTACTTTGAAATAAAAACCTGTAACTTTTGTAAAAAAAAAAAAAAAAATTGAATCTTCATAACTAAAACGAAAGCTCTGTTTTGAAAATTTAACTCAAATTTCTTTAAGCATACATAAATAATTTGACAACTTATAAGCAGACTCTTTAACAATATAACCTAAAGAAGACTAATGGGAAACCGCACCATTAGTCTTCCTTTTATCATAAGCAAGGTTTTTGAATCTTCAATTAAAAAACACTTAACCACTTATCTTGAATCTAATAACTCACTTCCTGATCATCAATATGATTTCAATCTTCTCGTTCTACAGCTGATTTGCTAACAGTAATAACTTATAGGTTTTATCATACATTATAAAGAGGTGGAGAGGTTAAGGCTATTGCTCTTGACATTTACAAAGCTTTTCTAAAGCTTTTGATAAAATTTGGCATGCTGGTCTACTCCATAAGTTTACTTCTTACGGTGTATCTGGTAACATCTTTAAGATTATTGAATCCTTCCTTTCCAATTGTAGTATAAAAGTTGTCCTTGATGGATTCTTCATATCCTGTAACTTCAGGGGTTCCTCAAGGTTCAATATTTGTCCCTATACTCTTTTTAATTTACATTAGCAATTTTCCAGATACTATCACATTTAAGGTGGCATTGTTTGCTGATGATACTACCATTTGTACTAGTCATGATAAGAACCCAACACTCTCTGATTGCTTGGAGGGGGCATTTGAGCCTGAAAAGGATCTTACTTCCGCTATGGCATGAGGCTCACAGTGGCTGGCTTGTGCCATCTACTAAAATTCATCCTTGTGTTACTCGTCATTCAATTAAGTTTCATCTTTTTATTGTGACTATTTTTAAGTGCTCCAAAAACTCTTATGGGTCATTCTGTGTCAAATTAACTAAAAAAAAAAATATTCGACACCATACCATCTCGGATTTTGCTGATTTTTGGAGTAAAAGCTTAAATTAATGAAAGAAAACTTTACTCCAAATTTTAGTATCAGACTTCTTACAGTTTCAGAGATATTGATATTCGGTCCCAATCTTTTTTTTGACTTTTTTTTTCAACGCCATTTATTATAGGCTCAATGCACAACACAATTAGCTTTAACTTATGAAATACTTGTTCAACAGCGATGAAAATTTCTACCTAACTACTTTTTAGGGTGAGGAACTCAAAAATTACAACTAAAATGATAAAGAATTCAAGCTTCTATATAAATATTCAAATTCAAAATGGTGTAACACTTTTTGTAAGATTTTTGATGCCTCGTACAAAAAAAGTTTTTGAGATGATCTTGAGATGCCTAAATGAATATGATTCTGGAATTTTTTTTAATGTTCTGTATGTAACAAGCTCCATAATACAAAAAATCTGGAAGGGTTTTCCTTTTTAAATCAATTTTATAATAAAAATAAATCAAAAAAATATTGAAATTACACTAAAACCATGGAAATAATTAAATTGCAACAAGAAAAATTAAAACTAAAAGATTATAAGAATTAACAATCTTCGACATTTCACTGATTTTGTATTGCCTTCCTGTAACAGTTGTTAGAATATTAATCATTAACAATAAGTTTGTTGATGGAACCCAGCAAACATCATCTCTAGAAGGCCAATAATATGACCTTGAAGGGTAACATGGATGAATGAAACTAACTTGAAAGTCTTTATTTTCAACATCAATTTTCTTAACTAGTCCGATCCATGGATTGTTATCATATATCAAACATACAAACACACCAACGCTAATATTAGACAAGAATTCTTTAATAATCTCATCAGTTTGAAAATTAAAAATAAATGAATACTCCAATTTTTCAGAAACAACTTTAGTTCCAATTTTTGTGTTACTTATTGTAACAAAATTGTGATAGCTACGAGCGCCTGGTAACGTTTTTGCAGTTGTATATTGTTTCTCCATTTCACTTCGAATGATCATGTTAGACTCCTTGGATATGTAATATAAATTAATTCCTATGATTTCATTTTGACAAACATTGCAGATGCTGTAAGAATATGATTTGCTGTTGTTCGATGAAGGCTAGCAATTGAAGTTAGTCTTTTTACAGTCCCACCAATACCATCACAGGGTGATTTACCATGACTTGTTGCAAAGAAAAGACCAGATACACTTCATAGCAAAGTCTTGTTCATGGTGGCAAATATTTACCAAGTGTTTGCAGTTCTTGTACTGGCCAGTACACCCGTCTGAAAAGTAATGGACACTTTCTATTTTATGAGAAATATTGCATTTAATATGTTCAATTGTTAGCTTCATCACATGATATACCATATCAACATCACACAGTAAATCATCTGAGATGAAACATTGAATCACATTTGAGGACATTATTTTCTTTATAATAAATTAATGTTGGATGCAATGTTGCTTGAATTTTGTTCCAGTGAAAACTTTGTATTTTGTCTTCCACAACAAACTCGTAATTTTCTGAGAAATCACAAAGGACAATGATCTCAGTACTACTTAACTCATTTTTTAACTTTCTTAAAGAAGCAGCTTGACTTTTTGCAATGAAAGAATGAACAGTAAGTTTTTGTAACTTATTTTTTAAAGTATTAATAAAGCTACTTGTCGTTTCTGTTAGACTTAATAGCTCAGATCGGTCTGTTGTTTTCCATTATTTGTAATCTATACAATAATCATCATCTTCATCAATATCGCCTTGAGAGTACAACTTAAGATAATGTACTAATGTAGAATCTTCTGGGCACAAAGGGCAACGATGTATCATACAAGTCTTGTTCGCCCTACTACAAACAAGCATATCTTGTAATAATCCTTTGATAATTCAACTGCACTAATCATTAACTTAACATTTCGATGGTAGGTGCACACACATACTGTATGCGTACCAGATGCTCCAACTGTAATGCACCATTTTGGACGATGTGAGCAAAAGTTAGAAAAACAGCTCTTTATATCTGGATAACAGGTTTTAAACTTTGTATATAGCTCTTTTAGATTTGAAAGAATCAAACACTTTTGCATGTGAGATCTTCGAGCTATACTAACAAAATCTTTTTTACCAGACATCAGCCTACTATTTTCATCATTACAAATAATTCAATAATTTTATCTACTGTTTCTTAAGGTATTTCCTTTTCTTTTTTTCTTCAGGAAAAGATAAAATACCATTTTTCTGCAGCAATTTGTGTAATATCTACACCATATAATTAGTAACATTACATTAGTAACATTTGGAACAAGTGTTAGTAGTTGAATTTTCTGATTACGAGTGGAAATTAAGATTTTTTCTTTGATTTTTCTAATAAGTATATCCTTGTCATTTGATTTACCTTTAACTTCCTTAGATAATTTATTGAAGAAATCTTCTTTACTTAACTGTTCAGGATCTATATTTAAAGTCCTTGCAATAACTAACTATACTGTTTTTTGAACATGTAAAACTTTTTTTTTGCCAAGAGC
Source organism: Hydra vulgaris (assembly GCF_022113875.1). Lineage (NCBI taxonomy): Eukaryota > Metazoa > Cnidaria > Hydrozoa > Anthoathecata > Hydridae > Hydra > Hydra vulgaris. The sequence goes on along the minus strand of NC_061158.1, from coordinate 9,598,583 downwards.
AACTCTTGAGTGACTATTTACAGCATGCATTTTGAGATGACTTATGGTCATAGTCGTCAAAGAAGAATTAAGATTTTTTTTAACAATTTATTTAATGAAATTCATTATCTTCATCTTCATAAATCTGGCTACAAGTCGGTTCTCTTTGCCCATCATCCTTAAATGATATCAATTCAATCATACATGAGAGACATATCTTTTCTCCAGGAATAACATAATTAATATTTTTTAATTTCCCAGCAAGTTGCATATTAATTTCTTTACATCCTCCTAAAAACATGAGTGATAATTACTGCTTCAGTGAGTATTTTGCAAAAATATATATAATTTATAAATATTTACAATAAAGTTTTAAAAAGTTTCATGGTTAAGTAATAATACATTTTCTTCTTTATTCCATTGTGTGAATTAAATGGATCACAGCAAGTTATGTGGATTGTGTAGTAACATTTTAAATAAACATACTCATGGTGTAGGCAAACCGTTGCATTTTCATCAAATTAAATGCCAGAACGACTAATTATCAAGTCTTTTTCCATATCATTAAGAGAAACTTTCTTGATATCATGGGATTTTACATGTCTTTGTTTGTTACAAATTTCTTTATTTATTATTCCAATTGAACATCTTTCTTTATCATTCATATTGTTATACTATTTTTTAGTTCTGTAAGAAACAATTTTAAAATAATTGTTTGAAGATTTGAAAATAGAAAATCCTTCAGCTATTAAACATAATGATTGCATAAAATAAAGATCTTTTATGTGAAATGCAAACAAGTTTATATATTAGAACTGTACCTTAGACAGCAAGATTCTAAAAATCTTTTTAAAAAATGCAAAATATTTATGCAAATTATTTTTTTTCATTATTAAATAACAGTTTTTCTTAATTTTTTAAATAAAACTTTTAATGCAAATAAATATAATTTAAAAAAGAAAACCCTTCCAGATTATTTGTATTATGGAGTTTGATACATATAAAACATTAAGGAAAAAATTTCAGAATTTTATCTTTTAGGCATCTTGAGATAAACATTTTTTTGTACAGGGCATCAAAAAACTTACAAAAAGTGTTACACCATTTTGAAATTGAATTTTTATATAGAAGTTTGAATTTTTGTGTGTTTTAACCATCATTTCTAATTCCCTCACCCTAAAAAATAGTTAGGTAGAAATTTTGACCACTATTAAACAAGTATTTCATAAGTTAAAGCTAATTGTGTCGTGCAATAAGCCTAAAAAATAAATAGCGCTAAAAAAAAGTCAAAAAGAGATTAGGACCAAGTATCAATATCTCTGAAACTGTAAGGAGTCAGACACTAAAATTTGGAGTGAAGTTTTCTTTTATTAATTCAAGCTTGTATTCTAAAAATCAGCAAAATCTGAGATGGCATGGTGCCGAGCATAAATTGAATTGAGCTGGAATGACCCTTATTCGTCTAGTTTTTTTTTTGCTTTATCTTGCTTTCCTGATTCATATAATTGGCAATCTTTCAAGTTATCTGTCAATCAGTATTTTGCTTTATAAATATCTTTTCTCTTCCATTAACTTCCAACTCTAATAGTGGTTGCTTCCAGCCTTGTTGGAAGCGAAGATGGTAAAAATAAAAAATAAAAAAAACTTAAAAAAATCTGTTTTACCTGTTAACTCTGCTTTTTATATTTGAGGCTGTTCCGAATTCATCGGCCAACATTTTTGAAACTCGTGAAATTTGATCTTTAGGTGGAATAATTAGTGAAATCATACTTGTACCATTTCTAATATTAAATAACTTGAAATATTAATATAATAAATAATATTAAATAACTTGAAAGTTTTAATTGAACAACTTTTACAATTAAATTATATTTATATTGTAAATTTATAAAATAGTAATATTAATAATAAAAATTGATAATTATTAAAATATTAAATTATGTATTAAAAATTTTCAAGAATTTCATTATTTTAAATGTTTTAAGTCTATAATATAATTTAAAAAAATCTTAATTAAAATTTTGATAATCATTTAAAATTTCGAAAACTTAATGTTAGCAATATGACTGATGTTTGCAGTGTATAGTGACAAGCAAATCAATAGGTTTATATTTATAAAAATTTGGAAACAGTATAATAGTAAAAAATATTAAATAACTTATAACAAAAAAGAGAAAGTTAAAATGCAGATGATGATATTAATTAGTATTATTAATACTAATAGCAATATTAATAATAATATTATTATTATAAATTAATAATAATCATAATAATGACAATAATAAAGAAATCTTAACCAGAGGGTGTATTGTGCCTATTGCAATTAGAAAATCAAACTATTATTTTTTGTGTTATAAGTTACACATAAATTATAAATCTTTTGCACTCCTAAATAAATGAACTATTGGTTCATTTAATAAGGAGTTTATTTTGTAAAACATTTTTCATTATAATGAAAAATGTTTTACAAAGGTTTAGTGTTTATGATGTTTTTTAAACTTTTAAATAGTATTAATCAGATTAAGTTGGACAAGTTTTAATTTGAAGCTGCATTATAGATCGGAAAAATTTTCTTAGCCTTGTCAGTTCTTTTTGATTGAGTTTGTCAGTTAGTCAGTTCTTTGTGATTGCTGAGTTTTTCAATTCTTTGTGATTTCTGAGTTTTTGTCTCTAAGCTTTTACTTCCATTACTTCAAGTCAATATTCACATCTTAAGCTACTTTAAAGTGGAAAAAATGCAGAGTTTTTAGTTTATGACTAAAGCACTCATTTAAAACTTTTAAAAAAACTTTATTTTTTAAATATTGTCATTAGTTTAGATTTTTCAGTGTGATGGTTAGGGAAAAGATTACTACATCTGTCCAACAACATGTGAAGTAGTGAAATAACATCCGCACATTTTTGTTTAAGATCATCCGGATTTTTTCTTTACTGAATTAACATCTGTCCAAAAACATCCAAAATTTCATTGATGTCTAATAACATCTTTAGGAAGATGTAACTATATCCGGGAGTTTTTCTCGATGTGTAACTACATCCGCCTAAAATTATGCATTATTAACTAAAATAAATTTTCGGACGTAGTTACATCAAAAAAAAAAAGGATGTGTAACTACATCTGGGTAAAATAATGCATTATTAAAAAAAAAAATCCGGATGTAGTTACATTTATGAGTTACATATATAATTATTATATTATATAAGTGCTGCTATATCGACGGACAAATAGCCTGACTTGAAACGGAGTGCTGCTACATCGACTGATGGTTAGGTTTGGGCAGGCAGTCTATCAAATATTAAAAAAAAAAAAAATATTATGCTTAAAATAATGCATTACAATAATTTTTTTTGGCGGATGTAGCTACATCCGACAAAATCAGATGTGTAATTACATCTGGTTAAAATAATGCATTGCTAAAAAAAATTTTTTTTTTGAACTATTTCAACTTTTATTTTAATTCATAAGGTTTTTGTATCCTAAAAAAGTAGAAAATGGACTCAATAATATTCTGATTCTGATCTTTTTAATTGTGAAGTAATTTGGTTAGATTAAAAAAAAAAAAAAAAAATGCCTAAACGTTTGAAAACAATATGTATACTATTCCAGGCAATACCTGTTTTATTTTTGTCACACTAATATACTTTCAATTAAAAAATTATATTTTTATTGTTATGATGGAACTGTTGGAAACAGATGGTCTGATGTTGTATGTTCTATGCTGCATGATTTTGAGTTATCAATTGTCTCAAGTGTAAAGGATATCAAATTGATTTGCAATTTATGTGTTAGGCTAAATACAAAATGAAAAGTTTTAATTTGACTTTATTATCTAGTTTATAAAACCGAAAAACTTGACAGCATTACAGTTTCATTACCAATTAGAACTCTGTCACATTATGTATAGGCATTACACCTCTAAAAAATGTGACAGAAACATTAGCCATTGCAAATCAAAAGTTTCTTGTAGAAACATTAGACGATTATACAAAAAACCATAACAATTCAATATTGTATATAAACACGGTACAAGAAAAATTTCTGAAATTTGTAGAGTTTTAAAACCAAACTTCTTGGTTGTTGGTACATTTAAGACATGTTTACTAGAGAAATTGTAATATTAAAGGTTATGAAATATTTTTTTATATTGAAGGTTATGAAATAAGTTTTTATATTATATAAGGACTTGTAATATTAAAGGTTATGAAATAAGTTTTTATATTGTATAAGGACTAAAATATCAGAAAAATATACTTTTAATCAAATAAATTATTAATAAACAGATACCTAATGTCACTAAACACTAAATTTCATTTTTCTCAAAATGAGAAAAATGTGACATCTGTGGTTTTACCCGTGTGGTCTACATATAGATACAACTCAATTACTTAACTTCAAACAATTTATGTTTTCCATTCTACCTTTCTCATAGAAGATGTGATATAAAAGCCTTTTTCAGATACACCACATAAAGCTATTTAATAGAGAAGACCAGCATGCCAGATTATTAAAAGCCTTTGATATGTCAATAGCAAAAAACATTTTCACAGCAATTGTGAACAAAGTTTTTGATAAAAAAAACAAACTGATTATTAAATATTTTTTTTTAATTAAAATTACCGAACCGAGTTAAAGTAAAGAAAATCATAATTAAACATTTTATCATATTTAATTCAAAGTTATTTTTTATGCTCATTTTTAGGGTTTCTAATCGGTTTTAACTGATAACCAAAAACTACCATTTTTGGTCAAAACCGATATATATGAATTGGTTTTCAAAAACGGTTTTGGCTGTTTTTTGTATAATGTCTTTTGAATGTTTATTTATTAAAGAAAGGTATAAAAAAAATCAAATTTGTAAGTAATTAAGTTTTAATGTTATTATTTAGATAGTATTTTACTGGAAAGCTTAACATGTCTTCATTTTCAAAAATGAACCTTAAAAAAATTGTAGCTGATCTAGCTAGCTACAGAGGGTGTTAGGATTAATACGATAACTAACAACAAATTTATTTGCTAATTGATTCAACAAAGAAGAAAATCATTTTCCTATAAGTCAAACAACTGTGATGAATTTAATCCATTAAGTTTTTTTGACAAAAAGGAAGCGATGAAATGAGAGATTATTAAAAAAATACAAATGGGACATAAATTCAGCTTAACCCACAATGAATACACATCTTTTAGGCACAGAAGGTACATTAGTGTCAACTTGCATGAAAGCAAATGTAAAAAAACCTATAAAATAACCTCATTAAGATTTATGGTTTCTGTTCAGCTGAAAAATTAATCCAAAATATTAAGGATCATTTGGTGTCTGTATGGAAAGAGATGTAGAAGGCTAGAAGACTTCTACTCAAGATGGTACATCAATCAAAAAGAGGCTCATGCAGTTAATGGACATTGTTGACCAGTTTTGCTTTAATCGTGCAATTCATGTGACACATACAAGAAAAATAAAGACACAAACGTACCAGTTCCCAAGGAAACGAACAGTGATTTAGAAGAGGATAAACATGGAATTTACAATGATAATTTTAGTTTTGAATCAGTAAACAATTAGATTAATGTTGACTTTCCTGAAATTTTCACAAAAAGTATTGAAATTCATAAAAATGTCATTAGTTCATAATCAAATTTTTTATAAAAAAGTTACTGAGAAATTTAATAAAGAAATCAAACTGCATCTAGATGTTCGTCATCATTGGAATTCACTTTTTTAATGACTGCGCCTTGAAAACTAAGAAATGTTTATTCCAGACATTTACTGAATTAAATGCTTTTGATGTAATCAACAAGCTAGATTTTGAGTCATTAGTTTCATTACATACCGCTTTATGAGCCAGCAAAACTAGGAGTGGAACTCCTTAGCAGAGAAGTTGCAATGTTATCAACAGCAGATACTGTTCTTGAATTTATACTTGCAAAACTATTAGCTCCGAATACAGAAATCGCATCTTTATTGCATTCAAATTTAAAATAGCATGCAAATCAGAGAATTAACGGAAATATTATGCAGCTGTTAAGCTGCCTAAAAAATCCTTCAGTTATTACATTAAAAAAATGCTTTAAATTTTACTGGAAAACTTGCATTTAGGCTTTATGGATATACTTTTAATGGTGAGGAACCACTATTAGCTGAAGCAAGATGTATAACATCGGAAAGTTCACTTGTTTCTCTTAAGGATGAATTAAATGCAAATAAATGAAATTTTTTTCATTCCTTTGTGAAAGTGATGTCACTGTTTAACACATTACTTTATATTTATAAAAGAACTGTTTAAAAGATTGTTTTTAAAAAAAAGAATGTTTTTAAAAATATTGTTTTTATAACCATTTGCTTGAAGGCAATTGTATTTTAGATAATTTAGTTAAAAACCTTTATTTATAAGAAGTTTATGATTTTTTACTTTTACAGTTGCTTTTTAGCGCTTTTCCATTATCATTAATTTTTTAAGTTTTTCCATTATCATTCATTTTTTAAAACAGATTGGAAGGGAACAATTATATTTAAAAAAAAAACATAAAGCAATATTTAACAACTGTTTTTACTTATTAATATAAACAATTTTCTTACTTATATTAGGAATTTTTTCTATGCAATTCAATTCTTTTATTGATGATTGTTCAGTAGTGAGATATTCTTACATTGGTCACAACTAACAAGTAACTTTTTCAATAACTACGGGATAAGAAATTCTGACAATTTGTTTTTATTTTATAGATTTTAAACTGATGATATTTCACTTAGAGTCATTTTATTAGTTTTTATTAGGGAGTTAAAGAATTAAAAAAAAACATTTTTCTATGAAATTTGATTCTTTTAGTGAGGAATTGTTTGGTCACAATTAATAAGTAATTTATTCAATAACTACCGGACAAGAAAACTTAATACGCAACATATTTAGAAAAAAATGAAAGACGTGGCTACAACAATTATTCAAGTAAAAAAAATTATCAAGATAACATGCTTGCAAACAATTTTTATGAATTAAATATATAAATAATTCTGTTTAGATGTTGTCATAATTATTTAAAAAAAAATGCAACATGTATTTCAATGTAAATAACTAAATATTAATTTATAAAATTTTGATTATTTAAAGACCTAGGTTAACATAATTTTAGAAAAAAAATGCCAATACACAACAAAGACACTAACAAAAACACTTTTAATGTGCAACACAAAACTACTAACTCTTATGTTTTACAGCTTTTGATAGAACCATCCTCTCAGAAAACTACAGCAGATTTTGGGAAATCTTACTAGAGGTTGGCCTTAGAACCATTAAACTGAGTTTTTAGAATTGTACTCTTATAAAGAGATTACAGAAAGAGTTGCAAAGCAACTTTTTATCCAACAGAAAGAGTTACATAGCAACTTTTTATGCAACAGAAAGAGTTGCATAGCAACTTTTTATGCAACAGAAAGAGTTGCATAGCAACTTTTTATGCAACAGAAAGAGTTGCATAGCAACTTTTTATGCAACAGAAAGAGTTGCATAGCAACTTTTTATGCAACAGAAAGAGTTGCATAGCCATTATTTCAGGCAGGAAACAAAGTCACACAGTTTTACGTCTATGCTCACCAGCACATTAGTCTATTAGATAAAGAAGGGGTGCAAAGCTGGTCAACAGAAATTTTCTGCTTAACCCTTAAGTTTTTACCTAGAAGGTCTTCTACAAGAAAGTAGCAGACCTTAGATGAGTGTTTTTATTGAGAAAACCATTTCTAGTTTTTACTCAATCAAGAGCCTCAAGATTGGAGGTATGTTAAGTAAAAAGGAAGAGCACAATAACTTTAGCAGAATAATTTTTGTTGTAAAAAACCCCCAATGAAAAATTTATAAATTTTTTTTTATTTTAAAAAATGAAAAAAATTCTTATAATAGATAAAGCACTATTAGGAAAAACATGTTAAAACTAAAGTGAATTTTTTTAAAATTAGATTTCTATATACATTATATTTTTTTAAAAGATATTAGTCTATTTTTATATATTTAAATATATTTTTAAAAATATAGATCTACATATGATATCTTTAATCATTAAAGTTATATAATTTTGACAATTTAAAAAAAATTAAAAATAATTTATTTTATATTTATTTTGGGATATTGTATTTTATAAAAGTTTATATTATTTTGTTTACAAATTTAAAGCCCTACTAGGTGTTATATTTTTCTTTTCCTTTTTTTTTTCCTCATCCAAACCATAGTATGAAACTATGGTCACTAAGCTTGAAAACAAAAAGAGTTATGCCATATAATTTTTTTTTTCATTATTATTTTTTTTAATTTATACTTGTATATTTTTATAGAATGGCATGTTGCTGAGCTGGAAATAACTTTTTTTAAAGATTGCTGATTAACACTGATTGGGTGAAATGAAAAATATTAAAAAGTAGACAATGAAATCGTCTTTGAAAAATTTGATTGTCTGGGACAATCAAATTTTAATTTTTTTATAACATAAATTATTTATATTTTGCTTAACTCTCAATAAATTTTCACCTCTCTGTACAGCCAATTTAGCATATAATTCTGAATAATCCAAAACAAATGAATTTTTTTACCAACTCACAAGGAAAAAAAATAAAGGTTTACTTTTTTTTTTAAATTTAATTAAATCTTTACTTTTAACTTAAACCCCAACTATGAAAAAAATTTAAAAAATATTTTTCTTAGTTGGTAGTTTATATGCTGATTTCTTATTAAAAACTTTACTTTTTTCCTCGCTGTACTTTTTTTTTTTTTTTTTTACAAAAAATTGCAATTAAAAAGAGCTAATAGATGGAAATATCATTAGTTTTGGTATTTTAAAATAACATGAAGAAATAATTTTTCTCAGTAAAATGTTTTAGAAGTTTTTCTTTACATGCAATTCAGATACTAATTTCTTGTAATTGTCTGTCTCTATTTTTATGATTATAATTATTTTATTTTTTCTATTTAATCAATTTTAACACTTAAAATAAAAACTATAACATTTGATTAATTATAACATTAACAAAACTATAACATTTGATTAAATATAACATTGACGTTTAATGATTTAAAACTTTTGAGATATTAAACAATTTAAGCTAAAGTAAATATTTATTTTGCTTAAAATTTTATGATCACAATTTGGACTTTAAAAGAAATGTTAACATTTCTAAATATTATTTCAAATTCATTTCAATCAACAAAATTCAATTCATTTATAAAAATTTATAAACATTTAATTAATTTTTTTTTTGACTTTTTTTTGAAAAAATTATGAACTTATACTACATTTATTCGGCCCATTAAAAATATTTGGTAACTTTTTCATCATTCTGTATTTTTGCTTTTCTGTAATATTTTCACACTTTTTTTATACTGTAAACTAAAGATTGTTATGGTCTCAAAACTATTTTTATTGCAATAATCAAAAACATTTATTTGCTAACTTAATAATTTCAACTATTTTTGAAGGTATTTAAACTTTTTATTATTCAGTTTGCTTTGCAATTCTTGCCAATCAAATTTTCAAGAATTCATATTGGGACTATTAAATGCTCTGCTTTGATTATATAAACACTTTTATTCGCTAAATTATTTTTTTTATTGTTTTTAATCTTTTGCTGTAGTGATAATTCTTTAACTTCCTGCATTCTATTACAGTATGAAAATATAAAATATTTGTTACAAAAAGTAAAAACTTATATAACTTTTTGTTTATAAAATTTTCTACTAAATGAATAAAGCTGTTAATGAATAAATGAATAGCTAGGGTGACAACCTAAAGAAAACATTGTCTAAAGAATTTTTTCACATCGCAATAAATGATGCTAGTATAGCATACACTCTTATAATTTTTTATACACTCTTGTAATTTTTTTGACGCATGATCATATTATGCCAAAGCAATTTCATTTAAACTTAATTAACTTATTGAGTTACAAAAATGTGCAGTGCAGTGGTTAATCAAATCCTTTGGAGTCCTTTTTCATTGTTTTTTTTTTTAATATTTTTTATTAAGTAACTAACTGCTGCTAATATAATTATAATAATAAATATTAATATAATAAAAGACAGCAGTTAATAAATAGTTAAGTAATTTAGTTAATAAATAGCTTAAATGTGTCTAACATGTGGGTAATTCCACATCAAATCACCCAAAATTTAGGAAATTTTGAACCATGGTTCCTCAAATTTTTTAAAAACTTCTTTGGCTGTTGCATCTTTAATAAAAAAGTTAAAACATAAAATTTTAGCTAAAAATGTTAAGCGGCTGACAAGATACTGCAATTTCAACATTGACCTGGTTTCCCAAAATGACCCGGTTTTTATAACATTCTAAAAAAACATTTTTTTTTTAAAAAATAAGAAATAAAAATGGCAAAAATATGAAAATAAATATATATAATGTTTTTTTGATGCTGAATTCAATAAATGTATTTAAAATGCTGAAATATAAAAGAAACATGCTTAAAAGTTAATAAAACAACTAGTTTCTATAATCCAACTTTGGGGCCCAATATCTCAAAACACCCCCGTCAAAAAATTTTTTTTTTTTGCTGTTAATATTTTTAGCTGCTTATAATCTTACTAGGCACAAAATATCTAACTGGAAAAACAACTAAAACATATGTAACTTTAATTTTAAAGATATATCAAATTTTCAATAAATTAGTTTAAAAAACTTGCAAATAGAATTTTGTAAAATATTAAATTTAGTTATATTTAAGGAAGTCTTAATTATATAATAAATTTGTTATTTGATCTTAACAACTGAAAAAAACATCCTGTTTTGTTTTTAAAATCTGACAAGGTGTGATATTGAAGTGCATTTGTTTTTAAAATTTTGACAACTATAGTTTGTAAAAGTTTATAAAAACTAGTTTATAAAAAGTTCAGTTATAACAACATTTATCGGTAAAATTTTATTTAAATTTTAAAAATTTGATATATATAGATTGTGTATATATATATATATATATATATATATATATATATATATATATATATATATATATATATATAGTATTTATAAAAAAAATTAACAATATCTATCAATGTAAAAAATTATACAACAAAAGGATTCTGAAAAGGTTTGAATTATTTCTATATTCATTTTTTTTTTACTCAAAATTATGTAGAAAAGAACAATTTTTTCCTTTTTTTTTAGGAAATACATTCATACTAAGTAACTTATTATAAGATGTGTTCTATTGGTTTATTGACATCAGATGAATGCAATGGCCAACAAGATGTTATTGAAACTTTAAGCAATGAAGAAAAAATAACTATATCATTACGCTGTAACATTGAGTTATCAAACTTAACGATATTATGTAAAAGACATACTACAAAATATTTGAAATTGTATCCTATATGGCAGAAAACACGTTGTGATCCATTCAATAAACATACAAAGAAAATCACAAGTAAATAGATGTAGAATTTAAATATTATATATATATATATATATATATATATATATATATATATATATATATATATATATATATATATATATATATATATATATATATATATATATATATATATATACTTTTTTAATTTGTATTTTCTAAAACATAAACAATGTTTTGAACAATTGTGCAGATAAGCTTTATACAATTCAATTACTTTTAGAAAATCTCATACTAGTTACAAAAAATGAGTCACAAGTCATGATGAGAAGTAGTTTGAATATTGCTCCTGGGAAGAAACTTTGCAAACCTTGTAAGCAAAAGATTGCCATAAAAAAATCTTAAAGAAAAGAAACAAAGCCAGGAACAAGATGAGGATTTTCTAATACCATCATTCAAATCAAAAAGACAGGAGATCAATGAAGAACTCAAAAATGTTAATATATCTCTAAAATCTCATTCAAAGTCATCAAAACATATTCTCTCAGAAGGAAAGCGAAAAATTGCGCGCATCAACGAAATGGTAAATAACGTTACTAGAAAAACTGAAAGTCAAGTCAATGTTCCATCAAAACTGTGTTATGAAACAAATAACATGAAAAAGAAAGCTAAAAACTTTAATGAAATTATGAGCTTGATAAAAGAAAAAATTCTATGTTCTGACAAAAGGACAATTGTTCAACTTCTAACACTGGCACCCCCAAGTTGGTCGATATTAGAAGTACAAAATAACTTTGCAGTTACAGAATACCAAGCAAAAATGGCTAGACAAATTTTTAATAAAAAAGGATTGTTAGCTATCTCTCCATTGTATAAAGGTAAAGTCTTACACAAAGAAATAGAAGATTCTGTTAAATTGTTTTATGACTCAAGTGATTTATGTAGAACTATGTCTGGAAAAAAAGATTATGTTAGCATTCAAAAGAATATCCATAAACAAAAAAAACTGCTTTTGTGTAATTTAAAAGAACTATATGTATTATACAAAGAAAACAATCCAGAAATACAAATAAGTTACTCAAAATTTGCTTCACTTAGACAAATTATCATTATTGGGGACTTTGCTGAAAATTATACTTTTGTAGTCCAAGATGAAATACAAAGCTATCATTGGAACACCCAACAATGTTCTTTACATCCATTAGTGATATACTATAAAGATGATAAAGGTGTACTGAAACATATTTCTTATTGTTTTATATCAGACGACATTACACATGATGTAACTTATGTGTACAAAATATTTCAACTAATCATACCAATATTAAAAACAAAATTTTCAAATCTGTCCAAATTACATCTATTTACTGATGGTTGCGCAGGACAGTACAAAAATTGTAAAAGCTTTTACAATCTATGCCAACTAGAGAGCGAATTTTCCCTTAAAGTTGAATGGAATTTTTTTGCCACGTCACACGGAAAGTCACCATGCGATGGGATTGGCGGCACTGTAAAAAGGTTAACAGCACAAGAAAGTTTAAAACGACCATACAGAAACCAAATTCTCACACCTGAAGCTATGTATGAATTTTGTATTGAGAAAATCAAGGTTGTTAACTTCATTTACATAAAGGGGATAGACTTACAATTGCAACGTGAGGAGCAAAAAGAAAGGTACACTGGTGTAACAACTCTACCTGGTACTCGTAGCTTTCATCAATTTATACATCTTGGAGATAACAGGGTTGGGGCAAAGAGGTGTAGTACAGACACTAATTATACAATAATTCACAACCTTAAAAAGAAACAAGATATATTTCAACTTGATACTGTCACTTTAGGAGGTTATGTAGCTGTAGTCTATGATGATAAGTGGTGGATCGGCATTGTAACTGAAACTAACCTAGAAGAAGTTGATGTTAAAGTTAAGTTTCTTCACCCAAAAGGTCCATCAATCTGTTTTAACTGGCCTGAAAGAGAGGACTACTGTTTTATTCCTTACACCAACATATTGAAAAAACTATCTGTTCCACAAGCTTGAAAATGTTTGAAAATGCTGAAATAGAAGAAGTACAAGTAAAATGGGAACAATATTGTGAACTATTACAAACACAGTCAAAATAACTTGCATCTTGAAAAATCTTGTATATTTAAATACATTTTTAAATTACGATTAACTTATTTTTATTTTATTTACAAACATTTTTTGGGAATTTTTTGAAAAAGTAATACATCTTAGATATTAAAGTTTTATATGTTTAGATATTTTGTGCCTAGTAAGATTATAAGCAGCTGAATATATTAACAGCAAAAAAAAAAAAATTTGACGGGGGTGTTTTGAGATATTGGGCCCCAAAGTTGGTTTATAGAAACTTGTTGTTTTATTAACTTTTAAGCTTGTTCCTTTTATATTTCAGCATTTTAAGTACATTTATTGAATTCAGCATCAAAAAAATATTATATATGTTTATTTTTATATTTTTGCCATTTTTATTTCTTATTTTTTAAAGAAAAAGATATTTTTAGAATGTTATGTAAACCTGGTCATTTTGGGAAACCAGGTCAATATTAAAATCGCAGTATCTTGTCAACCGCTCAACATTTTTGGTTGAAATTTTGCATGCAATTTTTTTTTTAAATTAGGAATAATGTGTCAAAATATAAAACAAAAAGAAGACACATGGCTCAATGGACTGGGTGATTTGATGTGGAATTACCCATGTGTTGCTTTTAAAAAAAGGCGTTATCATTATACATTTAATATAGTTTATAAAGAAATTCTTTAATGAAATTTTCTAACTTGGAATTTTTTATTTTTAACATTTGTTTTCAGTCATTTAAATTTTTAATTTTGATTCTTTTTCACTTATAAACACTTATTAGGTATGCATAATATAAATAAGATTTATTTGCCTTCACCAGCTTCACTTCACTTCTCAAAATAAATATCATTTACAAGTGTAAAAGGTTACTAAAAACTGATGCCATGGGCGCCCATGAATTTTCCAATATATATATATATATATATATATATATATATATATATATATATATATATATATATATATATATATATATATTGGAAAATTCATGGGCACCCATGGCATCAGTTTTTAATAACCTTTATATATATATATATATATATATATATATATATATATATATATATATATATATATATATATATATATATATATATATATATACATATATATATATATATATATATATATAAATATATATATATATATATATATATATGTATATATATATATATATATATATATATATATATATATATGTATATATATATATATATATATATATATATATATATATATATATATATATATATATATATATATATATATATATATATATATATATATACAGGAAACAAAGTCTCACAGTTTTACGTCTATGCTCACCAGCACATTAGTCTATTAGATAAAGAAGGGGTGCAAAGCTGGTCAACAGAAATTTTCTGCTTAACCCTTAAGTTTTTACCTAGAAGGTCTTCTACAAGAAAGTAGCAGACCTTAGATGAGTGTTTTTATTGAGAAAACCATTTCTAGTTTTTACTCAATCAAGCACATTATGTATATATATATAAATATATATATATATATATATATATATATATATATATATATATATATATATATATATAAACAGGCCTCGGCAGGAATAAAGGAGTACAAGAGCAGAGAAAAGCTCTCCTAAAACGAACTTGGGGAGCTGTGCGAGCTGCTTCTTATTTATATATATATATATATATATATATATATATATATATATATATATATATATATATATATATATATATATATATATATATATATATATATATATATATATATATATATATATTGGGTAATGCATAATTTATTGGATACAATAAAGACTTCAATATCTTATTTATAAATTTAAAAAAAAACTATTACTACATTTTGTTAAATTAAGTATTATAAATCAATTAATACTTATTTAAACAAGCATTTTGCTTTGACACCTTTTTAGTAGTTTTAAATTATTCCAATAATCAAAACTTGTTCTGTTAAAGCTTGCTATCTCCCTCTTGTAAACTTTATGATCCATCAAAAGTTTTCAATTGGTAATTGTTGAGGTGCATTTGGGGAATTGGATTCTTTATCAACATAATTGACTTATTCATCCATCCAATTTAGAAATTTCGAATAATGAGAACTTGCTAAATCTGGCCAAAATATATATTCAAAGTCTCTATAATACTTGTGAATGAAGAAGTTGTTTATCTAAACCTTCATCAATATAGATCAATATATTAATTGCTACAGCCTTGGAAGTAAGAAACAATGGCTCGGACATATCACGGTCAGATATGGCTATTCACATTAGTAATTTTTTTTTTTGACAAAATAATTTTTTTTGGTTGACAAAATTTCTGTTTCTTTTCTTTATCTTTAATTGTTGTTCAATAGTATATTTTTTAGCAACTTCTCTTTTACTATAGGGCCAACACTTTCTTGGAATGTTTTTTTTGTTATTTGTTATTTTTTTCATCATCATTAACCAAAAGTGACTTTGTGTTATAAAGCTGGTTGACAAGTTTCCTGTTTCTTTTCTTTATCTTTAATTGTTGTTCAATAGTATATTTTGGAGTCTTTTCGCATTTTCTATTATTAATATTCATTTTTTAAACTGACAATCAATTGTCGATTTACACCTAATTCGAGATCTGCTTTTTTTTTGACTGAGCCTTTTTGATTGTTGACAAGTCTCATTAATGTAGCTTTTATTTTTTCCAGTCAAGGATGTTGGACAACCAGGGTGTTTTTATCAGAAAAGGATTGAAATGTTTCAAGTCTTTTTAAGTTACGATATATCATACTTTTCGCAAACCCTTTTTTTTCAAATGATTATCTAGTTCATTTTTTTTAAATAGGTTTCTTTCCAAATAATATTTTGAGTCACTTTTGAAAATTATCAAATAACTATACTTAGATTTGTCTGATAACTTCCACATCACTCGTATATACATATATATATATACATATAATGGGATCTCAGTTTTGATGGCTATTATCTTTTGATTCATAAAGACTGATTCATATTAGCCACATGTTTAACCCGTCCATTAGGATTATAATTTTTGGATATCACACTATCACTCTTCATTTTATTCTACCTGTGTCTCAAAAAAATCAGAATTTTATAGATTAACATTTAATCATTTACATCACAATAATTGTTGCATTATGACAACATATAAAAATAATTATTTATATATTTAATTCATACAGATTGTTTGCAGGCATATTATCTTCATAATTGTTTTACTTGAAAGAGTTGTAGCCATGTGTCTTTTATTTTTACTAAATGTGGTGCACATAAAATTTTCTTGTCCAGTAGTTATTGAAAAAGTTACTTGTTAGTTGTGACCAATGTAACAATTCCTCACTATTGAAGAAACATCAATAAAAGAATCGAATTGCACAGTTAAATTATTAACACTTTTACTCCCTAATAAAAAACAGCAAAATGATTCTGAGCGAAATATCATTGGTTTAAAAGCTATAAAATAAAAACAAATTGTCAGAATTTTACTGAGACTTAGTTGTATTTTTTTAGAAAAACGTCCGCAAAACTACTTTGTCAAAAATCTAATTTTTCTTAGTCACAATGCCATTTATTCCCCAAGGGTGGAACCTCATAGTTGTTTGTTTTCTTAAAGGGTGACTTAAATTTTGAAAAAAATGCCTGTCAGAGGCCCTGTGGCATGATAACAAAACAGTTCATTACTTTCGAAAGAGTGTTTATTAATATAACCATATTTTAAAATATGAAGATTTTATTCCTCGTGATAATTTAAAAAAAAAACTTTTGAAAATACATTTAAAGTACATTAAAAATTACATTAAAAATCTACTTAAATTATACACTACAATTAAAAATACACTATGGTGCATTATATAATTTTAAAGAACTTAATAAAAAAAACTGACTTTAATTAAATTAGATATGCAAGCAATTTAAAATGTTTCAAAGTGCAACTTTTTTTTAAAATGATGATGTATTTTGAAGCTCGTTTTCTTTTTAATTCAAAATGTTAATTCATCCACACAAAAAAACATTACAGTCGCATTTTGAATCAAGATTTTTTCCTAATTCAAAATTTCAAAATTACATTTTCTTTCAATGAAAAATGCTAATGTATCATTTTTTTAAACGTATTAGTTGCATTTTGAATCACGTGAATCATTAATAAATTTGAACCTTTAGTTTTTCATTAGTGAAATAATATTTTATTTAAACTTTGTCAAACAAAATTAGCTTAATAAAAAACGTAATGATGCATTTTCTAAAAAAAAGTAAATGAAAGTAAAAACATTTCAAATATTCAACTAATTTAAATTTGATTGAAAATTGAGCAAAAATAATATTAAATATTTCCTTATATGAATAGTTTTTTTTTGGTTATTTTTTTAAACTTTTTTCTCTAGGTAAACGCAATGAGAACCATTGTTGTATTTAAAGTTCCATTACTTTGTAACTAAACATAATAAAAAATACTTAACAACATATTTTTAACAGCTTTTAACATTTGATTTTAACATTTTGTAATGCATTTTAACATTTCATAATACTATTTCCTCATCCTCAATTTCACATTTTTTTTTTAATTTTATTTTTAATTAAATAGTTTTTATTTGTAATATTTGAGTAGTTAGTGATTTTTTTTTCACATGAGAAAAAATAACCAAAAAATTAAAACACTGGGCTACTGATTGTCATAGCAAATGACTCAAGTAAGACATAATATTTCAGTTGCTCATAGGGCGACCAAAAAAAAAACAGAAGTTCCACCTACATGCCATGGTCAAATTTACTAACAAATATTAAGACCAGCATATTGGGTCATAGGAACTGAAAGGGTTAATATGAATAAAAATATGGAAGAAACATTGATATTGAATATAAAAACATACTGAATATAAAAACAAAATAATAATTACCACTATCTAAATTATTATCACTTACCCTCTTGCAGCCTCCAAACTTCTAATTAACTTTTTTATTTTCCATATTTCTACATTTCTATCTGATTCAGCTTCTGGGTTTTCAACTGATGCCATTATTTAGTTCTTGATTAATAAAACAAAAAAATTGATTTAAAAAGTTAAATTACAAAAATAACTTGGATAAATACAAATTTTTTTATAAAAAATCATTCTAAATTTTTATTCTTTTAGACAAATTTATTAATTAAAAACATATTTAGATTTTCTCTAAACGCTAAAGTTAACATTTTACCATGTTGCAGCATTTTTGATTACTCCCATCAGACTCAGAATCAGAATTATTGTATATCATTAATGCAATTTTTTTTATTATATATCGTTCCAGAAAAAAGTATCCAGACAAACTATTTTTATATATAATTTTATATTAAATGAATGAAACCTCATACTGATATCTTTTTTTTTGTAGCTCTCGAAAAGCTCTATCTAAGTGTACGATCAAACATTTAATACACAAGGTAGATGTCTCTTTTAGTAAGCAAACTAAAATGACAGTGGAAAAAAATATCAAAACAAAAAAAATTTTTTTTTGTCATTTATTTCTTTTTTTCTATTTAGTCCACCCTTCTTTATTAGTTAATACTTCATCAGTTCACTTAGGTATCGACTCAACCAGGCTGTTTCATTTCTTCCTTGACTACTTTCCATAGGTTTTCTAGAGGAATCAAGTCTAGACCTTGTGCAGGCTAATCTAACCCCTCAATATTTTTGTCTTGGAGCCAGGCTTTGGTATTTTATACCGTATGTTTTGAATCACCATCTTGTTGGAATTAGTGATGTCAATTTTCCAGTAAAACTTGATTCCTAAATTCACCATAAAATTTTAAATTATTTTTTTAAAGGAAAATAAAAATAAGTAAAAAAAAAATTTCAACATTTACCAGGCGGTAAATTTTGAAAATTTTTCTGATAAATTTTGAAAATTTACCGCCATTCTAACTGAAGCATCCCCAGGCGATGAATGACTTGTGTTGTCTCTAATGCTTTATTGTCTGTTTTAAATGCTTTTTTTGCATTAATTCAACTGGTCTTCTCCATGTCCAACATCTACCATCTGAACCATTAAAGTATATTTTTGGTTCGTCCAACCTTAACACTTTCTTCCAATTATCAATGGTCCAGTTTTGTTACTTTTTTGCAAAATGCAAGCTTTTTTGCAGTATGTCATTTGGTAAATAACAGTTTTTTGAGTAATTCATACTCATGCAGCCTGTTCTAACAGTTTGAGGACTTATATTGACTAACTGGAGTTCTGAATTATTTTGCAATACCTGTTGTATTTGGTCTCACAGAATTTTCAACCAAAGTGAAGATTTTTTGATCAATTCTTGGAGTTGTTTTCATTTTCATCCAGATCTTGGCAAACTATTGAGCACTACATGTTTTTTAATTCTCCCTAGAGTATCTTGAACAGTTGATTTGGGCACACTCCCATGTCCTCTTTTTTATGTTTTTTTTTGGATTATCATTCACAACTGACTTCTCATGGTAACCATATATACAATCAATTGCAAGATTGACATCTGGAAAGGCTGTTTTTTTATTATTGTGCCTGCCATTTGTCCCTGTACGAAATTATGTTGTCATATTTGGGCTGGTTCTACTAAAAATACTCTTTTGATTTTTAGACAAGGTCCAAAAACACATTGTAAACATAGTTGGGCCTGCTGTATCTGCCAAACTTTAGCCACTAACTCATCTTCATAAGGTTGCATCTTTTTCTCTTTTCCACAATTTCTTTAATGGTCACTGCTTAAAGGAGTTTAACTGCCAGTTTCATAAAACAAAGATCATTGTCACTAAACTAGTCATTCAGTAAAGTTGCATTCTGTTACTGTTCATGCATGCTCTAAAAACTTTTATTTGTCTAGCTTTTTCTGAAACTTCAATGGTATTCTCTTTCATCTTTATGTTTTCCTGACTCATACAGCCTACAACTTTTAAAGCCTTCTGTCAACCATTTCATTGTTCTTTAACACTAATCTTTGTTTTCTAGACTTAATAGTGCTTAAATTGTTGTGAGTGAATTAGATTTAAAAATAGTCTTATAATTCTCAGTCATCACAAGATTTATATTTTGTAAATTTTCAATGAATTTATATGGGAAAGGTAAATCTGTAGGTAAAATACATCAGTACATGTATCTGCAGACTACTTGACTCAAATATTTGTCTCAATTATTGAGAAAAAACAACACTGCACTTCAGTGAATTGTTAGTTTTGCTTTTGATCAGAGAAAATTTAAAGGTTTCACCTTTTGTCATTTTTTATTTCAAAATAATACTAAAAATTAATATTAACCCTTATTTTAACTCAAGACATTTGTCATATAATTATTTAAAACAAAATTTTATTTATAGACAAAAGAGCACTATGTTTTATTGGTTTTAAACCTGCTAGTTCCTTTTTTCTGACAAAAATTAAAAAAATATAATTTTAAACCTCTTTCACATATTTTTTTTTATTATTATCATTTTTAATCTCTCTGTCTTTCGTTTTTAAACTAAACCAAAATTGTTCCTTAATTAAACTAAAATTGTTGATTAAATTAAGTTATTTGGTTACATTAAATTAATTTTCGGCAACAAGTGTTTAGTAGATAAAGTGCAAGGGATTCGGTCATATCGCCTAAAAATTAACCAAACAAGTCAAAATCTAATCTGAATGTTTAATAAATTCAACTTTGGAAATAAAACTGATGCTCAAAAATTTATAGTCAAATAACAATCCACTTGCTAATAGAATACGATTGATCCAACGTAATACTAATACATATAATACAAACGTTAAACTAAATATTAACACATAATACAGATACTTTATTCGTAGTTTTATACGTTTACATGTGGTAAGCCTCAATTATTATGTTGCAATCACAGTTATATACATTACGCAGACTAGAATTTCATTCAAAAGATTTTGACAACAAAGGACTGGAATTCGGACTGTAGTTTAATAAAAAAAATCTGGTCTATGCGTTACTGTAGTTATCGAGACAGGTCAACAGGCTTTCCCGTGAGAGGTTGAAGACCAAACATTACAATTAAATTTTTTTTTTCTTTTAACCATTCAGCATTAATTATTTTTTTAGGTGAGGTTTTAATCATGTATAAATTTTGGCATTTCTTCATGCAAAATTTAGTTTGACTGCATTGAAGTATATCGTAATATCAGTGAATGCTTTATAATATTGGCTGAATAAATAGGTTTCTTCATATATTTAATTTGCTGTAATTCAATTATTACAGATAAAAATTGTTCAGCTTGCGATTTAATATAGACAGGAAATTTATAAAGCATACTTTTACAAGATAAATGACAATCTCTTCCTTGAGAAAAATATTGAGTAATGGCAAATTTATAGCATGTTAAATTATTTTACAAAGGTGAACCTTTGTAAAATAATTTAACATGCTATAAATTTGTATGCTAGATGTACTATGACTCAATTTATAAAAAATTACATGATCATCTTCATACTTCAAGAATGAAAAACCATTAGGAGCAAGACTTTCAGTAATAATATATCAAAGTTACTAATCAAAACATTCAATAAAAATTGTCTATATTGATCTGGATGAAATATTCTTTTAGTTGGTGATTTTCTTAATGAATTAGAAAATTATATAAGTTGTGATAAACTTTCTTCAGTCCAATTTTCACCATAGAAAATAGTTGGAAAAGGATTTAGTTTTTTTATCGATCTAAAACGTTGATTCGTGTTACATTACTTACAATAAAAGCTGCTTCTTGAAAAATACTTTGCAAGAAAACTGGTCTTCAACTTTTTTCTTCAAAATATCCGGCTGTATAAATAAAGTAGGCCATGGATAAACAACAAACTTGGCTATTGGTGCTTTTCTTTCAATATTCCGCCAAGTCAATAGGATTTAAAAAATATATATATATTTTTTATATTATCCAAAACTAAACAGGTTTCAGTGGCGGACTAAGTATAGGGAGTGTAGGGGCAAATCCGCTTTACTAAAGCCACTTAAAGCTATAATATCTGATTTAGTCAGAGTAACAAAAAGTCAGGGTAATTAAAGACAAAAGTGAGATGATCAAAAAACTCTTTATCCAAACACCAGTTTCCTAAGTTCATTTGTTAATCCAAAAACCTGTTTTCTAAATTTCACATTTTTATAATTTAGAGAAACTTACGTGTAGATAGCTTTGTGAAAAATTGACTGAAGTGGTGTACAGTGAGCCAGAGGTGAGCTAAACCTCTTAATACCAACTTCTATACTGGAGTAATTTATTTTTATAAATGTAATCTAGAGACACCCAAGTACTCTAAAACTGATATAACTTTTTCTCTTATATGATTTTTGAGCTTGGTATATCAATTTTACTACAAAAAAATGGCAATAATTTACCATTTAAACATTGGTCAAAACAAAAAAAAAATCTTATAAAAAAGAAATATGATGCAATTAAGACAAGTAGTAAAACAATTTTACAACATTTTAATTTCTTAATAGCATATATTAGTCCATAGACATCATGTATTGAAATAAGAGATATAATATGAAAATTTATTTTCTATTCTTGCTTTTTTTTAAAGTGTTTTTTAATAAAATTGCTCAATATTGAGCGGTTTTATATTGTTACGCATATTGCAATATGCGTAATATTTTTTTTTTTCAATACTTGTCTTAGACCGGATGAATAAAAAAAAAAATGTTTTTTTTTTTCAGTAAATTCAATTCACCCGGACCCGCAGTGGGGCAGAATAGCTTTAAAATTGGACAAAATTAAATTTTTGTTTGTTTTGGATTTTTAAGTTAAATAATTATTTTAAGGGCATTTGGTAGAAAAGTTACTCCATAATTTTTTAAACATTTATTTACAATTGTCAGACGTTTTTAATGTATTTTCGAGTAACTTCAAGTAAAGTTTTTTAAAAAACCGCACAGTGGTTTATTTTGCACTTTTTGTGAACATTTAACTATACTTAGGTAAAATCTCTATATGCGGCATGGGAAAATAACACATGGTCATGATATATGTTTTTAGATTAATTTTTGAAGCTTAATCATTGAAAAAAACTCCTGAGGGCGTACCATAAATCTAGGACACCAAAATAACACACTGTAAAACACCCTAAAAAAGTTAGTAAAAGCTTTTTTTAATAAGGTATACATGATCAAAGTTCATGTTTTTAGGGTAACATTTCAAGCTCTATCCAATAAAAATACTTCAATGTAAATTACCATGATTGCACTATACCTCTAGGACACTGAAAGGACACTTTAATGCATGCAACTAAAAAATATTACAGGTTTCTTATATAAATTCATAATACACGTTTTTACGTCAGTTAGATAAGACTTAATTGTTAAAAATATTCACATGATTATAAAAGATATCAAGGGCACAAAAAAATACTAAAAAACACAAAAAAAGACACTAAAAAGGAAAGTTGTTAACTTTTCTAAAATAATTAAATGGTCGCATATGTTTTTGAAATATTTTTTTACGCTTCATAAATTAAAAAAATCATTTAATAACTGTCGGACACCAAAAAGAAACTATAATGATCCAGCTGTAAAAATATTTTGGGATAACTATATTAGGTAATAGTTCATGTTTTTAAGCCAAAATATCAAGCTTTATCCGCTGAAATCTATAAAATCTAATGCAACGTAAACACTATAAATTATAGTTTGTCCTAGCATTTATTAATTATTGTATGATTTCATAAAAGATTCAATTGTAAAATTCTTACTTAAAAGTTTTTACATAAAATGAAGTTTTATGTCAATCTAATAATTTTTATATTTATATTTAAAAAAACTACATCATACGGCCAGATCATATGATTTAGATCATACGGCCAGATCATATGATTTAGATCATACGGCCAGATCATATGATTTAGATCATACGGCCAGATCATATGATTTAGATCATACGGCCAGATCATATGATTTAGATCATACGGCCAGATCATATGATTTTTGCTCTAGCTGCGAACTATAATAATCACGAAATGTGTTTAATTTGATCATGATTTTGGCTGGCTTTGAAAATAAAAAAAGAAAAAATACAAATTAAATAATAAGACCGATGTACTGTTTTACTTTCTTTTCTTAATTACCTGCTTTAAATCAGAACATCTGTTCAAAATAGTACAACTATTACGCTAACACTTTTTCTAATTTAATAAATCACTTCTTTTCTTTTTTATGTTCAACTTGTGACTAGACTTAGTTGTTCTAGTTGCAAATCTTATACAGATAATTCAAGTAGAGAAAATCTTAAATAAAAATATCCATTCTCTTTCTTTATTTAACAAAGACATACACTGTATGAAGGAAGATGGAATTATTGTTGAGCATGATGAAAATCAGTACCATTTTAAAGTAAACATTTTCGCTCATCGTCGTCTTGACAGATAATATTTATCAAAGTCTTGGAGGTTATTGTGATCTTTGTGACCTTGGAGGTTATTGTGATCTTTGTGACCTTGCAGGTTATTGTGATCTTTGTGAACTTGGAGTTTATTGTTATTTTTGTGACCTTTTAAAAGAACAATGTGAAAATATATGAACAGTTCAATATGGTTTTATCATAAACAGGGATGTTATGTTTATACAACAAATATTTCTAGACTTAGAAAAAGAGGAACGGACCATTTTGAAAAAAAAAAGGATTACAACATTTGATATGATCAGACTACAAGTCCAATTGCATGTTCGAATGTTAGGTCCATTCAGATTTTATATGGTTTGCTCAGGATCTTTGATTATTTTATGAAGGTCCACAAGTGTTTTAAGTTGAAAAGAATCTAAGATTAACAAAAACACAAGGTTGCTGAAAGAAGAAAAAGCAAAAATACAAGAAATTATCCAAGTTAAAACACGAATAACATAAGATTTTGCAGAATCCAATGTATAAGGGGAAAAAAAATTGCAGTTTTTATATCACTTTTATAAAAATTATCCAATATTCTTCCTGAAATACCTTTATTATTAGCTAGAAAAATGTATTTTTATGTAGGCTCTTTATCTCTTATTGTTAAATAATAATTTTCCAAGTATTTATATCAATAATCTTTTTTTTTTCATCACTTTTTTCCGAGTATACTCAAAAACTTTGTTGGATTTTAAAGTGTGTTTTTTATTCCAAGTTGTTTAACTTTGAATTGACGTTACTTCTTAAATAGACGAAAATTTTAACTTTTTTTTTTAACTTAAATCTGCATGCCATTTAAGTTTACAAAAATTAAGTTAAACTTTAATTTCAAAACATTAAATACTTTACTCGTGTCCCCCATTTGTAACCACTGTAAACCGATATGTGATAATATAAAAAACCACTGTAAACCGGTATGTGATAATATTAAAAAAAAATCAAAAGTTTGCATGAATAAATAATACTCCCTCTTTTCCGAAATACTGTTCCAATTTGCATTTAACGTAAAGAATTATTGAAAGATAAATTATGTTGTTATTTTAATATTTTTTACACAATTTTTTTTTTTGAACATTTAACACTAAGGGAGTGTTAAATGTTCAATACTAATGGAGTATTAAATGTTCAAAATGTTCAAAAAAATAAATTTTATGTAGGAAAAAAAAAAAAACATAATTTTTTTTAATAATTCTTTACGTTGAATACAAATCGGAACAGTCTCTTGGAACGGAGAAAGTATTAAAACATATTCTAATCGATTCTCTTTAATAAATTACAGTAATTCAAATTTAATGTATAAAGCAGAGTTGTTAACAAGGCCAAAAGTAGCAAGCCCATGGCCAAGGCCAAGGCCAAAAGTTACAAGGCCAAGGACAAGGCCAAGGACAAGACTTTTGAGGTCAAGGCTAAGATTTAGAATTTAACGGCAAAGACGTACGCAAAGATTTTTAATACTTAAGACTTCAATTTTTGCAATGCTTTAAGACCAATTCTTCACAAAACTGTAAGTAGCAAGTGCTGTGAAAATGAAACCACATTTTGTAAAAATGAACCAAGGTTTTGTCCAGAATTCAACAAAATCAATAAAAAATATGTATCTTTTTTTAAAACCAAGGCCAAAACAATCAAGACCAAGGCCAAAATTTTCAAGACCAAGGCCAAGGCCAACAGTTTCAAAGCCAAGGTCAAGGCCTAATTTTTTTCAAAGCCTTCGGTATAAAGTTGCTCTAAAAACGTTACAATAAAACTCGATAAGTTTTATGATTAAAACCAAATCTTACAAAAAAAAAAGAACGTTTAATCATTAGCTCGACCTGGTTTTGTTACCTGGTTTCTACTGATGTAGTTTACACATTTACACTACTAATTCATACAAAAGGGCTCAATAGGTGCAAAAAAACAAAAAAGTTTTACAATCTATAATCATTAGCAATTTCATACAAAAAAATTTGAAACTGTTTCTTTTCATCACCAAAAAAAATATTTTATAACACCTTTATGCATTTTCGTAAAAAGACAGTTTTTAAGCATTTCTGCTCCATTGTGCGGTCTTTTATCACTAGCAGAAAAATACAAGACATGTATGATGTGATTATATAAAATATATATATATATATATATATATATATATATATATATATATATATATATATATATATATATATATATATATATATATATATATATATATATATATATATATATATATATATATATATATATATATATATATAAAACCAAACTTTCTGAACACAGCTGAGCGCAGTAAGTGCTAGGCTTTTTATTATAGATAATATCCAATTATACATTTTGCTTTGAAAAAAACTGAAGGAAACACATTATGTACGGTTTTAGATTTATAATCATTTAAATCCTGTTAAAACTTATTGTAAATATTTAATGTTGTTGTGGTAATTTTTATGACGACTATGTGATTTTCGTTCAATAGTTTTTTTTATTAGTAACTATTTTTGTTTTGTTTAAGCGGTATTTTAATGTACATTTTTGTGGATTATTGTATTGTATTTAACTTATGTGAACATGTGTAAAAGGATAACTTATGGAAGAGAAAACTTGTTTTTATATATGCAAAGAGTTTTTATTTATTCAAAAAAAAGAGTTTAGTTAATAAAAAGAAATTAGTATGTTGAGAGAAAAAAGAATTTTTCGTTGTATTGAAAGCAAGAAAACTACACCACCTAATACGCCTAAACAACTTTTCTAAAATTTTTACTTATAAAATTGTTCTTTAAATGGGTCAAATATGTTTTGTTCATTTAAAAAGCCCTCAAAAAATAGTAAATTACTTGTGAAATGTAGTCATTTTTCACGAGTAATTTACTATTATACGCCCTAATATAAATGTTTTACACTAAAATAACAAAGAGTACCACACAATGAAATTCTCTTATATTCTAGACTGGGTAAATAAATAAAAAGCAATTGCTTTTGTTCAGTCAGTTTCATTTGGTCAGCTTTACGTGAACAAAAATTTCCTCAATTTTCCATAATTTTTTTCCACGTAAAGCTGAACAATTACTCAGCGTTTTTGGTGTAAATTGCTTAACTTTACTTGAATAAAAATTTGGGCGAATTCGCTCAAATTTTTTATTCGTGTAAAGCTGAACAATTACTCCAAAAACGACGAGTTAAAGCAATTGCTTTTTTTTACCCGGCCTAATTCACCCGGCCTAATGAATGATGTATGTCATGACCTAAATTTTTATTTATAAAAAAAAAAATTATATAAGCAAAGTTTAATTTTATTGTACGTTATATTTTTAAAATTCACAATATCAAAGAAATTAAATAACTACCTTGACCACTCCTAAAATGACCATCTATACGGTTATGACCACTCCCAGAGACAAAATATGCCCAGATTTGAGTTCGCTGATCTTAATTACCTGTATTAAGACATACAACATGTCTAATCTAATTGAAAATTCATCGGTATACTCCAGGACTACCCTTGACCACTCCTAAAATGACCACTTGAGTGGTCATGGCCACTCATAAAGACCAAATATGCTCGGATTTGAATTCCCTGACCGTAATTATATTTAAACATAAACATATCTCATCTAATTGAAAAACCATCAGGACATTTCAAGACTTCCCTTGACTGCCCCTAAATGACTATTTCTAAAGACCGTATATGTCCAGATTTGAATTACCTGATCAAAAAAACCTATACACTATGTGTTTTGGGGCCAAAATACAAAAAGTTGTCTCAGATTTTTGAAAACTAAATTCCTACTGCTCAGATTAAGGAAAATACAAAATATTTTTACTCTGGTGATAGTAATCCCAGAGATAGTAATCATCAAATTCAAAAATGGTTGCCAAATTTAAGTTTTCAAAAAAATTTATATGTTTTTTTTTTCTTGCAGTGTTTCGTGAATAATTTTTTTTTTTATGCTAATTTATTTATATATTAAAGAGTATCAAATTACGTCATAAGATGCTCAAGAAAAAAAAAAACTTTTTTCTTTTTCAATTTTCATGATGTTTTAAGTAGAAAAAAAAGTTTAAACCACAACTTCCAAACTTCTGTGAACTCGCAAAAAATATGGGATTGGCTAATGTACGTACACGTAAGTGGTTAGTATGACCTTCATACCTAACCTACTTGCCTAAAAAAGGCTATAATTGTCAAAGTGGGTACTCGAGGGACAAAGAAGAACTTTCCAAAAGCGCCAAGTGAATATTAATCATACGATGATGAAAATAAAAAACGCCAAAGAAATATTCCTTTTACTACGATAAAAATTATTTTGATGGAAATCACTTATTAAAAAAAAAAAATTGATTCAATTTATTCAATAATGCAGTTCATGAATACAATAGTTATATAATTCCTGAAGCAAATATAAATTTTCATGAAAAATATTGACAAGACAATCGTGATATACTGAGAAGAAAATTCTAATAAAAAACCCCAAAAAAAAAAGTCATGTTTAATAGATAATTATTATATTTTAAGTTAATTTAATAAAAACTTCAAATACTATTTTTATTAACAAGAAACAATTTTGTATGAGCTTACGTCAACTTTTTATCGACGCGTGTATCGTAAGCGGTTCTCATGACAAGACCTCAAAGTCTTTTTTATGTTTCCGCGTTATTTATTTTTATTTAATTTCTATCTTTATTTCAAAATTTTATAAAAGTTTACACTGTTATCACGATTTGTATATATATATATATATATATATATATATATATATATATATATATATATATATATATATATATATATATATATATATATATATATATATATATTTGTAAAGTAATTTTAATAGTTTATTGTATTGTAAAACGACTAACTTTGTAAGCTGAAAAAAAAAAAAAAAAAAAAAAAAAAAAATCTTCAATTGTAAATTTACTTTATTTACTCTCCATATATTTGTGTCAAATTGAAATGTCAAAATTTAATGTCGAATTTGTGTCAAATTGTAATGAATAAATAAATAAAATTTAATAATATTAGAAATAATGCTAGCTACAAAAAGAAGGGAGGGGGACAAATCCTTAAAATTGCCGACTGCTTGCTTAAAAAAAGAAAAGGTCCTCAAAACTAAAAATCTGCGAACTGAATTTTGTCAAAAAGTTTTTTTTTTTTTTTAAGCAAGCAAATAACTGCTGCTTTTTAACTGTCCCGATTTGCCCCAACCACTTGCAAAATATAAAAGTTTTGCTATTCTGCCCAACGGGCATTTGTTGGTTTAAAATTGGTTTAGATCATCTAAACGTTTAGGTATCTATTCTAAACATATTCTGAATATTTCCGTACAGAATTCTATTCTAAACGTATTCTGAATCTATTCTAAACGTATTCTGAATTTCCGTACAGAACTAACTTAATTCACGCATAATGTGTCAGACATTTTGAATCTTTCATTATGGATAAAAAATTAGAATTTCTTATGAATCTTAAATTATGTATAATAAATAGTTTAGAAGAGATAAAAGAAATTTGTTTTTAGTATTATAATATGGTTAATGAAGCAACTAAAAAGTCCTGTAAGTTTTTCGATAATATTGTATAAGCGGTTAAAAGTAATTTTAAGTACAGTAACAATGTATTTTGATAATTTTTTATTTAGTTATTGCTACTAAAATAGCAGTTTCAAAAAATTAGCAGTAATTACAAAAAAGTATCAGTTTCAGCACTTTTTTTTAATATTTCTCAAATTATTTTTTCTGTTTGGTTTTTAACAACGCTATAGAACGTCTATAGTTAGCTCTTAGCTTCCTAATTTTTCTACTTTTACTAAAAGTAGAAAAATTATGAAAAATAGTTACCACTTAAAATGCATAAATTTTCTATAAAAGTTTTAGAGAAAAATTATGCATTTTAAGTGGTATGTGGTAGTATATTCCATCCGACGAAATATTCCATCCTTTTGCGCAAAACTCAAAACGAGGATGTGTTTTTAAGTTGTAGTTGTTAGAAATGTTCCTTCTGAGTCCGAAATGAAACGAAACATAACACTATTTATAAAAGTAAATAAATTATTTTTAAGGTCACATATATAGTATTACCAGAAATACGATTAATATATGTAGCAATTTATTTTTAATATTAAAGAAGTGATATGGTAATGTGGTGGATGTAATATTCAAATCAAAACATTATACTATTAACTATTTTCGGAACAATTCTAATGGCTATAACTTAAAAACACATCCTCGTTTTGAGTTTTGCGCAAAAGGATGGAATATTTCGTCGGATGGAATATACTACCACAGGTAACTACTTTTTTACTAATAACTAAACTAAATAAAATTATTATTGTTTGTTTATATTAAGACCTAACATCTATTTGTTTATGATAGATGTTATATTGATCGAATAGCAATGTTATAATATTTATACTTTTAGTGCAGTCAGTGACAATCAAAAATTATGAGGTTCAAATATTTATATAATGGATCTTCAGTTTTAGTGTAGGCTTTTAGTGTAAACTAAAAAATATTTTTAAAAGTTTAAGTGTTATTCATACTCCTATATGATAACCACTAAAGAGAAAATAAATTTACTTACCTCTGATATGATAGATTATTGTATTATATCATTTATTTTCTCTTTAGTAGAAAAGTTAACATGGTTCGAACAATAATATAGTTATATTACATAGTTATATTATATTTCTAAAATCTGAGCAAATATTTTTTTTATTGTTTATTAAGTTTTGCGTATTTAATTTCATTTAATATTATATATACAGGTCATTCAGTTGCAACAACAATTAAAGTAGCAGGAAACAGTCAAGTACACATGTAAGTGGTAAATTGATTTTTTCTGACATTTTTACTCCTTTAAAATTTAGATTTTCCTAAAGTAAAAATTAAGTTAATGGCTATTTCTGTAAAGATCATTCTATAAATAAAAACTGCAGTGTTTTTAAAACTTATAGTTATTTTATTAGTAATCACAAGATAAACTGCAAACTCTGTACTTTTAAATATGATTCTAAAATTTTAACATCTGTCAGATATTTACCTTTTAAATCATAATCTAATTACTCAGGCTCATGAAAAGCTATTTATTAAAATTCAACGCTTAAAAATTAATGTAAGATTAAAGGTAATTCCTGTTATATTTAAAAGGTACCCTGATGATTGGTTTGAGTCTTTAAAGTTTAAATTAGTTAAAAGAGAGTTCAAATTGTTCTGTTTTTATCTTATGCTCTTTATCTAAAAGCTATTGAAATATTTATTGCATCATTTTTCATTTATTTTATTATGTTATGAAAGACCTACCAAGCTTGAAATTTTACAGGTCAAAATATATAGTATGTATATGTATATCATCCCTTGGAAT
The DNA here is from genome assembly GCF_022113875.1 of Hydra vulgaris. NCBI lineage: Eukaryota > Metazoa > Cnidaria > Hydrozoa > Anthoathecata > Hydridae > Hydra > Hydra vulgaris. Next base: position 9,566,451 of record NC_061158.1, on the reverse strand, counting down.
TAGGAAAACTAAAGTCAGCAAAAAGAGCTAAAAAACTAGACGACTAAATTTATTTAAAACACTTTTAACAAGTTTAGTTACAAGTTAATGTTATGTGTTGATGTACCTTCAACCAAATTAGTGTTAATATTTTAGCAAAATGTCATATCGTCAAGCTGTTTGATTGGAAGAACCAAAAGCTTGATATTATATTGAATTGTTATTTTAGTTTGTGATATAATAATTTTTATTCAAAAAATGTTAAATAATTTACTTTTTAAATTTATTTGTCATTGCTTTGGATAAGATGTTTTGTTATTCCTTTTACAGATTGTTATGAGGATTGCAAAACTTTTAAATATCAGAAACTGAAGAAGGCATTGATAATCAGCAGATGATAAAAAAAGCAAAAGTACTGATTATACAAATCTTTTAAAGGTTTCATTTTAATTTATTGTTTATATAGAAACTAATAATATATGAACTGAAAATAATAACATATAATTAATCCATAATTGTGTGTTACTCTAATCTAAATTAGTTTTTATTTCAATTTCTTTGGAGTTAATATTACTAGTTTAATGCAATTACAGTAGAAATGGTTAATTATGGAAAAATTGCACTAAAAATTGAATAAATTGCTTGTTAAAGCAAATAATATTATATATATATATATATATATATATATATATATATATATATATATATATATATATATATATATATATATATGTATATGTATATGTATATATATATATACATATATATATATATATATATATATATATATATATATATATATATATATATATATATATATATATATTATATATATATATATATATATACTGCAATTTTATATATATATATAGCTAACCCATCAGTACTTGCAAAGTCTCCTTTTCTGTTCGCGAAAATTGAGTTCTAAAATACCATTATTCACATAACTACTATATCAAAGCACAAACTAATGGATTGATCAAGTAATACTTAATTTTTAGTTTGAGTTGCGTGTTAGTACATATATGATTTTGATATATAAATTTTAATTATTATGTTTATTGATTAGTTTTAACTTTAAGAACTTTAAGAAGTATCTCCACAACTTTTTAATGAATAGAAAGTTTCAATCAAACAGGATACATGCCTACTGCTCCTCAAGACAATGGATAATGGGAGTTATCAAACTTTATATATATATATATATATATATATATATATATATATATATATATATATATATATATATATATATCTTTGTGTGTGTGTGTGATGTACAGATATTGTTATAAAGTAATAGAATACTATATAGTTTTGTATTACTATGTTTAGGAAGGGCACTGCAGTTGTAAAGCAGTTATGCAACTTATCAGTTATCAACCCATAACTGCGATAACTACAAGTTTTTTTAATAAGGTTTTTATTATATAAATGTTAAATATTTTACATAGTTTTAAAGAAAAGTTCTCTATCACTTGTTACTATAATTATTTAATGTACACTGTACTAATGTACAATCTTCTAAAATCTATAAAACTATGGATTTATAAAGTTGTTGAATGAATGATTTATATGAATAGAATGAAGATGTTTATTGAGTTATTTTTATTATTTTTAGAAAAGAGATTGTATGACTTCAGTATCCGCAAAACGGTATCGTGCATTGATTCCCATCTTAGAATGGCTATTTTCTGTATAGGTGGAAATAGGAAAGGTTATGTCCTTTTTTCTAATTCTTAAGACAAAGAGGCTTAATCGGTTCAAGCAAAAATGACGATGATCATTATGGAGCCGATCATGATGACGAACACGATAATACATATAATAATAAATAAAATGATTTTACTTGTATTTTAGACTTAAATAAATAAAAAGCTATCTGTTTAACGTTTAATTTATTTATGAGTATTTAGATAATGCGTTCAGCGTTTAACTTTTCTTTACGGTACTTATTTAAAGCCGCTTAAATAAAAGAAAAGTTTGATTCGTTTATCAGTATTTCTTTTATTTATGCTTCTTTAAATAAGCGCCGTAAATAAAGTTAAACGTCGCGAAGTTTAAAACGATAGGTTTAGATGGAGTTTGAATAGCGTTTAAAACAAACCATTTAGATATGGTTTAAATGGAACTTTCGATTGACCTACGTTCTAGATCGAAACTAAATTAAATCTAAACATTTAGAACGAACATTAACTAAATGTTGATTAAATGTTCGGTGGGTCGGTTGTCATAACTTATTTTTAGAAATTTTTTTTCGTTTTTTAATTTTCTAATATCAGAAAATAAAAAAACAAAAAGAAAATTTATAAAAAAGTGTTAACTATGATTAGTTTATCCGCAACTAGCATTTGTTTTTTAAGTGTCCTTATATGCCCCGCTCAGCCCTAGTAGATTTTTTCAGGAATAAAGTCGGCCAGGAGGCATTTAATGCCTCCTAGCCGACCTAGTCGGCTAGGAGATCAATTGTAAAGCTTTAAAAATGGTAATAAATGAAGGCTATCTATTGCCTAAATATGTTCAGCCATTAAACTCTCAAAAAGTAACATACCCATAGAAACTACACGCCCATACACCACAAAAAAGAAAAAACACAAAAAATTTCTTACCTTCTTTGTCTACATTAAACACTATTATTAATCGAAGTTAAGTTATAAAAATAAGAATTTTTTTGAATTTATTTCTAATTAAGTAAAATAAAAAAACAATATTTTAAATTGAAAATAAAATCATCAAACTGCAAACAGCAAAATGGTAGTAACGGGACAACAAAAGTATTTATTTAATTGAGTATCAATTATATAAATACTTTTGTTGTCCCGATAAGCCCCACAAAAGTCATTTTACCGAAATTAATACTACTCAAAAAGTTTAATTCCAAATTTTTTTTTTTAAATCGGATTTAAAAATAGGATAAAAAATACTGTCTGAAAAATATATACTTTTTATAGATAAAACAAATTCGCAAGAAATAAAGATAAATCTTTTGTCCCTGTATTGCTTTAGAAAATACGCAAATTTTGTTTTTCGCAATATACTGATGCCTTTGGTACTTTTAATGCATTTTGGTATATCTAAAATTAAATTTTCAATAATTAAGCACAATAATTTAAAATGTTTTATCAAAAAAAGCAATCAAATAAAAAAAAACTTTTGAAAAAATGGAAAATACTGTTTACTGATTTATAGATAGTTTATAGTTACTTTTTTGTAGTATATTTGTTTTTAAATCCGGCAAAAATACAACACAAAATAAAACACAAAACAAAATTCTGGAGAGATATGATAATCTTTTGGCGGAGGGGTAATTGATTCACGGGGTTTGGGGAAAGTTGTATATCTTAGTTTTAGTTTAAAAACGAAGTTAAATCATTGTTTTAATCAGCCGTGAATAATGTATCCTCCCATTTAAAATTTTTTCTTTTTCAACGCATTTTTATCAAGGCGCCAACTTGTCTTGTTGCTAGAAAAATCATACTACTAAGGCTTTACCACAATTTTAAACGAGATTCAGCTTCGTTTTCTCGCTAACTAGTCTATTATACCATTTTGATCTTACAATCAAAGTTTAATATATACCACATCTAACTAATGATTCTTAACTTTCACCATATCTTACTATTTACGTTTAATATTCACGACAACTTACTATTGAAACAGTAAGTTGTCGTAAATATTAAACTAAAATAGCAAGATGTGGTGTAAATTAAATACATCTTACGATTCACGTTTAAAACAAAAATTTAAAAGCTTATTCAAACTTTTCAGACAACAATTTCAATGACAACAACAACATCAGAGCAAATGCATTTCTTTTAAATAAAATGTTTAAACAAAACTGGAGGCTTTTGTTTAGTACTCTAATAAAGTAAGACTTTTTTAAAAAATTTATCAACATGAAAAAAATCATTTAAATTATACTTTAACTTCCAACTATTCATCGGTTATTGATTTGGTCGCCAAATTTAAATTATATATTTAACTAAAAATAAATCAAATATTTTTTTCTTGCACCAAATAAACTTTTCATCAATGTGCGTCGAGCAGGAGTTTTACTCTATTTACGTATTTTAAAAAAAAAACATAAAATTTTTAAAACATTTTTTTTAATATATAAACTTTTACGGTAATTTTATTTTCAAGTTGTCAAAAGCAGGAAATTACATTAAGGTTAATTTGCTATCATTCAGTAATTTTTAGTAAAAATGGACAATTGTATTCCATAGTTTGGTTTTCCTTTAAATTCTTACTGCATATAAACTTTTTTTTTTCAGCCATGTTAGAGAGAAGATTAAATATACTTCCAAACATTGACAACAAGATCAAAAAGACTGCTATTTCAACCATGGAGATACAAAACATAGATACGCTTTCTAAGTAATTTGAGTTATAGCTGAAATCACCTAAAAACAAAACAAATGTAATTAAAATGAAATATTAAATGTTTATATTTGTATAACAAAATATACACACATACACACACAAACACACACACAAAAAAAATACACACACATATATATAAACACACACACACTTACAATAAAATTTTTCACAATTCTGTTGTAATATCATTACTCATGTAGAGAGCAATATAGCATGTTTTTAAGGATTTCATAATTTTACTTTCATGGGTCAAATATGCTGTATTTGTAACTGTATTGCCCACATTATAAATTGTTTCAAGTAAAATAGGTTATAAACTTTAAACATTCGTAAATTCAAACGTTTATATAGGATATCTGTGCATCTACGGCATAACGCATCGGTTCGTTGTACATGGGATGCAAATATTATAAATACAATAACAAATTAATTAAATAATTGAATTGTATTTAGAGCATTTCTATATAAGTTAAGTTACTCAACAGATTGGTAGTACAAATTCCTATTATGTAATGTAATTTCTTGTAATTTCATGTAAAATATATATCAATATATAAAAAATATATAAAAATAAAAAAATAAAATATATCATAGTATGAGACCTTTATTAAACATTATAGATTATAGACCTTTTCTAAAAATTCTAAGATTGCCGAATAGATGCAGAGCCAACAGAAGAAGAATTAGTATTAGTAGTGACAGAATCAGCAAGAGATGCACCAGTATCTCTTGCTGAACCTTCCCTAAAATTTCTTAGGAATTTGGATTGGAAGATGTAAATACAAAACGGAATATTACGCTTCTCTTCCGAACCAGACAATTCTGCGCTTTAAAGACATGTTATTGATGTAAATCAGTGGTATGACTTTAAAGCGCGGAATTGTCGTGAAGCAGTTAATTATTGTGTGGATAGTTCTGAATTAAGTTCTAGCTTTTGAAATGCATTCAACAGCATTATTACCACATAAAACAAGTGAGTGGCAACCACAAGAAGAAAACACGGCAGTATAACACTGTTATTTATAGCTTTTTCTCCCTTGTATTTGCATGACATGTTTGTCACTTCATAATTTTGCACTCTACAATCATTTTAGAATTTATTTGAGAGATTATGTACTTGCAATCCTTTGGTGACTCAGCCTTTTTTTAGAACATGTTCTTTTAGATTAGGATGTCAGATGAAATCAACTCTAACAGATATAGAAAATTATTATTTTTGAGTCGCTCATGCTTTGCCAAAATACCCAGAAGTCAAGGTTGCGTTTTATCGTCACTGGTATGTCAGCTTTTAGCTGTAGTTAATGCAGATTTCAAAGCAGTGTTAAGCTTGGAGCTTAAATTGTTCCAAAACAACCAAACAAGCCAGTCTTGGGTTTGCTGTTCCGTATAAAAGTTTCTATATACTATTTTAAAAGTACGGTATATCATTTTGGTTATTATCATACTCGTTAAATAGCCAGTTTTTATAGCTTATTGGTGGTACCCCAAGAAATGTAAAAGGTAAATTGAACAAAGACCATTGACAAAATAATGACAAATACTTTTGAATTTGTAATGTATGGTCATCTTATCTATTGTTAACTTACCAATTCGCTTTTGTGAAACTGACATATTCTTGAGCCCAACTATAACTTTTTTTTTAATCTAAAGTTATATATGGTATTCAGTACATAAGAATAAGGTCAAGTTAAAAACAAAAAAAGAAAACAAAAAAAGACTTCACTTTTTTTTTATGCTAAAAAATACCAAGTTAATCAATAAAAGCAAAAATACCAAGTTAATCAATAAAAGCAAAAATACCAAGTTAATCAATAAAAGCAAAAATACCAAGTTAATCAATAAAAGCAAAAATTTCATCTAAGTAGTTAACGTTTTTGTCTTTACGTTTTTCATTTTTTATTTACTTTTATTTTTTCTTAAATGAATATAAATGATTTTATTTATCGCAAACTTAAAAATAATGTAATTTAATGCTTAAAATGCTTAAATATGCTAAAGTTTACATTTTTTATAAATTTTTTTGTTTGTTTGTTTGTATGTTTTAGTTGTCCCATGAAAGTAGTGGTGTAGTGGTAGAGCGCTCGCTTCATAAACGAGTGGTTCCGAGTTCGATCCCCACCACGTCCCTGGTAGTACCGCGCTCAACTCGTTTCTCTGCGCAGCGGCCTTGTTCGTCAAGGTTCGTGTTTCGGAGTTATAGAGTTGAGAGAGGAATATAGCCACAAAATAAGTAGCCTCCTCGTCTGTAGTGGCCGTCTCGGCCTTGAGGAGGTGAATTAAAAAAAAAAAATAAAAAAAAAAAAGTATAAAACAGATGGAAGTTCATCGAGCCGCAAACATCAAAGCAATTTCAAGTCGTCTCGGGAGTATGCTTATAAACGACAATTAAAAAAAAAACAAGTTTCACTGGATAAAAAAACAAAAAAATTCACTGAAATGATCTTTATTAAAACATTAAAAAATGAATTATTCTAGAGATATGTTGCAAATTTTTAACCATTAGTAATTGCAATTATTCAACAAAAGGTTTATTAAAACTCGGTAATTAAATAGAACCACTTGATTTTAAAAGCATATGTTAGTTTAAGCTTTTTTCTTGCTTCAAGTCATAACACGACATTTGATAAAAAAGACAACTAAAACAATTTTTAAAAAATCAAAAAAATTGTTTTCTAAGTAACTAAAGTTTAAAGTTTTATTAGCTGTATATGATAACTCCATTCATTCTTGTAGTTTTTCATTCATTTAATATAAAGTTTATGAAAAAGTTGTTGCTTGCCGTTACGTTGCACCATTTTTAACGTTTTTCTTGAATATTATTGGCGAACCTTCAAAATACTATATTTTTAAATTATTATAAACGTATTTATTTGCGTCAACGTATAAAGATTAAGCGTTTAAGTACTAACTTGATGTCGTTTTCTTATTGTTTACGAAACAAAAGGTTACAAGCATACTCCCAATGAATTTCAATGCGGTTGAACTTCCATCTGTTTTATACTTCCATGGTTGTCCGAAGAAGTCCTTACAGTCTTGTCACTGAGCACCGCAGAAGATCATTTAACTCGCCTCCTTTTCTTACCGTTGCCACAGAACCATTTCTTACCATTGCCTAGAACTTTAAATTTATTTTGAACGATACTAAAATATTTATACTAAATATTGTAATATTTTTATATTTATACAATTTTTTATTTATAATAAAAATGGATCTTTATAGGAGCTTCTATATTAAATGCAAACGCAAAGATCAACTTGAATTGATATTTTGTATAAATGAGACTCAAGGTATTGTGTATCCACGTCAACCAGATGAGGAAATGCTATCAGACGACACCGTTTTGTTGGATGATAATAAGACGGATCAACAAACAATCAAAGTTAACGAATATGGATGTGGTAGCGGAAGTTAGTCCGAAACAGTTAAAAGAGTTTATCTAATTTCTCAATACAACAGATCGGTTGCTGATTATCCCAACACTTTGAATGAAATAGTTTGTGGTTGGGACAACCGTTGGGTATATGTTGAAGTTTGATTAGACATTAGTTTTGATTTGACGTTGGTTAGTTTAAGGTTCAAAATTTTTGATCAGAAAATCCCGTGTTTTAAAACAATGACTAATAAATTATTACTTAGAGGTGAGTTTCCACTCATCCGTTTTTTCACAGGAACGGGGTAGGAAAGGGCAAAATAATCACGTGAGCATGCGTAGTTTTCCTTCGGACATATTAAAACTTATACTACGCATGCCCCACGTGATTATTTTTCCTGTCCCTTTCCCGTTCCCGTAAAAAAATGGATAAGTGGAAACTCGCCTTAAAATAATTATCATAATGAACTTTTATTATATTTACTATTAATTTCTACAATACGTACTTTAATAAAACATAATTTAAATATTTTTGAGCATTTTCTATTCTTAGAGCTATTTTAGGTTTTAGCTACATAAAAATATTGATGAAAATAAAATAAAATAGTTGTCGATAAAATATTTTAAATCAAATCAATAATCGACAACTATATTATTTTATTCTCATCAATATTTTTATGTAGCTAAAAACTTAAAATAGCTCAAAGAATAAATTATGTTTTATTAAAGTAGGTATTGTAGAAATTAATAGTAAATATAATAAAAGTTTATTATGATAACTATTTTAAGTAATAATTTATTAGTCATTGTTTTAAACACGAGATTTTCTGATTCTGAACCTTAAACTAAACAACGTCAAATCAAACCTAATGTCTAATCAAACTTTATTTAATAACGAGTAAATTTGACTTTATAATAATTTTATAATACACTTTATGAATCCAATCATTTAAAAACCTTTTTTTTAAGAATAATTTGAGTTATAATTAGTCTCGTTAATCAAATTCGTATCAATGTTGTTCTGTAACCAGCATCACACAAAGTTTACATTTTTTTAATGGTTATTAAAATATCGGAGTGTCTATTCGCACGTTTTTCACTTGCAAATAGACTATATTTAAATATGTATTTATATATGTTATATATATATATATGTTATATTGTTGATGAAACACAGTGTAAAATGAAAAAAATATTTGTTAAGTGATTTTCTACTAATTTATATATATATATATATATATATATATATATATATATATATATATATATATATATATATATATATATATATATATATATATATATATGTATATATATATATATATATATATATATATATATATATATATATATATATATATATATATATATATATATATATATATATATATATATATAAATTAGTAGAAAATCACTAAACAAAAATTTTTTTCATTTTACACTGTGTTTCATCAACAATATAATATATATATATATATATATATATATATATATATATATATATATATATATATATATACTTAAAATTTAATATAAATTTGAAATGTATTTGCTATTTATTATATGAATATCTACAAATTATTAAACTACTTTCTACTTGCTATTTATTATATGAATATTTACAAATTATTAAACTATTTTCAAACATCATTCGATATAATTTATAGAGCAAATTAATGTCAATATAAAAAAAAGTTGTTAGTCCTTGGACTGTATAATCCTGTAAAGTAAAAAGTCTTGTATAGTATAGTAGAAGTATAGTAAAAAATAAAAAAAATATATATAAAAAGTAAATCAGTGGCTCTTAGCTTATGCATTTAGTGGTTCTCAAATAGACTGAATCTATTGCTGCAAACCATTTTTCTTTACTACTTTGCTATACTTTGCATTTTTGTCTTTGAAAATTTACTTAAAAATGCCATTTTGTAACATATCATTTATTGAATATTTTGCACATTATTTATTTATTGAACACTTAATACTATCATAAAAACAAATTATGTTAATAATGCATGATTTTTATATTATCAATTAACAAGAGTTACAATATTTTAGTTAAATCTGTTTGAATTCAGACTTAGTATCAAAGTGCGGCATTAATTTTTGGCGCTCCGAAAGAACGCGAATCGGCTATCATGACTATAAGCCTTAGATGCAAATTCAGTGACAATTTTAATTAAACGTTCAACACATTGATTGTGGCAAGGATATGGTTCTATATCAACAACAATGTTTTAATCTGACTGAAGCCAGGCTAATGTTTGTGCGGTAGAAACGTGTTTTGTCAAAACGGGTCCCAAGCGGGGAATAGTTTGCCAATCAATCAGCTCTTCATAGCTTATTGCTTGAAGTCAAATTTCAGGGATTTAAAATTTACGATTTGATATGTTATCTTCCCGTGCATGTAGAATTTTTTTTCAGAGCAAATCTACGAATTACTTGACAGTTGCCTTTCAACATAGAAAAAATAATGCTCTCAATATGAGCTGGATAGCTATTGCGGTACAGAACTTGCTGAACCACAATTCTGTACTGCACTGGAAGAAAACGTGATGTTTCTATCATTTTATCTTATCATTCTTATCATTCCAACAGTTTGAATATTTTTTTTACATCAAACCATACAGCTGCATAAAAATTCACGATAAATTTAGCCAATAGTGTAAGTTCATTTGATGGAGCTACAGTAGATATATATAAAACACGATTTGCAAGTGTCATCCACCTTGCATGGTTTAGCCGTCCAGGAAATCTGGATTCAAATCCCTGTGGTACAATACCTGTCTTCACTGCATTGACAATTTTAAAAAAGTACAACTGATCACTGCTTAATAAATCTTTATCACAATTATTAGGTTCACCAGCAATAACAGCAAAGTTGACTATGGGTGGCTGCAATAGCTTTGAAATAGATTTGCCAATAGGTCCATTAAATGAATGTGTTCCAGTTGTTGCACCATCTAAAGAACTAAATAGATGTCGCAAAGGAAGCTCATTCAGATGTAAGAGTCCAGCTAGCACACTTACATTGGGCCAACGTATGTAAAACCATCGCGAACGTCGGCTCTTTTTTCCAATGCAAAACCAACGTTGATCCAATGTCATTTGGTTAAGGATAAAATTATTACCGACGGAACTAAAAACATCTGGCAAATTTACATTGGTTTAATGTATGTAAAAACATCGCAAAAAGTTTATTGCTTTTACAATCTAAACCCAATATTGATCCAATGTATATATTTTGACGTTGATTCAATGTATATAAATCAACGTTTTTCCAATGTATGTAAAAACATCGCAAAAAATTGATTGTTTTTACAATTTAAACCCAACGTTTATTCAATGTATTAATTTCGACGTTGATTAAATGTATATAAATCAGTGTTAATCCAATGTATGTAAATACATCGCAAAAAGTTAATTACTTTTACGAAATAAATTACCAAACTTATTTATTTAATAACGTCGGAGGACGAACCACAAAACCTACCTATATACAACGTTGTCCCAACTTAAAATATAACGTTAAGCCAACGTAAAAAATTAAACGTTGAATCAACGTAGAAAATATAACCATTTTCCGACCTAAAATAAATGTTTTATCAACATTGGTTTTTAGTTATTGGCGACGTCGCATTTGTAACCATAATGATATAAAAACAACGTTGGCAGCCAATGTTGGGCCAACGAAACTCGCGACATTGTTCTAATGTTTTAACAACGTATGTGTGCTAGCTGGGGACAAATGGACCAGTGAAGTGGACGACCAAGTTCAATTTCCATTCTGCGTATAACTCCATTATTTAAACCAGTGTTAACGTTTGTTGAATCTGAACCAATACAAACAAGATTAGTACAGTCTACTGTATCAAGAATTGATTCTGCAATGGAATTAGCTGTACCACTTACTGGAGAAGAATGGTCAATGTATCTTGGTCCTGGTTCTGATAATAGAGTAATATGTTCTTCAGAAATTACAGTCTGCCAATCTCCAACAAGTTTTAAAGTCTGATTTTTTAATTCCATTAAAATACAACCCAGAAATTTTGCAATCAGTATTTTTATATGCTAATCTCAGAAGTTTTCTTTCTCTCCAAATTTTATTGCGATCAACTAGTCCCATATGTTCTAAACCGAAATCAACAAGAGTTGCTGATACTAATGCAGCAACTGCACAATCTGAAATGTTAAACCCATCTACTTGTAATGCAATATTTTAAAGGCAATGTTTTTTGAGACAAGAAGTTTTGGGTATTTGGGTATTTCATCTGATGTATCATCTGATGCACATGCGGAATAAGTTTCAGTGTCAGAATCACTGGTTGTTTGAACTGTATCATCATCTGAATCTGATGCTTCAGCTACTCTGACACATTTGTTACTGATTTCATTTGTTGATCTTAACACTGATTTCCTTTTTAGACGCTTTTCAGCAAGTGCAAATTCCTTTTTGTCAACACCAGCTATTTGACCAATACGTGCAGTGCGCTGATCTGTAAGAAAATTATGCTCAATTGCTGCTACTTTCATATTAAGAGGGCAGCAGCAAGATGGAAACTCTTTGCAATTACACAAACAAACATCAAACAGTTTATTAAGATTAGTTTCTATTTCTTCTCTTTTGAGTGTTGGAGATTTTATTCGCGTCACTTTCTGAACTTAACCTATATACTTTTCCATTTGGATTTCTATCCCTCGAAGAGTTATTGTAGGGATTGATGCTTTAATTTATACTTGGAAAAGTTTATCAGCCAGTCTTTTACAGACAGTTCGTAGTGGCTCAGCTTCATAACTCTTTTCAAACAAGTATGCTTTGTCAACCTGTTTGTGCGTTGGCAAGTAAACGTTTGGTAACTCACCAAAAAGTATATGACAATTTTTTGCAGCTGCAAATCTTGATAACATTATAATTGTTTCATAGTTTTTAAAACAGATTAGAATTTGAATTAGTTTCTGTAAATGCAAAAAACAGACAAAAAATTACAATTAAATATAAAACTAAAAGCAGTTATGCAGTTTGCATAAACTAATAGTTTAAAGTTTAAACACCAAACATTCATAGAAAATAATGTTTAAAATTGACTGTCGCGAGCGTTCGTTGTTCACGTGATAGCTACGTGACGGTCGCTTGAATGTGTTCTATCGCCTGTATATTCGTACCGTCCTTTGTTGCTCCTTTGTCGATCTAATCGCTAATTGGTCGTTTGATTATTCATCTGTGTTTAGCAATGTTGCATCAGCTAGATGGCGTGACGATGGACAATGGTCAGGGCCCAGTGAACATTTAGTATATAGTTTGGATTTTGCACGTATTGTACACTGTGCGTTTTGCAGACATATCTGCTGTTCGTTAGTTTGCATATATAGTTTGAGATTGACTTATAATAAAATAATAAAATAATTTCAGTTATTTGATAATCTAAAGGATATAGATTATTACACTTACTACTATTTACAAATCCATACAAAATACACATAAACTAAATATTAGTCCCACAATATAGGCAAAGTTATGTGTAAATCGAAAACTAGTAAACATTTTTTATAGTTATACAATATCATAATTACACAATAATACGCATAAACCTAAAAACAAAAAAACGTAAAGTATAATCAAATTTTATTCAAGTTTTTCTTTGCTAATAGTAAACAATGCTATATCATGCCACTTTTCACAAATTCTCAAAGCAACTTAATTTTTATGATCCGTCCTAATGTATATATGTAAAAAAACAACGTTATCAAAAAAATTGAACACATTAAACTTAGTGAAATTAAAATTTTAACATGGCGTCCATGCGAATAAAGGTAGTACCATGCCCGTACCGAGGGGGTCGTTAAGTGTGATCGACCACCCAAATCTTATAGTAAAAAATGAGCAAAAATGTCATTTTAGCAATCAAAGATAAACATCTTTTAAAGATTGGAAAAAGGTCAAATTTAAAAATGTAGCCGAAAAGTTTAGTGTTCCTCAAAACACTTTAACTTATTGGATTAAGAATTAAGATGACATAGTCATTAAGAATCAGACAATTTGGAGCTAAGTGACAAAAGATAAGTTTTAGAAAGCATGATTCCGTTGTCATTTTTTTTTAATAAGTTGTATTGATTTTATTTATTTTAGATTTGTTTTTTAGAAGGTAAAAACAGCATCTTGTTCTAAAGTTTTCCTTCACTTTTACTCCCTACTTCTGTTAAAACTTGGAATAGGTATATATATATATATATATATATATATATATATATATATATATATATATATATATATATATATATATATATATATATATATATATATATATATATATATATATTATCATATTTAATGTATATCTTTGCAACAACAAATTAAATTATTATCTATTAACGAATAAAGTTTAAAGTAAACTTACCATAACCAACCGTCGTCATTGTTACTATGACAAAATAAAACGAATCGAAGGTTGATAAAGAACTGTCGTGCATGCATAGAAGAAATACCATTAAAGCAACACACACAACTAAAATCACGATGTTTAACGTAAACGCTTTTAAATAAAAATAAGTCGGTTTCGTTTTATGAAACAATTTTTTTTCTATGCAATCTACAGCTAAAAAATGCAAAGAAAGCAAGTTATCTGACAAATTTGAGATAAAACACAGTGCTAGAGGGATTCCTATCATAATGTAAATTATTGTCAGAATTTTCCCAGGTGTTGTTTTTGGAACAACATCACCGTATCCAATCGTTAATACCGAAACCAAACAAAACGCGCTCCACTTTGATATCAAAGTTGAATTTAAAATATTGCACTTATGTTTTAAAAATATTTCCTCTTCTTTATGTGTCTCGTTTAATTTATAATGCTCTTCAGTTTGAGCGCAAAGGTTATTTAAAAAAGGATAATTAACCAAATAAACACGGTATTCCGTGGTGTTTTTAAAATTAACTATTTCCTTTATTTCTGCACATAACTTGATTAAGTTTATAGTTTCATTTTTAAACTTGTTTTTTTTATTTTGCAATGTTTTCGTCTCTGGATTGACTCTACATTCCTCGAGATATACAAAAATAAATGTTCCAATAAATGTGTATACCATTAAAATTATCAACCAAACAGCAACCTTTTTCCACGTAAAGTGAAACTTTTCTGGTAATTTTTCTATCATTTTTCGAGCAACTATAATTTTCAATAAAATTTTGTCTTCTTGTTGTTTATTTTTTTTGTATTTTTTATGCTTAATTAAAGAATTCGTATCTATAACCATATTTCTAGTTACTCTTTTGAAACCACTAATAAATTATTTAGGATCTCATAATTCAATTTTGTTACATAACACTATATATATTTTATTAACCATCTAAAAAAAATCTAAAATAACGTATAAGTTAAAATTGAGGGGAAAAAAAATCATTTTTGGTTTTTTTTGTCAATAAACTATTTTTTTTTTAGTATGCATTAAAAAAGAAATATATAATAGAAATCAGTACATTAATTATCTAATTTTAGCTATATACTATAAATAAATTTCAAAACAACAATAAATATTGGTATGTTGTATTTTCAAACTTGATATAGCGGCGGAAAAATTTTTCAGCTGATGTTTTCATTGTAGTCAGGTGACTAGTTTTGGAACGAAATGATCAAATAAAGAAATTGTTAAACTCCGCAGTGGTTTAATGTTAAAGTATCAGTAGGTTTGTATGTTTCTTGTTTTGTTTTTGGTTGTTTCATTGCTTGAGTTTTAAATAATTTATTCAAAAAAAAAGGTGGAAACTTTTTAACTCTTTCAGCTTAAGTCTCTTAAACTTCTAACATGAAAGTAGTACATGTCCATCTGGCATTAACCAATTTAATAGCAATGTTTATTTACGCAAGTCAAGTCAGGGTATGTGTTGTCACGTTATTTTTATAATTTTATGTTAAAAAAAAGTTTAAAAAAGTAAGTAGAACAGTTTAATTTTAGGCATCATTGCATAGTTATGCCACACCAGTGCATAGTTACGACACACCATTGCATAGTTAAGCCACACCAAAGGATACTATTTTAAGTAAAACCACCTACCAACTCATGTTTTTCACCAGCCTACATATTTAAAATTGACGTCTGGTGTTTTGTAAACAAAAGAAATTGATTGTGCTTTTTAAAAAACTTTTTTAATTTTTTTTATATAATTTATTTTAAAAAGTTATTATAATTTTCCTTAGGAATTCAATTTTTAAAGAATTTAGAGAACCATTCTTAATCTTTTTTTTTTAATACTAAAATTTTTTTACAGAGTAAAACAGGATTAAAATAAAGGATATAACAAATTTGTTATTTGCTGTGGTTTAGTGGTTAGAATTCTAGCTTTTAAACTGGATGTCCGTAATTTGAAGCCGGCTCTGGCTATATATGCATCATCGGTAAGAAAGGAGGTTTAAATTTCCTGTTTAAATGCTATTACTAGGTGTTCTGTGATAAGACCTTTAAGATTTTTAGGAGGACCTAAATAACTAAAAAAAATATATAGTTATGACAGTATTTACTCTTTCACTGTAAATAACTAAATAAACTTTTAGAAAATATTTTTAGATCATGTTGTAGAATCGTTTTGTTAATAAGATAGTATAAAGCTTTTGTAAAATATAAATATAATTATACTTTTATTATAAATTGTGTATTTTTCGGCCACGTAATAATTTTTTTAACTTTTTAACACATGGGCATAAAACTCTTGGAAGTGCAATTTACTATAAGTAAACTTGAAAAATTTTCTTGTATAATTTTTTAAGTCGGTCAAGAATCAATTTTTCGAAACTAAATTTGCTATTTCCGGTAATAAATTAAAAGTTAAAAAAAAACCATGTACTATCGAGATAAATAAAACTTGATAATTGTAAACTTGGTAAATGGGTTTTATTTAGAGATGTGCCGGAACCAGTTAATGCCGAGTCTCCGATTCCGGGTACCCGGCTGAAAAAACCTGGTCCGAGTCCGAGTACTCGGCACCGAGTCCATTTTTAAATAGTTGGAATAAAAACTTGTGAAATCTCAAGCGCTGAACTATTCACACAAAATACGCTTTTTACGCTAACTAACCAAAAGTTATGTGGCGGAAGTACCATTTAGTAAAACCCTGCAATGCAGGGTAAGGGGCCTGAGTTGTAGAGCCTAACTTTTTTCAAAAGTTGCGCAACAGTTTTTTAATAACTATATTTAGTATAAAATTATTTTTTTTACCTGGTGGAGCGGGCCTAAATAATATTTTGTTATAATTATTATTGAAATTAAAATATGAAAAATGTGTATAATATTTACCTAATATCTCTACTTTTATGATTTTTGCTTGATACAAATGAAAAGTGGTATCAGCGTTCGAAAGCATTATAAGCGTTTCATTCAAAACTTAATTGCCAAAAATTATCTTGTGTTCTAACAAAATAAAAAGAAGCTATTCTAAAACTTTTTTTCTCATTTTTTTTATTCGTATTCTCGAATTATTTCATTTAGCGTTTCAGTTTTTAAATCCGTATAAAGTTTTTTGCAAAAATGTATTAAAAATTATTTTAAGTGAGATTGTTTTAAGTTAATAGAACTTTGTGGTTATCGACTACATAACATTCTTAGATTTATATTAAGAAGTTTAATGGTTAAAGTTTAAATTTAAAGAAAAATCAATTTGAAGATACCCGGTGGCGGGTACTGCAACAAAATCGCCGATACCGGGTACCCAGTAAAAGAGCCGAATTGCCGAATTGGACTTATTTAGAACAATATTTTTAAACATTATAACAGTAGAGTTTTTATCCAGCTTCTCATCAAATGTTTTATCATTAGTTGATAAACTACTGTCATGGTTTTTCATTTTACAACTTTCAGAATTTGAATTGTTTTCTACAAACAAGTAAAAAAAAAGTAATTGAAACTCTGATTTAATTTATGTTATTTTGATTTAATATTTTATTTGACTCATTTAAAATGCAAACCGTATCACTTGGTGTTTGATATTCAATAGTTTTTGACTTATTGCAACCAAGGTCAGGGCTGCAATAAGCTGCTTCAGATTATTGAGTATTAGCAAAGTCATTAACACAGAGATTTCCAATTTCATAAAATGAACGTCTGAGAGATTTATTCCCTGCTTCTTCAGCAGAAACAGGCTTGTTGATTTGAACAAATATATGTGCCCAGTGGGAAAAAAGATATCTTTAGACGAATAAAAGACGTCTTTTTTATGACTTGTTATGTTTTTTTATAATCAACCTAAATAAAGACGTGTAAAAGACGTCTTTTAAAAAGACGTCTTCAAAAAAGAGATCGAAAAGACGACAATCGATTGTACGTCTTTAATAAGACGTAGAAAAGACTTTTCTAACGTAGAAAATTCTTTTCTAAAGCTCTAAAGTATTTTATGGTACTTATGCTTTGGCAAAATCAAAGTAAATATTATCTACCGTTATCCTTAGATTTAGATAGTTTGTAAGAAAATCGTAAGAAAAGTTTGTAAGAAAAGATTTCAACTAGTTAGTTGTAGAAGTATTTGAAGGAACAAATCCATGGTTTGGATTAATTAGTTTGTTGCTATTTAAGTAAAATATTAGGCTATCTTTAATCAAATTTTCCATTAACTTGCACAAAATCAAAGTAAAAGACACAGGTCGGTAGTTTCCAGGTTCAATTTTGTTTAAACAATCGAAAAACATTAGCTAATAGCCATTCGTTTGGCAAAGTAGAGTAAATAAACAATTTGATAAACAACAAAGAGAGGGGTGTTGAAATAGTTGAGGCCAAATTTTTCAATACTGCTGATGAATGGAATCATAACCTATAGATTTATTTTTATTTAATGATGTAACTTTTTTCAGAACGTGTTTATAGGAGAATCTATAAATATTAATAACTCAACGCTTCCGATGAATGGTCACCATTCGTGCGCGTTTTTACACGGAGTTTTATGAGCATGCTTGGCCTGTCTTTTTGACCATGCGATGAGGTACTCTTGAATCTGTTAATATCTGTTTAATCAGTAATAAGATCAAAAACTTTGCTTCATCAACATAATTAGTAATAAGTAATAATTTGTAATATTTTTAATTAAAAGACGATGGTGACTCTAAAAGACGATGCTCTTTTCAAGAGTACTCTCGATAAAGTTAGTGTTATATATATATATATAACACTAACTTTATCGATATATATATATATATACATATATATATATATATATATATATATATATATATATGTATATATATATATATATATATATATATATATATATATATATATATATATATATATATATATATATATATATATATATATATATATATATATATATATATATATATATATATATGTATATATATATATCTTGCATCTCACACAGTTACATGTTAGAAAGAAAAAGAAAGAACGACGTTAAATACCTTACCTTTAAAGAAGTTAAAAAAAAATCTGTTTACTTTTATATAAAAAACCAGATCGTTTGTTTTACCAAGTTGTTAAACATTTATTGTACGAGGTATGTCATTAAACAAAAATAAGGTTGTGTTTGTAAAGTTTCTGAATTATATATATTTTCTTGATTTATATATTTTTATATAGATTAATTTATATTTATGTGTTATTTATGTTTATCTGTTTAGGTTATATGGGTTTATATTTTGTAAGTATGTAAATATCGTTTATGTGTTTGTAAATATTTTTCCAAATTGTTGTGGCTTGGCTTATTTTACGGCAAGAGTGTTGATTCTGCTAGCCAAGTGGTGTATTTTGCTATAATGTGACTTATCTTTGTTGGGAGCAAGATTGTTGTCCAAGCCAGTTAAGTAGGGTACTGCAGTACACCACTTAACTGGCACACTTAACACGTAACTAATCTGTTTCTAGTTAGTATTGTCATAAAAAGTGCTGAAAAAATTGTTGAAAGAATGTGTTTATAAGAAATGTTGAAAGATATATAGTTTTTTAATATCTATAATAATTTTCTTCATATTTGTAATTTTAAGTAACTTTTATTGAACAGATATTATACTTCATTAAATAATTTTTATACTGTTACTTTTTGAGTAAATTTGTTTAAAAGATATATACTTTACTAAAAAAATAGTATAAAGACTAAGGAACAAGTTAAGAAATTGTCGGGTGTGGATTAGACTTGGCACGACCCGTATCGTACGGGTCATACCAGCTAGTACGGTATTAATACGGGCTTAAATATTTGTTTAGAGTTTGTCCTTTCATACAAATTATAATTTTCTGAACAATCGTCCTCAACAAACGATTTACAAAATTGGTTCCTTAATATTTTGCATATCTTTCTGAGATTTAAGGTGATTTGTTCTGATTATTTTTTAATACTTTTACAGAATCTTGTGGCTTATATTTGTTGTTTACATAACAATAGAACGACTTTAGATTATTTTTGCAATTGGGTGCTATTTTTTTTTCAAACTGCATCACGGCTCTTTTAATTTCTTTGTAATTTCGAAGTTTTTGTAAATTTTTATAATTATAAAGAATCTCAATTTTTTTTCCGGTGGCTATATATTTTTGCCATTTTGAATTTTTTTCTTTCACCAATATTTTGAAACCACGGTTCATGAATATGCACTACTACCTTTCTTTTTTTTATAATTTTAAACAGCCATTATTGTATATTTTAGTTTCGTCGTTTGTAATAGGTAAATGCAGAACTCAGATAAAATGCTGGTTTGTCAATAAGCTGGTAAAGAAAGCAATCATTATTATTTTTTATAAACTCTTTTGCGGAATTATCAGGCCTCACTAGCCAACTTGCCCCGTTTAACCACTTAATATTAGAATAGTTAAAATTTTCTGCTAATAAAATGTTATCGTATTTATTTAAGACCATATCATTAGCATTCTAAATTATTTGATTAATTTTATCATTTGTGATTACATCAAAATTAGGTGATCTATAACCATTTAATATTAGAATAGTTGAAATTTTCTGCTAATAAAATGTTTTCGTATTTATTTAAGACCATATCATTAACATTCTAAATAATTTGATTAATTTTACCGTTTGTGATTACATCAGAATTCGGTGATCTATAAATGTACGCAATAAATACTTCAACTTCATAAATTTTTAAACAGCATGTTTGTTCAATTTCTGTATCGCTTAGTAAGAATTCCTCTATTTCATACGCGATTATTTTTTTACTCATATATAGCCAATCCACCTCTTCATTTTTTCTTTACTTTTTCTAAATATTTGATAGTTATCTACTGCAGCTATAGAAGTTTATGTAAACCAAGTCTCAGTTATCAAAGCAATGTTTACTTTTTCTGATTTAATGGAAGCTTCAAACTCTTAACTATATAAAAACATTTTGTTGTTCAAAGAACAAGCGTTGTTGTAAATAAAATTCAGCTTTTGACTGATTTGTCATAAAGATTTGTTGGTTTAGACGCAGTGAAAATGTTTTATGCTTTATATTTATATATATATATATATATATATATATATATATATATATATATATATATATATATATATATATATATATATATATATATATATACATATATATATATATAT
>NC_061158.1:9475187-9540187 GCF_022113875.1 Hydra vulgaris | reverse complement strand
AAGAAT
The DNA here is from genome assembly GCF_022113875.1 of Hydra vulgaris. NCBI lineage: Eukaryota > Metazoa > Cnidaria > Hydrozoa > Anthoathecata > Hydridae > Hydra > Hydra vulgaris. The sequence continues at coordinate 9,540,181 of NC_061158.1, read as the reverse complement.
GAATTTTGATTCATTAAATCTGAGGTGATTTTGCATATTACAAAGTAAAGTTCACAGTGAAAGTGGCAAAAAAAAGTGTTTGAAAAATTAAAACCATAAAATTTATTTTGAGTAATATATAAAATGATATATGTTTTTATTTATTTATTCGACTGAAGGAAAGAAGCAGAAATTTTACTAAGTGTGGGTAGCAATAAATTAAGTTAATGGGTGGATTTTAACGACAAATTGCAAATGCATGGCAGGGAAAGTGCATCAATTAAATAGTTTAATTTTTATTTTTTTTTCAACAAGTATTTTAAGAAGTTTAATCGGTTATACATTTTTGAAATTATAGATTTGGCTTTGTGTGTAGTCACATCGGTTCTTTGTTGTTTAAGCTTGTTGCGTGTGCACAGCTCGGTTTAAATAAAATATCTTGCACAAGCACAATGTGCAGTTGGAAAAAATCACGCAAATCAGTAACGCCAGCCCCACTAAAATAAATAAATTTTTCTCGACCAAAGAAGCGTGAAACTCTTTTAAATATAAGTGACAATGAAAACTCACAGGGTGAAAGACCTTACAGCTTTAAGGGTCCTACACCAACTTCAGATAGTAAAAAAAAAAAAGTTGCTAGAACTCAAAAAATAAGAATGCTGCTATTTTTAAGTCTGTAGACATTAAAATGGAGACTGTAGCAATAAATTCTTACAAGCAATGAGTCGCGAAAACACATACAAACATAGTTGTTATAGAAACTAGATTGCATGTTCTTCACAAAAATCCATGTCTTGGTGCTTCACCTGATAGTATGGTGTGTTGCGATTGTCATGGTTCCAGTGTAGTGGAAATTAAGTGCCCATATAAGTATAGAAAAGGGTTAAAAAGTTGGAAAGCAGATACGGATTTTCCTGTAAACGTTGACAATACGATAAAGAAAACACACCAGTATTACTTTCAAGTGCAGCAAGAAATGTATATTACTAATACTACATACTGCCATTTTTACATTTGGACCGAAGGAAAAAATGAAAACGATACGATGTCAATAAATGTTCCGATTGATAGGGTCTTTTGTGAAAAACTGGAAACTGGAAGACAAATTCTTACTACCTGAAATAGTGTCTAGAAAAAATGATCCTAATAACCTTTTGAGCGATCAAAAAATATTTTTTAAACTCTTACTACCTGAAATAGCGTCTAGAAAAATTATCCTAATAACCTTTTGAGCGATCAAACATACTGCATTTGCAAACGCTCAAGTTTTACACCAATGATTGGATGCGACGGAAAAAGCTGCAAAATAGGATGGTTTCATTACAGTTGTATTGAAATAAAAAATGTCCCTAAAGGTAAATGGTTCTGCAAGGAATGCATATAAATAAACAAATAAAGGATATAAATATTTATACATATATAGGATAATAGATAATTATATTTATTAATTACAAATATTAATAATTATTATTATACAATATATTTATTTCCATTGGTATATTTTTCATTGGTTTTACACAATCATTAAACAATGATAAATGCCGCAAAAATAAATTTGCATTTAGCAAACCAGTACAAAAAGGTAAAAGTGAATTATCATCTTTTAGTTTTTCAAACCAAATATAATGAGAAACAGATGATGTTATAGCTTTGAATATCGTAATCTTTAATTCAACATTATTTTTACTCAAAGCTTTGACTTTAGAATGTAGCTCAGCAGCAAAATTAATATCACCAGTCTGAGATTCTAAAAACATGATTATGTAACCATTTATTTTATCAAAGAACGAAAGTAAAATCTTAAAATTAAATTAAAACTTATTTACCTTGATTTAATTTGAAAGGGTCGACTGATGTTACTGCATCCATGACTGACATCTGTTCATTTTCAGCTCTTGTTTGAGATAAATTATCTTCAGTATTTTTTTTTGTTCTTTTACAACTTCTTTCAAATCCTTCAATACTTTGATGTTTTTTTGAAAAAGATTGCTGTCTGTATAAAAAAATAAATAGAACATAGTCAGGAGTATTAGGATTGTCTGATTTTTTGCCTAAAAAAAGAGAAGAAAAATAATTAAAACCTTATTTGTTTTATTAAAATAAAAGAAGTTATTTTAAATTAATTAAAACAAAGATAATAATAACATTATAAAAACTTCTAGTTATCAAAAGAAAAAAAAAAATGAAATGAAAATGAAAATGAAAATGAAAAAAAATTAAAATTAAATACCTGAAATAAAATGTTTACTACATAATCTGGCGTTGTCAATCATATTTATTGGCCAGTTTTCACGTTTTAAGGCTTGCAACCATAAAACTCTTCTGTTTTTTGATGTTTCTGTATTTCCAAAAGGAATGCGGTAAAAACTCAAGTTTTTATCGCCTTTTATTCTATTATTCATACACCCTACAGCTCAACAACTGTCAGGCATTAGATTTTAAGAGTTTTTAAAAAACGTTAATCTAATTAAGTTAGCAAGCAGATTATTTATATCAATGTTTGTTTAATAAACGTTCCCTATGTTTGCAAATTTTATGAAAGCGCTTTTAGAAATTTTTCAACTATCAGAAGTTGACTTACAGTTTCCTAATTTGTCAACCCTTTGCTTTTCTATAAAAACCCTTTTACTATTATTAGAACTTAATATTTGAAAGCAGTGCCGCTGAGAGGGAGAAGCAAAAGAGCCATACGTGCCCCGGGTGCAAAGATAATAGGGCAGCCAAAATACGAAAGACAGAAAAAACGATAATGAGATTTTATTTACAAAAAAGTAAAAAAATTGTTTTATGAGATATAAAATAAATTTGTTTGGTGATCTGCATGACACTTTTATTTGCATTTCTAAAAAATTATAGTTTAAATAATTTATCTTTTTAACATAGGTGAAAAAAACAAAAAAAAGGAGAAAAAACTAAAAAAAAAAAATATTAAACTTGTCTAACGATATTGAAGAAAATACTACGACTTAACCAAAAAATTCATTTTATCCATAAATCTTATAAATGCTTTTATGATTATTCTGAAAAATAACTATTTAAAGATTTTGAAAATAAAAAAAAAATTAATTAACTCTAATTGCTAAGGTTTAACAACTCCCTACGGATTGTTAAAACCTCAACGCAAATCAAATGTCACACCTACTCTTAAAAAGTAAAAAACATTATCAACAACCTGATGTCTCTCACCTATATCGTGCAAGGTGACCAAGAGAGTAATCATAGATTTGATTATGAAACACTATGCACAATCAAAGTCTCCACATAAGTTAGTACATTACAAATTTCGCTCACAAACCTGATTCAAACAGCGACTTATACTGCAATATAAAATTGCTTATCATTTACCATTAAAATTAAGACGGTAAAAACTGTTTCTATAAGATTCTTATTCTTCTGGTCGAAAGAAGATACGGCTGACAGGTATCACCACAATCTTTTCATAGAGCAACTTTAACAATAACATTTAAAGTCCACATGACTTTAGTAAGTATACAACAAAATATTTTTTTTTAAAAATATTACGAGAAGATTATACAAAAACTTTGTTTCAATATATATATCAGGGCCGACGAAACCGGAAAGGGCAGGGGGCACGTGCCTCCTCCCCACTTTTTTGCTAGACGACCATTTGTTTTTTTTTTTTTTTAAGAAAAGATTTTTTAACGAAATTTTTTTCAAGATATAGAGGACTTTTTTCACAAATTGATGATTGTGTCCCCCCTCCCTCCACTTCCAACCCGTGTCGTCGGCCCTGAATATTAAAAATCTTTAATTAAATAACGTTAAAATAAACATACTGTAGCATGTCAAATATATATAGTAAAGGTATGTAAGATATACGTTAGGCTTTCTCAACCAAATATTCACAAAAAGCCTGTAGACTATTTTCCAATCTATATACATTCTAATTTGAATTTAGCTAGTAAAAAAGCAAGAAAATAGTGTCTTCAATATTAGTTTCATAGAATCTATTTATTATTCCTAACCAGTGTATGTGCTGCATAAGTCTTGTGAATCCAAATGCGGTTCTCTAAAATAGGGATGTTATTTAACAACATTAGAAATAAAAATAAAAAAATTCATTGACTTGTACAACTGTACATGCTTTTAAATTAAAAACATACATGCTTATAGGGACGCCTAATTGCTGCAATGCTTCGGGCGTCTTAATGAAAGCTCTTGGCGGCCCTATTTGGAAGAACCAAACAACTTTTGGATAAAATTAAACAACAATGAATAGTAGTTAATTGTCCTCGTTTGTTGTTTTTAAAAGTATCACCTCAAATTAATTTATGTATGCATCAAAATCAATGGTATGTATCAATCACTCAATGATCTCTCAATGAAAAATCAAAATCAATATGTATGTATCAATCACTCAATGGTATATTAGTGTATTGGTATATAAGTATAATCAATCAATGGTATATTGGTATATGGAATATTGGTATATTGGTATAATCAATCAATGGTTTATTGGTATATTGATATAACCAATCAATGGTATTTTGGTATATGGTATATTGGTATAATCAATCAATGGTTTATTGGTATATTGGTATAAGCAATCAATAGTATATTGGTATATGGTATATTGGTATAATCAATCAATGGTTTATTGGAATATAGATTATTTTCTTTTTATAAGCAAAAAAAAAAAAAAAAAAATTCTTCAAAAAATTCTTCAAAAAATATTAAGTTTATATTTTTTATACTTTTTTAATATATATTGATATAAATTTTTCTTAAAATTGTTAAATTGTTTATATTATATTTCTATTATTTTCTATTATTCTATTATTTACTATTTTCTTCATCGAAATAAATGAAAACTGTTTTTATGTAATTTTGATTTTTTTTGTTTATTATTTTGCTTTGTGTTCATTTATTAATGAAAATCAGTTTATTATTTTATTTTTCCAATTTGATTGTATTATATTTGATGACGTTATTTATGATGTTAATTGACTTTTAAATATATATTGTATACGGATTATGAGGGGTTTGGCGATGGGACATTTTTGTCTTCTTCTTGCGACCATTTGTATATTTTATGAAAATTATTTCTAGACGAATTCAAAAAATAAAAATCAGGGTAAAATAGAGAGAAATTAAATTATAAAAGAGTTTTACGTCTATACCAATCCACTGATAAAATCTCTTACAAGATATCATTGCAAATTCTCGTTAAAGAAAAGGCGGAAATAAGTTATATAGTTCTTAGGGCTAAAAATTTGTATATAGGACTGTATTTAAAACATGTTTTTAAGCGGCCAGTTAAAATTAGTAATATTTTCATTAAATGAAAACATTTTGAACTAGACAATGACTTAAATGTTGCAATCATAATGAAAAAATTCTGTCTTTGAAAAAAAAAAGCATTTATCACTAATTCATCAATGTTTCTACCCAAGCATTATTATCTTACTATATTATCATATATTACTATATATCTATACATATTATCTTACCTTAAAGATTTTTACTCGAACATAAATAATTCTACCCGACCATACGCACTTCAACACAAACATAAATACTTCTATATATAATTACTAAAATAATATTTGTGTTTAACTTTTTAGTTGAATATAAAGTTGTTGCTAAGCAAACATTACGGTTGCTACTTAGTAAACAAAAAAAGTTCGACCTTTTGCAGTTAAAAAACAAGCTTTTCATACGGCGTTAAGAAAGTTTAACATTTTTATAACATTAACTCATTTTTTGAATTTTTCAGATAAAAATAAAAATTGCGTTTAGTTGTATTATTTGAGAAATCCAAGAAAAAATATGCTAATCATATACATTCATATACAAGATAGCCTTATGTAGAAGATTTTTTACGGGATGTTATATATATATATATATATATATATATATATATATATATATATATATATATATATATATATATATATATATATATATATATATATATATATATATATCAGCCGGTAAATATTTTCAAACTATTTTTTTAGAAATGAGTTATAAAGAAGAAGATGAGGCTTTAGAAGTATATGAAGGATCTAGAAATAATAATGGGGAAAGGCATGGGTTTGGAAAATGTTATTTTACCAATGGTGATATATACGAAGGTCAATACGAACATGGAAAAAGACATGGCAGTGGAAATTACCAGTAATTTTTTTTCTTATAAAAATAAAACGTTTCATAAATTATGAAAAAAAAAGTAAATGAAAAAGTAGTTAAAAAAGTATTAACATAAAAAGTAAACACTTAATAATGTGTTTATTTAAATCTCTCTTTTTTTTAACAAAATGTTGTTAAATTTACTGTTATTAATGTGATTATTTAAGTCTCTCTCTTTTAATAACACATTTAATTGTTATTATATTTACTGCAAATTAAAGAGTAACATGTTTAATGAAAAACAAAAACAATTTTTCTTCAGTGATGGAAACAGTAATAATGCATCATAGTAATAAAATGGAAGCAGTAATAACTTATTGCATATCTGTTTTAAATTTCACCATAGTGTACGACTTTATTAGTATTGGCACATTCATTACACTCAAACTAACTTAATATGTCTACGTCAAATGAGAATGTCGTGTAAAAAATTGCAGTGAATTGAACTTGGGACAGAAATACTCTGAAGTGTTTGCCTAAAATTTTTTTAACTATTTTAAACTAAATTTAAGTTCATAGACAGGTTTTAAATTTTTTTTACTATTTTAAACTAAGTTTAAGTTCATAGGTTTTAAATTTCATCAAGTAATCTTTAGGCGTTTGAAAGTAATGACCATGTAAAGTATTCTCTCCAAAATTTTAAATTTTGCAAATTGTAATAATTACAAAAATAACAATTACAAAAATAATATTTGGTTTTGTATTAATACTTTTAATATTTGTTAATTATAAATATGAATAAATGTTAGTAGCATACTGTTAATACTGTGTTGTGCTCTTTCTTTAAAAGTGTTTTGTTTTCGAATTGCTTTTTTGTGATCTGAAACCTGTGTTTTTTAAGTTGTTTAAAATATGCGTTGCTTGTTCTAATAAATATAAAAATTTAATCAATCATCACATTTTAGTTTTTTTAAGGTTTGTTTCTGGAGCTCAATACATCGGTGAATACCAAAACGGTAAAAAGCATGGCTGTGGAACAATTAACAATCCGGATGGAAGTAAATACGAAGGGCAGTGGTTTAATGGTCAAAAAAATGGTAGCGGTACGTACCATTATGTAAATGGAGATATATATGAGGGCGAATGGAGTAGAGATCAACGTAATGGTCATGGAAAATATATATATTATGATACAGGTAAAAAAGATAATTATAACTTTACTAACGTAATATTAAAATACATAATACATAATATGTATTTTTTTTTAAACTATTAGAACTAATCTCTAATAGTTTTATACATTTTATAAAAAATACTTTCTAAAACTTTATAAAAACATTCTATATAAAATACTTATATACAACTGTTTAATACAAACTTTCACTAACAATTACTATCGAGGTGAGAAATGAGCTCAAGCAACAGCTCGTAACAATATTTTGATACGAGCTTTTGCTAGACGTCTTTTTTGGTCAAGATTGCTTGCTATCACCTAAACTAAGGGTATAAACGGATTATTAAAATCTAATATTAACAATGCTGTTAAACATAAATAGTTTGAAATTTTTATTTAAGTTTATTGGAACTACTTTACGCTGCCAAAAAATAGAGCATTTTACTTACTATATAAACTCAATATTGTTATATATACTATATATAATATATATAATATACTATACTTCTAAAGTCTTACTATATTTTTTTAATAACATACTTATTATATATAGTTGTAAATAACATTATCACCATGATTTTTATTACCACATTTTAAACAATATTTAAAATAGTGTTTTAAAAATATACACGAAATACAACAGGTGATATTAATCCTACATACTAGATTTCTATTTATTAAAAATTGTATACTTTTGGCTTGAACTTTCTGAACTTGTCATATATCTAGTTATATCAATAGTATATTAATAGAATATATAGCAAAATACATACTGAAACTTTTTTAAACCCTGTGTAATAGGATTTAGAAACTAATAGTTTATAAATAGTTCTATTACTGGTAACAACAAGAGATAACTTCAAAACAGCAACATCATGATACTCCAGCATAATGGCATCGAGAGACATATTTTTTGAAACTATCAAATCAAACTTTGTTAAACTTTTACCAAGGACAAGAAAGTCAATTTCAAATTGGTATGCTGGATTGGATCAGGCCGCTGACAGCTTGCGAATATATATATATATATATATATATATATATATATATATATATATATATATATATATATATATATATATATATATATATATATATATATATATATATATATGTATGTATATATATATATATATATATATATATATATATGTATATATATATATATATATATATATATATATATATATATATATATATATATATATATATATATATATATATATACATGTATATATATGTATATATATATATATATATATATATATATATATATATATATATATATATATATATGTATATATATATATATATATATATATATATATATATATATATATATATATATATATATATATATATATATATATATATATATATATATACATATATATATGTGATATATCCTTAGTAAGGTATAATTACAGAAAATTACTCCTTCAAAAAAAATTGTATGAAAAGTCGTTATTTCTAATATAATTTCTTCCTATGAAAGTATAAAATTATGTGTTATTAAGGGTATATCATATATCCTACCCTAAGGTTGAAATTTGTACCTTTTTTTTTTTTTAATGTGTAATTATTGACATACTGTAACAAAATCGCAATGTTTAAAGTATAAAAATTTTCGTTAAAATGTTTCAAGAGACTATTTTTAATTGGAATTTTATTTTTTGAGCTAGATGAAACAGATCACGGGGGTTAGTAAAAACGTATTATAAAATTTTAAAATACTTTTTGTAAAATTATAAAATTTTACTATCATTAAATACTCGAGCATTTAATAATAAGAAAGCATCGAAATATTTTGTAAGAAAGCAAAATTATTGCTATCAATAGTAGTAGCAGCCAAGGCAGTAGTTTTTTGACAGTCAGTAACTATAGTTGCTGACTTTCTACTTTATAAAGTAGAAAGTTTATTATGTACCGTAGCTAATATTAGAGGTTTTCTCTCACTCATAAAGACATACGAAAAAATTTCATGATTAAATGGACAGATTCCGCTAACTTGAAATCTGCACATATGTTTTTTGGTGTCTGTCAAAAAATAGTATAGCGCACTGAGCTTGGAATGTCGTATGTGGTGTTAAAAAATATTTTAAGTGAAAATTAGACTAGCCTCTCTAATGACTGTATCTTGTCAAGCAGTAAGGTAAAGTAGGCAGTATAACAATCCTATTGTCCAGTATAATATTCCTATTTTTTAAATTCTAATTCACTCCCAACAAGGCTGCAAGCAATCAATATTAAGTTAGGAGATTTTTAGGAAAAAAAATAATAGAGATAAAGAGCCAAAAAGCGGTTGACAGAAGAAAAGTTGTAGGTTGTTTATGTCAGGAAAACATGAAGATAGAGAGAATCTCAAAGAATTGAATTGCGGGTAAAAGAATTAGACGACTATAAGTACTTGCAGGGACAGATACAGTAAACGAATTAGACTTAGCTGAATAACGAGTCAAACGAGAATGAGTTTTAGTTGATGTAACTAGAGATGATTACTCCTTTGAGCAGCAACCATGATAGTATTTGTAGAAAAGAGAAATAGATGCAACTTTACGACTATGAAAGAATGGCTCAAGATTAGCAGATAGAGCGGGTCCAACTACGTTTACAATGCGTTTTTGAACCTTGTCTGGAAAAAAAAGAGCATCATCAGAAGACCAGCCCAAATACGACAACATTATTCCATATAGGGATGAATAAGAGATTTATAGAGGTAGAGAGTGGAATCAGGAGTAAAAAAATGACAATCACAATAAAGAGAAGCAAGCTTAGTGGATCCTAACTTAGCAATCGATTGTATATATGGTTTCCATGAAAGTTTAGTATTAAACAATAATTCAAAAAAAATTTTCAGATTTTTTTTTCAGATAATTTTTTCTTGAAATCAAAGGTTCAAAACTTTGACAAGTTGGTCCACAAAAAACAAATCCATTTTGTTTTATTTTTTTGCTAAAAAAATCTTCTGTGGTTTTTGTACAATTGTACAACCTGTCTTATCTATATTCAAAATATACTTTGCGGTAAAGCCGTTATATTAGTACCGAAATGTAGCTTTGAACTAGGGATGTACCGGATTTCCATAAATGTAGTTAATAAATATAGTCCGCCATTTATAAATATAGTCCGCCATTATGAGGGGTTTGGCGATGCGACATTTTTGTCTTCTTGCGACCATTTGTATATTTTATGAAAATTATTTCTAGGCGAATTCAAAAAATAAAAATCAGGGTAAAATAGAGAGAAATTAAATTATAAAAGAGTTTTACGTCTATACCAATCCACTGATAAAATCTCTTACAAGATATCATTGCTAATTCTCGTTAAAAAAAAGGCGGAAATAAGTTATATAGTTCTTAGGGCTAATTATAAAATGTTCATAAAAGTTTTTTTATGAACCTAAAAAGTGTTATAATTCCTAAAAATGCTTCAAAATTGTCTGTTGTTATTCAAAACTTGAATATCTTATTTACACTTAAATCTTATTGGAAACGAATTAAGGAAACATAAATTATTATTTTACAAGTATGCTAATTTCCTCTTAACACTTTTATATAAATAGTATTTTAAAATGTATTTACTTTATTTAAGAAAAGAAAAGCTAAATAATACTTGTTAAAAAATTTAATCCGCCATTTATGAAAAGAGCAAAAGCAGCTTCACTTTTCGGATCGAAGTTAGAAATCTAGTTTATATAATATATCATTGTATCAAGCTAATGTTTATGCGCTGAGTTAGCAGAACCTGTGTCTCGTTAACGCCGTTTTTCGCAAGACGAAATATTCACGCGAAGCAAATTTTTTCGCTATGACGAAACGCTGTTTTGATTTCCACTTACCTTCTTTTGCGCTACTGTTTTTTAGGTGTCAACAATAAAAATGGCAGCAATAAACTTATGCTGTATGTTCAATTTTTAAAAAACTTAACTACTTAGATAAGTTTTTATATAATTTAATCAAGTCAATACATCTGTTATAGTATACTATAACAGATGTTTTAACTTGATTAAATTATATAAAAACTTATCTAAGTTGTTAACTATTTTAAAAATACTGTATTTTAATATAAAGAATTTTATAAGGATAAGTTTACATATATGTAAACTTATCCTTATAAAATTCTTTATATTAAAATACAGTATTTCTAGGGGTTACATATACCCTCGTTATTCAAGTAATATAAAAAACCGTTAAAAAACAAACAAATAATAAAACTTCAAGATAATGTGTTCTTGCGTCTTCTTATTTAAAATTAGGTTTTGGAAATCTTATTTTAAATAGGAAAAGTAAGGTTTTGGAAACCTTTTTTTTTTTTTATCAAAGACGCAAGAACACATTACATTGAAGTTTTATTATTTGTTTGTTTTTTAACGGTTTTTTATATTACTTGAACAACGAGGTTATATATAACCCTTAGAAATATTGTATTTTAATACAGGACCGACGACACGGGTTTTAAAGTGTGTGTGTGTGTGGGGGGGGGGGAGGGCTTAATTGTAAAATTCTAAAAAAAGTCTTCTACACTAAAATTTTCTCAACAAAAAAAGGTCTTTCAGAAAAAAAGTGGGGAGGGGGAGAGGGGAAAAGCTCCATCCCGGCCTCCCCGTGTCGTTGGCCCTGTAATATAAAGAATTTTATAAGGATAAGTTTACATACTATAACACAATTTCCTCATGCTTCAAAGTGTACTTTGAAGTCCGTTAGAGTACACCAAATGATACTGCCTGTTAAAACTCATCCCTATTTTTTCTATTCAATAATTATTTTACATATTATCTATATTTAAATTTGAGGTCTTAAATTCAAGTTTTGCAAACTCAAGAGTAAACTCGATGTCCGTAAACACTCTTTCTCGTTGTATGAACTTGAAAGTTTGAACTGGTTGAAATTAAATATGTTGTTACCACTGTAGACGGCTAGCATATTTAACTAAAGAAAATCATCTGCTAAAAACAGAATGTATTTAAGCAGTTATGACTTAAGTACTAAAAAATAACAATAATTCAATTTGAGAACTTTCTTTAAATAAAATTATAAATAGTTAAATGATTGAATTATCTCATCATAGATGTCGAAGTGTGGAATCAAAGATTGGTCTGTTTAACTTTTACTTTAACCCAGTCACCAGCATAGTATCCGCTGTAATTATCTGGACTTTTGTTGGTTACTGCATTTTTAAATCTCAATACATTGTTATCTCAAAATTTTTGATCGGGTACACCCCTAGTTTAGGCTGTGATCTAAAGTAATTTATTGCTTGGTTTACTTTATTAAAACAAAGTCAAAAGGTTGCACTAAATGATTGAATTATTAGTCAGTTTATGTTTGTCAACTTATACTATCTTTAAAAGAACTATATGCTAACTGATTACCTTTTCCAGTTTATTCTAATAACATTTTTTACAAACTTTATCAAAACATTAAAAAAAAATTTAGTGTTTTAAGTAGTTATCAAATCTATAAAACATAAAAATCTAGACTTTTAACAACTTTCAATTACAATACTTAACATCTTCAATTTGAAAAACTTTGACTTCTTATGGACACATTGGATGCAAGTTTGATGTTGCAATACGTTTTCTGGTATTCCAATCTATGACAATAAGTTTATCGTACGAAATGTAAGCATATTTACCATATAATAATTACATGACTAATGTTAATGCTACCAACTAATAATAACAATATTTAATTAAAAGATTTTAATATTAGTTGTTAGCATTAAGCACAAAAATATAAAATATTAAAGAATTAAAAATTTCAATTCTTTATTTTTATGTCAATTTGTTTCCGGCTTCATAATTCGGCATTTTAATTAAGAATTGTAATTATACCGATAAACAAAACTTTATAAAAAGCATAACAGAAGATTAAAAAATTACAACAATCTTCAATTATACAATTTAACTTAATTATCACAATTTATTTTATCAAACAACAAAATAGGATTTAAGGAACAAATTGTTCCTTAAATCATCTAAATTCGTTTGTAATACAGACTTTCCTCGATGGTGTTATGAATGGTGTTAATAGTTCATAATATGTCTGGTTTTAAATAGACTTTTTTTTTTAGGTTTTTACATAAATTTTATTATTGCTAATTTCTTATAGGCTTTATTATAATGGGTATTTAATAGGTTCTATAATGGAAGGATTTTGGATGAACGGCAACTTAAATGGTACAGGACGCATTGTACATAAAAGTTATCGCTTTTGTGGAGTTTTTGTTAATGGAAAACAAGTAGGAAATGGAAGGTTTAAATATTACTTTTTAGTTGTCTAAATTAAATTTTTGTTATATATTACTAATTATTTCATTAACTTATTTGTATGTGTCTGTGCGTATATACGTGTGTGTCTGTGTGCGTTTATATAGAGGTTGCTCAAGATTCTTGAATATTGGGTAAGTCCATAATATTATTATAGCATTTCTTCAAAAGTATGTCAACATGGACCTCAAAAAAATCGTATATAAATTTTTAAAACAATAATCATCTTATACACAGGCTATTATATTAAATTTTATTGCAGAAAAACAATGTTTTTTGGAACTGTTAAAATTATTAAATATAAATAGCTTTTAAAATTTATTATAAAATTATAACTTTGCTTTTTTTAAAACCCAAGAAATCTTTTTAAAAATATTGAGGCATCATAGTTACAGAAACTCAAATTCATATAACATTTATTTTAATTTTTAGTTATTTCTTTGATAATGGTTTGGAGCAGCAAGGCTATTTTCGAAAAATAAATAAAGATCAAGTTGAAAATAAATGCAACCAGTCAGAACTTGAATGGAGTCCAACAAAACTTATTCAACTAAAAAAAATTTAAACAATTAACACAAAAGTTGAAAGAAGTAATTTTTAAATATGCATCTGTTAAGCATGAAAAAACTTAGTTATGATGAATGCTTATGTAAAAATTTAAAATAATATATATATATATATATATATATATATATATATATATATATATATATATATATATATATATATATATATATATATATATATATATATATATATATATATATATATATATATATAAGTAGTTATAAAAAAATGCGTGAATTTTAACCTGCTTCTTTACGTGACATCTAACACAAGCGACTGCAATTCACCAATCTTAAACAATAGAACAGTGAGTGATAGAGTAAAAATGAAATTAGAAATAGGTTCAATGTCAAATATGGGTATAGTAAATTAAATAAAATTTGAAATATTCCATTTGAATTATTGGTGAATTCGAACTACATCGGAAAGCGTTACTTAGAAAAAAGTTGCAAACAAACAAAAGTTGCTCTTTAAGATGTTGAAGGAAGGTCAAATTTTCATAGTTTTTTTACTATTTTCATATTGAAGCAACTTTTTGTAACAGTATCAATAAATTGTTACAGTTACAAAAAGTTACAGGATAAATGGCAAGACATTTTTCACCTTTCTGAATTTTTGAAAAGATTAGTATATATTTTTAGAACAATTTAGAAATAATCATTATGATATTATCATGTTAGAATGCAAACAAAAAACGGCTTAAAATTGGTTCAAAACCCAAAATGAAAAATTAATGCAAAAGAAAGATAATACCTAAAAAAACAGGAGAGGGAACTCTTTTTTTAAATCAAGATGAACAAAAAACATTTTTTTTTTGAAGTTGTTGACAATATTATATTCCAACAAGATGACCGATTTAATATCATTGATTTTTGATTTTTTTAAATGGAAAAACCTTAGCAACTATACCATTCGTAGATTTGAAAAAAAAAACTACAGCTGTTAGTTGCATTGTATATTGTGAATTGAATTCAACACAATTATTTTAATTATTTTAATGAATTTAAATCTTCAAAATGTTTTGAAACTTCTTAAATTCTAAACCTCATTTAAATATTTAAATATATATTACATATTGTATTGAATATGTATTCGTATATGTACCGATTTGTAAGTTTTTTTTTTTCTGATTTATAAACTTTGTAATTTTTTAATTTTTTTCAAACTTTTTAATTTCACACTTTTGCCTACAAAAGAGTTTATTTCATAAGAGTTTAATTAATTTAATTCTAATTCAGAGTCTACTTCATTAAAATTTTCTAGTTAGTTTTATTTCGCCAATATAAACACATTTTACAGTGTTACCCTTAAGTTCTAATAAATATATATATAATTACAATCTGACTGGGACAAGTAAAAAAACAGTCTTATCATCCGTTCGTGAAATAGAGAAAAAGTTTACAAGTTCTAGTATTATATATAATATTAACTCTCTCAAATTCTGAAACTGATTTTATTGATTCATTGGTTAAGATCCAACTGAGTTGTTTACTACACACGTGAAATATTTATAATGGGAGCTATTCCGCTGATAAATCTTCCAACTAGGGTAACACGAAACTCATCAACTCTTATTGATAATATTGTTACAACAGACATTTTCAATTACAGCATTCAAACAGGTATTGTATAATCTGATTTATCAGACCATTTTTCTATTTTCTTAACATTTAATGCCGGATCAAAACATACTTTAACAACAAATAAAATTACTAGAAAGCGTTACTTTACGTTAAATTACTAGAAAGCGTTTATTTTTAACGCAAACAACATTTATAATAAATTCTTTGAAACTTTCTACTCAGTGTATGAAGCAAACTTTCCAGTTTCCGAAAAAAGAATAAATACTAAAACATCAAATAGTCCCTGCATTACAAAAGGACTAAAGAAATCATCTAGAACAAAACAAAAATTATATATAAAATATCTAAAAACAAAATCTCCTGCAAAAATAAGAGTTATAAAAAGATCTTTAAGAAGACTCGAAAAAAGTTGAAAAAAATCTATTATTCAAATTTTATCAAAAAATTTCAAAACGACTCAAATCGCACTTGGAATCTAATAAAAGAATTAACTGGAAAATTAAATATATGTTCAAACTCCGTGACAACCACTATTAATTTTGAAGACAAAATTATTTCCAAACCTAATGAAATTGCAAAAAAATTTAATAATTTCTTCACAGAAATTGGAATAAAACTTTCAAACAAAATTCCAACTACTGATAACTCATTTATATACTTTTTATCCACTAGGCACGATCTAAATACTAACAATGAATTATTGAATGAACTAACTCCCGAGGAGTTTGACTTAGCTTTTAAATCTCTTAAAAGAAATAAAGCTACTGTCTTCGACGAAATAAATAGTAACATAATTATAGATTGTTAAGAAAACCTAAAATATATACTTTTCAAAATTTTTAAAGCATCTTTAAAACAAGAGATTATTCCGGACAAATTGAAAATTGCAAAGGTTATTCCAATCTACAAAAATGGTAACAAAAAAGATGTGTGCAACTATTGCCCCATTTCAATTCTTCCAGCTTTTTCAAAAATCTTAGAAAAAATAATTTATAATGGACATATAAATATCTTAATGATTATAAACTGTTAAATATTACATGGAAAACTCATATTGACTACATTAGCAATAAAGTTGCTAAAAGTATTGGCATATCTATTTAAGATCAGATTTTATTTAGATAAAAAGAGTTTAATGCAACTCTACTACTCCTTTATACATAGTTATATTAACTATGCCAATATTGCTTGGGGAAGCACAAGCAAAAGTAAATTGCAATTTTTATATCGTCGTTAGAAACACGCGTTTAATATATTTTAAAAATCATTTAACGCATTCAAATATTTTATTTAAAGATGCGAATGTCTTTAATGTATATCAACTCAACATTTATAAAATTTTGAGTTTTTGTTTTAATCTAAAGTTTCAATGTAAAGATGACTCAGCACTATCTATTTCTATCAAAAAAATAAACAAATATATTTAGCGAAATGATAATTTTTTAAATGAACCACTTTGTCGTACAAAGTTTAATCAATTCTGTATTGGATATCGTGCACCTTATCTCTGGAACAAAATTGTTTTGAATAATTTTGATTTATTAACTTCATTTGAACTTTTTAATAATAAACTGAAAAAATTTATTTTTTCAATAAAGGATATAATGAATTACTTCTAATATGCAATAACGCACTGTATAATATTTAATTTTTTATTTATTTTTGCTGTTGTTGTTGTTTTTACGCTTTTAAAAGGTTCTGACTACAAGATCAATGAGATCTTCTATCAGAAACCTTGTTTATATTTGTAAAGCTTTTATTTATAAAGTTATTTATATAATTGTATTACGATTTATATAATTGTAAACTGTAACACCATATAAACATAAAAAAACAAAAAAAAAACTTAAACTAAACAAAACTTAATTTTCAAATCCAATAACAATTAAAGAATAACATAAAAGTTAATTAACATAAATTGGCAATTCTTTAAACTATATTTAAACACTGTTTAAGATGTTTGATCCATACCTAACGTTTCACTATATCTTAAAGAATTCTGGAGAAGCTGAAAGTGTATTGTGGAACTTCAAAATTTTACTAAACACCTTGAAAATCATAGAGATAACAGGTCTTCCATCTAATATCCATATACGGTAGATTATATACTGTGTTTAAAAGACTTTGATTATAATACTTTTTATTATTATAACAGCCTAGCTAATTTTATTACTTATTGTAATAGCCTAGCTTATAACTATTTTATTACTTATAACTCTTGTCACAAATAAATCACTATAAAAATAACTACCTATTATTAAATCTGGCATACCTACATCAGTATTTGTACTTGTGTTGAGTTCATTAAAAGGTTTTTCTAATAATACTCTGTTTTTGTCTTTAGGATTCCTAAACTAGTAAAACTTTGTTTCATAATATCTGTTGAACTTTTTTTATGTTGCAGTATGTGCAAAATAATGTTTTTCTATCTTGACAAACCTTTTTTTTTAAGAGTGAGTTTTCAGGCTTGATCAAAGTCACTAAACGTGTTTTAACTTGTACTAAAAATAAACATTTCAAAAATCAATTAGCAAAATTTAAAATATCTATTTCCTAAAATTATGTATGAAGTTTGTATACATGGCTATGTACAGGGTTCGGTGGTACTGAGCATTCTTCAATTCGGGTACCCCTACTTCCCCCCCCCCCCCAACCAAAAAGAAAGCCTGCGTAAATTTTTTGATTTACGTAGCCCAGTTTTTGTTTCTTACAAACTATTTAAGCACATTGTAGAAGATTTCTTGCTAACAATAAAAACAGCAAGATCACTGGTTTGTTCTTGAAGTATGATTGGGCGCGAATTCTAGATGAGCTTCAATTTACTGAAAGAACGCTTGAGCGTTCACTTGAGCGTTCTTTCAGTATTTTTTTAACAATTTTGAACTTTTGAATTTTTTCAACAAGCTGAATTGGGCAAGAGGTTTCACTTCAGAGTTAGCAGCATAAATATTTTTTATCTGAAGCACTTCGTCTATAAGTTAATTTTCAGACCAGTCAGATAAATATTTCTGAAAAATGGGAGTATGGCTGAAAAATGGGAGTAAAATGGCTTCAGACAGTGGCTTCTCTACTTCAGACAGTTTTTGTTAATCCCACAAAAAGAGAATACCAAAGATTTCCTAAATGGCTTTGAAACGAGCAATGAGTCCACCAATCACAGAATCAAAAAAGTGATAAACCACATTTAATTTGCTCCCAAATTAAATTCGACAAAGTTTTATTTATTTTTGAAAAACTATTGCGCTTCACTTTTGGTGGATTGGAAATCCAGAACTGATCTTTGCATTATCTCCGGTTTCTTCCGAAATTATTTTCCCAAACAGATTTGATGTGACTGATCAAAGCTTCAATATTTTTTACCTTCAAATCAAAAGTTGCCTTTATTGCCTGAATTACCTAATTGCCACATTCACCAAGAAAAAGTATCACATCTAAGATTTGTTCAAAGATTCTTGTTTGGTTTCAGGTGGGTGCTTCATTAAGGATTTAGTGATATACAAAATGTTTAGTTGACTGATCAGTTTTCATTAGAATTTTTAATTCACGCCTCTGAATGTAGCATTATTTATGGGCTTATGAATGTTTATGCTTAGGAACTTGACTAATGAGATTTTTTTACTTATTTCCATATCTCCATCGACCTATAGTAGCAAGAGATAAAGGTGGAAATCGATTTCCACCTAAAAATATTCTACATGGAAAGCAAAATGCTTTTATCTTTGCTGGGCTAAATACAAGCAAACTTCCAAGAAAGATTTTTAATTTAGCATTTTTTTTTTAAAACAGACATTAGAAATGATTTTTCAGTCTCTTTTGACATATCAAGTGGAATGTAGATGTGACCAGCCCTCAGAGTCATTAATGTCAAATAACTGCAACAACACTGCTCCAAAATTGCTAGTGGTCTTTGTAGAAGTATTTTCACTCTCACCAGTTTGACTGTCTTCAAATCTGGCTAGTATATTTGTACTGTCACTAGAAGATTGTATTTTAGCGTCATCTTCTTGTAATTTTAACATCAAATAAAGTTTGTCTTCCTTTTTGCAGAGCCGCTTCTTTTACTTTGCTGATTTTTAATTTCAATGCTCCTAATGGATACGTGCGTTTCATTTTCATTATTTCCATGAGCTTTTATTTTATTTATATTACTTACAATATTACTAGCTACTTATCGAAGCTTTTTAGGAAAAGATTTTGTTAAAAAGCAAATGTAATTAACGCTCTTTTAATTTTTAATTTGTTAAAAAGCAAATTAAAAAACGCTCTAATGTAATTAACATAGAGTAGCTATTTTTTATCACCTGAAATAACATTGCCTATCCAACATATAGTGCCTTTTTTGGATAGCAAAAAAGTATAAATGACTAAACGCTGACTTTGCTGGTTTGAAGTTAAATCATGAGTAATACAAACTCTTTGTTTTACTACCAAGCTGAACAACAACCAAGCAATCAAGATGACGCAAAATACTAGTATGGCAACACCCAAATACGACCAGAGTACAGTTTGCCATGGTTCGCTCTTAATTAGCTCTTCAATTAACACAGATTTCATCAAATCATTTGGACTAATTTAATGCTGTAGCATGTGAAATGAGACTGGCTATTGCACTACTAATATTTTTTGTGGCTTCTTTAGCAGAATGACCCTATTGAAATATATGTATGTTGTGCAAGTGCATTTATATAAATGTGCCTAAGATTTAAATGTAGATTAATAAGTCGCAAAAAAGATTTTAAAAAGTGTTTAATTATTTTTGTTTACACCCAATAATTAAAACTTTAATAATTAAAACTTCAATAATTAACACTTTAATATTTAAAACTTTAATATTTAAAACTTTAATATTTAAAACTTTAATATTTAAAACTTTAATAATTAAAACTTTAATAATTAAAACTTTAATATTTAAAACTTTAATATTTAAAACTTTAATAATTAAAACTTCAATATTTAAAACTTCAATATTTAAAACTTTAATAATTAAAACTTCAATAATTAAAACTTCATTAATTAAAACTTTAATAATTAAAACTTTAATAATTAAAACTTTAATAATTAAAACTTCAATAATTAAAACTTTAATAATTAAAACTTTAATAATTAAAACTTCAATAATTAAAACTTTAATAATTAAAACTTTAATAATTAAAACTTCAATAATTAAAACTTTAATAATTAAAACTTTAATAATTAAAACTTCAATAGTTAAAACTTTAATAATTAAAACTTTAATTATTAAGTGTTAGCAAAAATATTTAAGAAATATTTTTATGTGCTTTTTTTTGTACACTTTTTATGTACAATTTTTTGTACAATTTTATGTACACTTTGGCACAAATTAGAGTTTTCTCTAGAGCATTTTAAAATGCTCTAGAGGAAACATAATGTGTTGCCATTTATGAAAAGTTTTTGTTTAATTTTATTTTTAAATTGGTTAAAAAAAGAAATTTACGTTCCATATTTTAGGTCCTCTGTTTGCAATTAAGAACTTACGAACAAAATAATAGATTTTTGGTTGAATATAAATATCTAAACTAAACAAAGGTGGGTGCTGTTAAATCAACTTTTAGAATAAAAATAAGCACCAATCACTAAAAAATAGAAAATAAAGCAATCTACAGGGCAAAATCAGGAAATGACACTTTTTGAAAGTTTTTTACTAATTTATTGTGCAAATTATAGGCTACTTTCTGTATTAAATTTGAACAAATTTTAGGGTTCAGTTTAGCGTAAATTAGACTTTAATAAGAGTTAAGAAAGACTTTGAAAATTGATTTTGTTTTTTTCTCAGTTTGTGAAATAATGACATTTTCTGTTATTCTCCTGATCCCCTCACTTACGATTATCCTTAAAGAATGTTTTTATTTACTTAGTTGTTGATTTATTTCTGTTTGCATCTTCATTTTTTCCATCAAAATTGATTGACGGCTAGTTTTGTCTAAGTGTTTTCATATGATTAATAACTGTGTCTTAATATGACCTATAACTTTAATGTTATCACAGAGAACACTCTACAGTATTTTATTTAACTTTTTCTGTTTTTATAATTTATAACTTATGATTGATATCTTGTGTTAAACTCAAAGTTATGTTTTAAATAAATCAAGATTTATACACGTATACTCAGGTTACCCTGCTACTGGTAAAATGTAAACCAGTGCAGCCTATTTCATGTCCTGCTGCCTTGTAGAGACAAAGTTTCCCGAACTCTGTGGTAGCTCTCAAAGAGGCTGATTCCACCAACAGCTGTAAAAAATAAGAGTATTAACAGTGCCATGTTACGTATGGTGTCCCTGTTCTTTCTTTTGGTGCGCATTGTCGAGATTACATTTGGAACTCTTTGTTACGTCTTTAGGCTTATCAATAGTAATGAGGCAATTGTTAGGACTATTAAATAGTGTACTGAGTACTATCTGTTCTCCAAATCTATTATTAACTAATATTTGTGGTCTTCGAAATAACTTTTTTTTATTGATCAACAAAAAAAAAAAAAAAAAAAAAAAATTCTATAAATACTAAAACGGGCACTACTCTGAAAGAGCTAGCTTCTCCTGAGCCATCTACTAAAATTCCTTCTCGTGTGACTCGTCATTCAATTAAGTTTCATCGTTTTATTGTGACTGTTCCTAAGTGCTCCAAAAATTCTTATTTGTCTAATTTTTTCCCTCAAACACCAGTTCTTTGGAATTCGTTCCCTTTATCTTGTTTTCCTGATTCATATAATTTGCAATGATTTAAGTTGTCTGTTAATTTTGATCTTGCTCTATAAATTTTACATTTTCTCTTTCAGTAACTTCCTTCTAATCGTGATTGCTTGCAGCCTTGTTGGAAGTGAAGATGTTTTGAAAAAGAAAAAATTATTGCTTGGATACCAGCGCTTGGCGATAAACCATCTGTATTCATATTAAAATAATTATTGTATTTATATATTTATATGGCGAAACATAAAAAAAAAAGAAAAAAAGAATTAATTCGCGGCAATTATACATCTCAACTTTTGTTTAAGTTTAATAATGGAAGTATTAAAGTTC
Source organism: Hydra vulgaris (assembly GCF_022113875.1). Classification (NCBI taxonomy): domain Eukaryota; kingdom Metazoa; phylum Cnidaria; class Hydrozoa; order Anthoathecata; family Hydridae; genus Hydra; species Hydra vulgaris. The sequence continues at coordinate 9,517,483 of NC_061158.1, read as the reverse complement.
TATGAAGTTCAATGGTTTAATTATCTATTATAGCGCCTTAAATACTCCGAGAATGTCAAATTACTGTAAAGCACAATTTTATATTCTCAATGATTAAAGAGAGATAAAAAAGTGTGCGATTGTTTTGACTGACACACGTTCTTAAAAAAAATATATATTTTAGGTTTCTTAAGAACCAAAAAGTAAGTGGTGAGATAACAAGATTGGAGTTAATTGCGCCTCGTTAAAATGGTATTTTACACCAGTTAGTGAGAACAAAATTCCAGGCAACTAAAAAAAGTTTGCGCGGTTTTGAAGGTTAACATTTAGAAACACAAAAAATGGTTTTAAGTTAATTGCTTTTAATTTGACTTTAACTTAAATAGCTTTTTTTTTTAACAATAGAAAAAGCGTGTGACCGCGCGAAGTGATTGACTTTATGAGATCAGGGGCGGATTCATGATTTTTCTCGTATTTCCCGGTAAGTTCTAAGCTCCAAACTTTGTTATGTTCATACTTACGCCATATGACGGTGTTTTGCCGAAGTGCCTCGCAACAAAAATACTAAAAAATTAAGCAATTTTTGGCATAACATCCTCATAGGAAATAATTATAAACATACAAAAGTTTTGAATTAAAACTTACTGGTAAGTTACTCCACTCAAATACCAAAAAACCTGCGTCGTAAATTTATCAAATAAAGATGATCTCATTTTAAATATAATACTGTATACTTTTTATCTATTTTTACAAAATAAAGTAAAAATATGATTGATTATATATTTTGAAAAAAAAAAAAAAAAAAAAAAAAAAAAAAAAAAAATCAATAAAAAATTTATTTTTTATTTCTGTGTTATATTCAAAGCTTATAACCAAACATATTAAATATGATATAATTGAAAGGCCTCTTCATTCTATGTTGAAAAAATTAAACTAAAAAAATATTATTTGAAAAAAAATGTTAATCCTTTTTAAGTAAAAAAATGATTTTATATTTAAAAAAAAAAGCTAATCCTTTTTAAGTAAAAAAATGATTTTATATTTAAAAAAAAGCATTTACAAATTAATCAAAAACATTTTATTAAAGTAATAATCGTTTATACTCCATTTGTAAAAAAATGAGTTTTATATATATATAAAAAAACAATCTACAAATTTATGACAAATAATAAAAAAATTTTAGAAAATGTCAATAGAAAAACTCAATCTCAATATGTATAAAATACTTTTTATATTATTCTTAAGAATTGAAATTTATTTTACGATACAGCTAGAAACCACAACGCTCTTGAAGAATTGTTTTAGAAACACTAATGACAGAGCAATTTATAGCAGCTGTTGCTATTGGAAGAGAACAAACTCTTTTATATGAATTGTTTGCAACATTATAGCATTCAACAAGTTTAGATTCAGTAACATCAACAAAATCATCATCATCATCTCTTCCTGATCCATACTGATCTGCTCCTTCAACTGACACCATTCCTCCTACAAGTAGTATGCTTTCATTATATGTTGCAATACCCATGTAGGCCCGAGGTAAATATAAATCAGCGATGTTCCTCCATTCATCTGTATTAATGTCAAATACTTCTGCAGAACGATAATAAGACCACATTGCATATTCTCCACCAAAAACAAATATTTTGTTTCCAACACATGCAGCACTTGCACCTGCTCTAGGTGAACTTAAGGAAAAAATTTTAGACCATTCATTCATATATGGATCATAACATTCTACGCTTGCTAAAGCTTCATTACTTGGACCATAGCCACCAATGGCATATATTTTTTTATGAGTTGCTACAGCTAACGCTTTTCGAGGAACCTTTAAATCAGCAAGTTTTATCCACTTTCCAAGATTATTAGAGTAACGTAAAACTTGAGAAACTGATGCTCCATCAATTTCTCCACCTATTAAATGAATTTCCCCATTAAAAACACAAGCAGCATGATTAAATATTGGTTGATGAGTTTTAGAACACTCAAACCACTTATCAGTAGAAAAAGAAAATCTTTCTACACTGTTAATAGCACCATTATCATTTTGCCCTCCTATGCAATAAACTTCATTGTTTAAAACAACAGATGAACTTTGATATCGATTAAATAAAAGTGGAACAAGTGGGTACCAAAAATCTTTTTCAGGAACATAACAAAGAACCTCATTAGTACTAATTCTATCTTGATTTCCACTAAATGCAACTATAATTGAAGTTAAATCCGAAGCTTTTCTCGGTTCATGTTTTACTGCATTACAAAATATGTTTTTTCTTTCTGGAAAGTTTAATATATATTTAATTTGATTTAAAAAATCTAAACAAGCATTATCACAAACAATATACTCATTATTTTCAATAACATCTGACACAAAATATTTAGATGTTTGCAATAAGCGAACAGATTGTAAAAGTTCAGAAAGATATTGCGCTCTTTCTTTAACATCATAGAAAAACCATTCCATTGCTGAAAAATAAACATCTTCTTCACATTTTACAGCTATCTCATCAGAAGAAAGAATTCTAAGAACTTGTTTAAAGGTAAGTGTCTTGAACTCTTGATATTTGCAAACATCCATAAAATGAAAAAATATAAACTTATCAGCTGCTTCCCTCAGAGATTCACAGTTAAATTTCTCAGCTAAAGATGCAATTGATAAACAATTCGACGGACACAACCTTCTTTCATAAAATCTACACACTATTTCCTTGAGATTAGACATTCTCAAGATGTCAGAAGCAGCAATAAGTTGAATTACATTCTGTTCACTAACACAAATTTCTCCCAAATAAATAAAGTTTAAAATATCTTCTATTACCTCAGAACTGATATTTGATATGTCAACTCGAGAACCTAGAGTTGGTTGAGAATTCGGATTTGATGTAAAAATCTCCAAAAAAAAAGGACTTGCAGAACACAAGACATTTCGATGTGCAAAGTACTCTTTAGGAGGAGAAAATAAAACAACGTCACACATAAATTTTTTTTTTCTGAATTCAAATAGACACAAAGCTAGCTTTTTAGAATGGTTAGAATCAACTTGAAATTCGCCTTTTACATCAGAATCCATTTTGTTCAGGCTGGGTGCTGTAAACTTTCCACAAATACGATAAACAAGATATGGATCTATTACATTTTACAGAACACTAATATAAAAGTTAACACTAATATTTTTTTGTTTAAATATTATTTTTTTTTAATTTTAAATTTAAAATGAAAGGTAATTATAGAAACAAAAAAAATAAACCGCTTTTTCACTATGAAGAAAGTAAATTTAACTAATTGAAAAAATATATAAAGATAAGACTGACTAAGAAAACGCCGAATAATAATAACGAAAAAATTATTACGAAATTAATTACCATGGATACGACGCAAGATAGTTTTGCTTCTTTAAATAATGGCGGCTTCTAAACATGTGATCCAAAGAGTTTAAAAAAAAAAATGGTGTATTCGCCTAAAAGGCACGTTGAATCCATAAAACAGCTTATAATTATTGCATTCTCAAATAAGAATTCAATTATTAAAAAACTTGGTTTAACACCCCAAGGTAAATAAAATTTCAGTTTTTAACGTACTCTAAATTATTAATTTTACATTATTATCACTAATTAATTACATTGAGGATATATAATTATATAAGTAAATATTATTAATCATGATTTTAAATTTAATAAAATTGTGTTGGTTGGGTTTAAAATAATTCAAATTATTTTTGCAGACACAACATACTTTTTTAGAGTATTTGCAGACACAACATACGTTTTTAGAGTACATTATCGGAGTTGCTTTTTGACAGTTTTTTTTTACTCTCAGAGTAAATGAAAAACTCTCAAAAAATAGTGTAATTGTTAGTAGTTTTTTACACAGTCTCAGACTGTGTGAAAAAGTGACTGTGTCACTGACACATTTTTAAAACTTGTTTTTGATTAAAATTGAGGCTACGTTCTTCTATGTAATAAAGGGTAATAACTCCAGATATTGTAAGCTGATGTATTATTTTCTAGTATTTGTTTTATTTAGTGCACTTTTGAACTAAAATAAAATGCTAAAAATGTATGGACTTGTCAAGATAATCATTAACATTACTTATATAAAACTAACTTTATCTGTGAAGCTTCCATAATTATTAAATGAATTTTATATATAGTTTAAGAAATGAAAAAGAACAGCTCATAAATATTTTATTAGTATTTTGGTATGCATTAGTTTTCTATTAACTGTTTTTAGATTATTTTATTACTTACACATAAAGTAAATGTATACAAAGTCTTAGTTAAAGTCATTTTTAGAAAAAATTAATTGCACATTTGTGCACCCAAACTTATTGATGTGCATGAATATTATTCTAGTAGCTATTTTCTTTTATCAGTTTGCAATATTTTTTATAGGATGAATACTATAATTATAATATATAGATAACGTGTTAATGGTGCATTACATCTTTTTTCAAAATAGAATCATTAAAATAAATGAATTTAATATGACATGTTGCATGATATGTTAGTCACACAATTGAAGATCAAGGGAGCTAGAGGGGGTTATAGCCCCGGGCCCCGCAAATTTAGGGGCCCCTAAAAATTTTAAAGGAATTTTTTTTTTTATTAGTCATTTTTAGGCTCTGGCCCATAAAAATGCCTCCAATTTCATATAAAACAGCTATCATCTTTTCTTTCACCATCTCTATCACATTTCTGCATAAGCCATGCATATATATATATATATATATATATATATATATATATATATATATATATATATATATATATATATATATATATATATATATATATATATATATATATATATATATATATATATATATATATATATATATATATATATATATATATATATATATATCAACCCTCAGAATTAGGGTGGGCATTCGGCAATGTCGACCTTAAAGTGTTTGAGGTTAGCAAAAAATTGTCGACCTCTAACAGTTTGAGGTTGGCAATTTGCTGACTGTTTTTTTTCTAATTGCAAGGGTTGAAATATATATATATATATATATATATATATATATATATATATATATATATATATATATATATATATATATATATATATATATATATATATATATATATATATACAGGGGCTATTCTAGACAGTTTTTGACAGCATTGACCATATTTGAGTTGATGCTGTTAAAAATGGCCCAAATTAAAATTTGAGGACCTTTTTTTTTTATATATTTTTTACGGCAAATATTGTTACTTATGCAAAAAAAACACCAATTTTCCGGAAAGCTCGTTTTTCCTAAAATATGCCCTGATATATATATATATATATATATATATATATATATATATATATATATATATATATATATATTATATATATATATATATATATATATATATATATATATATATATATATATATATATATATATATATATATATATATATGTATGTATGTATATGTAAAGAGAGAGTTAGTACACATCCATATCTTTATATATAATTTATATGTAGATGCAGTATAGTTTTAATTTAAATGTCGATGTAATATATTTTGAAAAAAAAAAGTCTTATTATTTATGCACATATATATATTATATATATATATATATATATATATATATATATATATATATATATATATATATATATATATATATATATATATTAAAGTTAAAAATGTTCAAAATAAACTGCTACTGTACCAAAATATGCAGTAGTACATCTAAAGTGTGTAAATGAAGCCACATAAGCTGTAGTAGATGAAGCCAAAAGTGATCAGAAGATTCATAATTAAAATAAAATTTAAAAAAAAACATGATTATCAAAAAATGTTAGTTATGTTTATTCTTAATCTAATGTTAATTTATTTTTAACACAAATAATACCTAATCTTTATGTCTATTAATTATACATATATTTTTGTGATTTTTTATTTTAATATATGGTTTTTAGAGGTGTTTGAAATATGGGATAACGTGTCACAGTTTGTTGAACATCATTTGGAGAATAAAAAGGTAAAAAAAAATTTATGAATAGTTTTTAGAATTATTAATAAATATAAATTAAATGATATATATATATATATATATATATATATATATATATATATATATATATATATATATATATATATATATATATATATATATATATATATATATATATATATATATATGTATATATATATATATATATATATATATATATATATATATATATATATATATATATATATATATATATATATATATATATATATTTATTACAAATGAATACATTTTATAGGCTGTAAAAATACCTGGTTTGGGAGTGTTTACTTTTACTTCAGTCAAACTTGATGTATCACAAAAAAAATTTATTCTTATACAAAAGCCTGTATTTGTTATATCCGAAAAATTTGCTCAAAACCACAAGTTGTCACAAGTAAAATACTCTATACCAGGTTTGAATATATTTTTTAGTTATTTATTTATAAAATTCAACTTTAGAGTTTATTATTTTACTCTTAGGTGTGTAATTTAAAAAATATCTCGTTCTTTATTTTTGCTAAATACTATAAAGTTCAGAGGTAATGAGGCCTAGAGCTGCTTAAACTTCCTGTTCAAGTAATTAAGAAGTTAATTAAAAAAAAAACAGTTGAATATAAAAAGCAACATAAAATAATTAAAAAAAAAATTATATAAAAAAAATAACATTAAATTTTCATTCTAAAATATCAAGGCTGTAGAAACCAAAATAAACTTTTTAATTTATATTAAAATATTGGGCAAAGATAATTCACAATTACCATTTTGTGCTCAAGTAGTTGATTTATTAAAAATAATCTAGTTAATGGCAAATTTAGTAATCATCTGATGAGTAAACATATAAAATCAGCAGATACAAACTTTAACATTTATTATTGTTATGGATTCTAATTTTTTAGATTTTAGATATTAAACCTGCTCGGCACAATCTTAGCAGCTGAAGTCATTGAGTTAATTGGTGAAAGGATTGATTTGTTTTCAATTTAAGGATATTGTTGCTTCACTTACTGATGGAACTAGCTTGATAAATAAATTTGCCATGTCAAAGATTCATTAAATTTGCTATTGTCATGCTATTTATTTATTTGTAATTGATTTAAAAAAAACAACCCTTATACAATACCAAATAATATTATTGCCAATCAAGCTGATAATATCATTAAAGTTAAATTCGATGTTTGAAATTTGCTAACTATAGTTCAAAACTTGCCAACTTGAGTGCTGAATGTACTAATGTGCTAACTCAAATGCATATATAACAGCTTGGGGGGGGGACACCCCTACATCTCCGTACAGGATAGTCCTGCTTGAGATTTGTGGAAGCTCAAAGGTGTTTCAAGATCTAGGATATTTGCGACAAAAATAAGAGGCATTTTAAATGATTTTAATGTATTGAATATTATGTGCTATATTCATTCAAATAAAAAGGTATTTGTCAAACTTAAAATTAATAAATATTCTATTGTTAAATAAACATATTTTTTAGATTAATTGTGCTTTGGTTGAATAATCAAAGTACAGTTAATTAACTTGTACATTCTGAAAATATAAGTAAATATATGATAAATATTAGTTCTTACTTAGCACTGGATAAATAGCAAGAGGAGTATTTTAAACAGGATACAAACATTGAAGAAAATATAAATCTTTGTTTTTCTGGGTGTCAACAATAGTACTAATTGACTGGGTGTCAACTAGCTATTTGTTGTATCTATGCTCTAAAAAAAATATGCATTTCCCAACTTTTGGTCAAAATCTGGTATGCTGTAAAAAAACTAAGAAATTCACATATGCTTAACAAGGAAGCAAAAAAAAAAAAAGAATGTTCAAATTTTGGATGATAAGACATTCTAGGTATTATTAATTTTGGGTTTACTTTGTAAACAATTCCCTACTGTTGATTATATATTTTTTCTGTTCCCTGCAATATGGGATAAAAAAAAACCACATGTTAATTTTCAAGAAATCAACATGAGGAATTTTAAAGGAATAATCAAAATAAAAAACTGATTTAAAGAAGAATTAAAGACCAATGGCAAAAGAAACCACAAAATCATGTAGAAATGAGAGGAAGAGCTGATAATGATATACTTTTAGCTACAGTTTATGTTTTAATTTAATTAACTACCTGAAGCTGATGCCAGAGGGGCCACTACAGTCAAGGAGATGACTAATTCTCTTGTTTATATAATTGTTATTAAAACTCTTTTTCAACTCTTTAACTTCAAAACAAACTTGCCTTGGCAAATTGTGCAGAGAAACAAGTTGAGTGCAATACTTTAAGGGACATGATGGGGCTTGGAACTTCTTCCTTACAACATCAGCACTCTATCTCTGCACCTGGTAATTAATGTTTATGTTAGATTAATTACTCGTCAACTAGGGTGGTTTTAAAAACAGCATATGTGTATATAATAAGCTGGATTTAAAAAATGCTGGATTTAAAAAAATTTTGAATAAAAAGTATTTTAAGGGGTTGCTACCGACTCTCGAACATTAAATAAGTCCATAATATTATTAAAGAAAAAGGTTTTCAAAAGTATGTCATGTTGGGTTTCAAACGAAACAAAATTATATAAAAATTTCAAAAATATATATATTTTTAAGTTGTTTTTAGAACCACCCTACCGTCAACATTACATTCAGTATTTTGTTACAAAATGATTTAAATATCTAAAGATTTTAAAGTATAGAAAATAATTTTAATTTATAAATAACAACAGAGTAATGAGTTTGCCAAGGTTGTTAGATGGTAGGAATGATGTATAACCGAAATAGGAATTATTTTATAAGTAAAATTAAAATTAGAAATTAAATCAATGATACAAGAATTGAATAAAAACTGTAAAGTAGAATTGGAACTTGAAGATCACAAGTGTATAAAATTAAAAACTATTATTTATTTTAAAAAAATGTTATGATTGAATAATCCATAAAAGTTAAGTGTAAAACATAATCCATGTTATGTTATATGTTCGCCTCAGCTCCGATATGTGATGCTGGAGCTGAGGCGAGCATATAATATGTTTGCCTCAGAACATATAATATGTTTTTTTTATTATGTAACAAAATAAAGATAAATAAAATTTGTTGTTTTGATAATATTTTTTATGTTATAATAAAAGGTTTTTTTTATCTTACATCTTACAGTTTTTATTTTCTATTTAAATAGATCTTCCTATAATAGACATATATTTGAACTCAAGGTTATTGAAATGTGATTTCAAATATTTTTTATTTTTAGGTGATATTCCAGTGATTCCAATAAACTATTCAGCTCTTTCTCACAATTTAAATATTAGTCGGGATGTTGTTGAAGCATCTATAAAAGAAGTTGTAAATGCGTTTGCACATAGTATAGAGTATAATCCTACTTGCCACTTAGGTTTTACAACTCTTGGAAGTATTTTAATACATAACAATTTGGTTAAAATGAAGTTCTTGCCTTGCTTTTTAGAGAAAATTCAACAATCAGTTGGGCTTGCGAATATTTTCTTTAAAGTATCATTTTTCTTTAATTATATATTTATAGCTTTAATTAATGTTTTTAATCTCTATCTTGAATTTTGATTTAGAGACAAACATTGCATAAAGACAAGTTTCCATATCAACTACAAAAGTACAATTTTACTTTTTATTTGTTTATTTTTTGTTGTCCATTTAGCTACTAGATTTTTATGATTTTTTCAATGCCTTTCTTATGTTGTTGTTGAAAAAAAAAATGTTACTATTGTTGGTCTGTAAGTTGTTGAAAAAAAATGTTATTTTTGTTGGTCTGTAAGTTGTTAAAAAAAAAAATGTTATTGTTGTTAATCTGTAAGTTGTAAGTCTGTAAAAAATTGAGAAAATAAGTCTTCAATCTCCCAATTTTCTATAGAACCCTCCCATATATTTGAGCATCTATAAGTTTAATTTAAACTGTTTTATGATTATCATACCGAAAAAAAATTTAACTAATGTTACTAACATTTTAACTAATATAAATAGTTTTTTAATTCTTCTTGATTTATTTCCATTGACTAGGAGTGTCCTGGTTATTATTTTTTTATTATCCGACCGGATATCCAATACCCAGATATTTAAAAATTATTCAACCAGATAATGTAATTCAAATCCTAAAATATATATTTTGTTATGACAAAATATTACAAAGATAAACCTTCAAAATAGAGAATAAGCAGGGGATGTAATAAATTCACTGCATAATTACGCAAAAAAATTTCATTGTTAATTGTATGAAGAGGTTTTTTTTTTTTTTCTTTTTTCAAGTTGATTTAGATACCCCAAGATGTCCTTACGGTCTTATCACAGAGCACTGCGGAAGAGCATTTAATAGGAAGTTCACGCTTTCTTTCAAACTGATTTCGCAAAACTTGCCCAGAGGTGGGATTTGAACTACAGATCTTACATTTCTGAGGCAAGTGCGCTACCACTGCGCCACGGCTGTTACGAATTAACTAGTTTAATTTTATGGAAGTCTCTTTTGTAAACGCTGCTCAAGGAGATAATGTTTTCTTTAATCACTCGATTATAGAAAAAGATAATGGTGTTTTAAATTATTGGAAACATGAAGAGAAGTTTTAACTACTAAAAGAATTAGGACTTAAGTTACTAGGACCATCTGCATCTGCTGTATTTTCGGAAGATTGTTTTCATTATTTATGGGAAAAAGTAATCAAGGCTGCCTCAACTTAATTTCTCCACATTGAGATAAAATAAAGAATAATAAGAAATAAATAAGTGATAAAGTGATGAATTTGTTGCGCATATATAATTTTAGTAGTATTTTAATAATAATAATAATAATAATAATAATAATAATAATAATAATAATAATAATAACAATGTTGAATAGAAACCATAAACATTAGACTATTTAAAAATATAACATTTCTAGATTTCTTTTTATTTTCAAACAACATGAATATGAAATATCTGATATATAAAAAATGGATAAAGTTATTATCTGGCCAGATATCGGATACCAAATAATACTCCTAAAAAAGTAACCAACTTTTTATTACAAGAATGGCAGGAAAATGATATTGTACATTTTTTTAAAAATTTAAAGTTTAGAAATAAACATAAAGCAAAGATTTGTTAATAGTTATAATCAGTCACAAATGTTTATCAAAAGAGTTTCCTAAAAACTCTCTAAACAAGGAAATAAAATCCAACAGTTTCAAAAATAGTTTCATATAGAAGCATAAATTAAAAGTGGGTAGAATATGAATAAAATTATCTGGATAAAGATGCACAATCATAAATAATAACTGAATATATTATATTAAAATATTAAATTTAGTTATTATTAACTGATACATAATATTTATATTAAGATATTATAAGTAATGTAGATATTTAGTAATACGTCTTTTCAAGATGTAGTTAAACAATAAGATGTAATTGGAATTACCACAATTTAGGAAACATAAGAGATAAGGTTACATGTTATTGAAAACATATAAGATGAAGTTGTTAAATGCTGTAATATATTTAGAAAATGAATTTAATTGATATAATTGATCAGGTAGTTTTATTTTAAACCGATAACCCAGATACAATGACAAATTAAATTGAATATAAATTATTCATAAAAAATAACAAGATTAGGATTAAATTTAAACGATTCCATTAAAAATTATTGTTTTTTTTTTTATTTATTTATTTTTATTTGCATTCACTCCCAACAAGGCTGCAAGCAACCACTATTAAGTTGGGAGTTACTAGGAAAAAAAAGAACAGAGTTATAGAGCAAGGAAACAGTTGACAGAAGACTTGAAAAGTTGAAGGTTGCATGAGTCAGGAAAACATGAAGATGGGAGAGAGTTCCAAAGGATTGAAGTGCGGGGAAAAAAACTAGACGAATAGAAGTTTTAAGAGCATGCAGGGACAGATACAGTAAACGAATGAGACTTAGCAAAATGACAAGTAAAACAAGAATGAATTTTAATTGATGGAACTAGAGATGATAACTACTTTAAGCAGTGACCATGATAGTATTTGTAGAAAAGAGAAAAAGATACAACTTTACGACGATGGGAAAGAGGTTCAAGCTTAGCAGATAGTCCAGGTCCATCAACATTTACAATGCGTTTTTGGACCTTGTCAAGAAGAGAAAGTGAATCGTTAGAGGAACCAGCCCAAATATGACAACAGTATTCTATACAGGGACAAATAAAAGATTTGTAGAGGTAGAGAATGGAATCAGAAGAAAGGAAATGGTGAGCACGATAAAGAGAAGCAACCTTAGCAGAAGCTAATTTAGCAATTGATTGTTTATATGGTTTCCATGAAAAGTCAGTAGTAAGCGATAATCCAAGAAGACGTAAAGAGGAGGACTCAGTAAGAGGATTGCCATTCATTAATATAGAAATGTTGACCATATTATGGTAGTTGTTTGCATTAAACAACTGGGTTTTGTTAGAGTTGAAATTCACAAGCCACTGTGAACCCCAATCTATTACTGAAGTAAGATAGGATTCAAGATCAGCTGCTTGTTCTAGGCAATCGAAAAGAGAAGACTTTTTGTCAAGACAGGAGTATAAAGTTGAGTCATCAGCAAATAGAGCTACTTTAGATGAAAGGTTGTCAGGGAGATCGTTTATGTAGATAAGAAAAAAACAGGGCCCAGAATGAAACCTTGGGGAACCCCAGAAGTTACTGGAAATAAAGAAGAGTGTTTGCCTTCAAGGATGACTTTTATAAACCGGTTAGAAAGAAATGATTTGATAATCTCAAAAACTTTCCCAGAAACACCATATGAAGCAAGCTTATTGAGAAGACCAGCATGCCAAACTTTGTCGAAAGCTTTAGATATGTTGAGAGCAATAGCCCTAGCCTCATCGCCTCTATCTAATGCACAATAAAATCTTTCAGTTACAGCAGTTAGCAAGTCGGCTGTAGAGCGAGAGGATCGAAAACCGTATTGATTGTTTGACATTAGTTTATTTGACTCAATATGAGATGTGAGGAATTTGTTGATCAAAGACTCAAAGACCTTGCTAATAACAGAAAGAAGACTGATCGGACGATAATTGGAGGGGTCAGAATTTTTGAATATTGGAACCACAGATGCCATTTTCCAACAAGCAGGAAAACAAGACTCAGTCAAACACTTGTAAAATAGTTTAGAGAGAATTGAAGAAAGTTTTGGAGAACAATTCTGCAAGACTGTGACAGGAATGATATCTGGACCACAAGCTGTAGACGAGTTTAATTGAGATATGACTTTAGCAACAGAAGCCAGAGTGATTTGAATGTCTAACAATGGATCAACCTGTTTGACTGGAATGGAAGGAAGAGAATGTCCATAAGATTCAAGAGTGGAATTAGAAGAACAGTTCTTTGCAAATAGTTCTGCCTTATCCTTGGGAGAGGTAAATAGATCAGTCTCATAAATGAGAGATGGAATGTTAGATCTACCCTTGTTAATAATGCTGTTGAAGATTTTCCAAAAGTCTTTAGAGCCTAACTTCTGTGATTAGATGCGAGATTTAGTGAACTGAGAATAATGGAGTATAGCATCAGAAAGCACCTTTTTACATCGATTTCTTGCAATAATAAATAGCCGTTTGTTCTCAAGAGAGTTGTTCTTTTGAAAAAGATGAAAAAATTGATTACGATTGGATATAGCAGCCGCACAAGAAGGAGAAAACCATGGAGTAGAATGAGGCTTGACTTGAAACCAATGAGAAGGAATAAAAGCCTGAATCCATTCCAGCCTGAATCCAGGAGGTTACGTAGGAGGTGCATTTATCAGCTGAGAGAGAAAAAACATCAGCCCAAGGACCATCATGAAGAAAATCACGAAAAGAATCCAAGTCAGCTTTAGAATAGTAGTAGGTGGTGCGATGATAAAGTGAGCCCAAAAAAGAAGTACGAGAAGAAAGATTTATAGAGATCATTGCATGGTCAGAACCACCTAAGGGAGAAACTGAATATAAGCTAGGGTGAGAGACAAGACATAAGTCAAGGAGTGAAGGTAAATGATTAGGGTTGTCAGGAAAACGAGTCACAAAGTTAACTATCTGAGTAAGAGATTGAGAAACGCAGAAGTTAAAGGCTTTAGTGCCAGCAGGATCAGTGGTGTTAGAGCCAAGCCATTCAGTGTGATGGGCATTAAAATCACCAAAAACAACAATATTGTCAGAGGGGTAAAGAGAGAGGGCATGGTCAATTTGATCAGAGATAACATCTAAAAGAGTGCATTCATGGGAAGAAGGAGAATGATAAAGAACAAAGAAAAAGGTGATAAAGTGAAAAGGTGCTAGGTGAAAGCACATAAAAGAATGGTCAAAGGATTCGAACCTGATTTCACGAAAAATAGGGGAATTAATGCGTATCTATACCCCTAAACCTAGCATGTGACTATTGGAGTCTTTATGAATCAAAGGATAGTACCCATCAACACTGACATCTAAAGAAGGAATTGCAGAATTTAAATTTGTTTTACTGAGTGCAAGCAAGTCTAGTGAATTTCGCAGGAGGTAAGACTCAACTGATGCAAAGTTGCTTTGCAGACCTCGAATATTTGTAAAAGATATATTAAAACATTTAATTGGGGATGGTTTTTTAGGTTTAAAATATTTGGTTACTTTGGTCATGATTTGGGTTTAATGAGAACTTGACTCATTCATAGATAGAGCACAGCCTCCTAATCAATGAGCTATGCAGTTGTCTCAGTCCTGTCAATTAATCCTAAGCCGTGACATAGGGCTCCTTATGTGGCCTTGACAATGCACACCAAAAGCATTAACAGGGACACCATCCATGAGCAGCATGGCACTGTTAATACTCTAATATTTTGCAGCTGTTGATGGAATCAGCCTCTCTGAGAGCTACCACAGAGTTTGGGAAACCTTACTACCAGCCGGCCTCAGAACCATTAAACTGAGTTTTAGAGCTGTACCCTCATATGGAGATAACAGGAAGAGTTGCATAGCCATTATCAAGGAGGCATAAGCAAAATTCTATGAGTAGAGTCAAGGAGATCCAGCATTTATTATCCTAGGCAGGAAACAATGTAACACAGGTTACATCTACGCCAGCCTAATAGATGAAGAAGGGGTTCGAGGCTGGTTAGCAGAATTTTTCTGCTTACCCCTAAAGTCTTTGCCTATGAGGCCTTCTACAAGACAGTAGCTGGATGCAGTTAACATCTACCCAAGATGAGTTTTTATTAAGACACCATCTCTAGCCTTTACTCAACCATGAGCCCCAAAGCAGGGGAATTTTTAGTCGGAGTTTATTTCTCCTAGCCTTTGCCTAAGAAGAGCACACTCTGCAAGGCATCAGGGCTTGTGGCAGGTGGTACTGGGTTACGTGATACCAGTAGCAAGATTGATCTTGATTATCCTGACCTGACCTGAAGTAGTTAAAAGGAGTTACTTCCCACAACAGTACTTTGAGAAAACCAGGCATGACATTTTGGAAATGCATTAGGAAAAACACTGCATCTAACAAAATACAGGAGTCTAAGGTGAGTGTAGGTTTTGTAGTTGGAGTAAGTAGCTAGTTACTGAGCTCACGCTGCACCAGAATAAACAGAACACAAATAAACATAAACATAAATCAACTTACGAGTGAGTCAACGCCGCGCCAGAGGTTCTGACAGAACACAAACATACATAAAAAACATAAAGTAACTTACGGGTGAGCAAACACCGTGCCAGAGGTTCAGACAGAACACAAACATACATATAAAGTAGATTACAGGTGAGCTAATACAGTAACTAAGGCACCTCCAACTATATTAAAAAAAAAAAAAAAAAATATTACTATAGGCATGACTGATATAAGATAGTACTGATGACAGGAAGCACACTCCTTCCAGCTTTTGCTTAGAAAGCAAATCCTGCAAGGCAGCAGAAGATGGAACAGGCTGCACTGGGTTACATGTTACCAGTAGCAGGATGATCATGAAGACCATACTCCTGACCTGACATTAGTGTTATCCACCTAAATACCAATCTTTAATATTCAAAGTTGTTTTGTAATAGACTACTATTTGTTGTACACAATCACTTCTCATTATGTTACTTTTTACCACAGTAGCAATATTTTCTAAACTATATTTTCTAATATATTTTTTTATATTTTTTCAAAACTATTTTGTAAAGCAACCTTTGCTTTAAAATTGCAACACCAAATACATATTGAGAACAATTTATATTTTTACTTTTAATTTTGGATCATATTGTTTACACAGAGCTAAACATTGAGCTGTAAGGTTACTAACATAAAATTGTTCTGGTGAATTTTTTCAAACTCATTTTCCAATTAAACACTACAAAGAGCATTATAGAACTATAGAACTTATAGTCATAAATATTGCTGTAACTACAATTAGAGCTTCAATAGTTCAACCATTAAAGTTATTAAACTTTATTGATTTATGGGGGTAACCAAACACTATTTAAGTTGGGAGCAACCAAAAAACAAAAAATATAATTAAAGAGCAAGAAATGATTGATAGAAGACTTAAGTCAGCAAAACACGAAGGTGGAAAAGAACTCTAAAATATGAGGAACAAAACTAGATAAATAAAAGTTATTAGAGCACAAAGGGAAATAACTTTGTTGAAAGAACAAGAGATGATAGCTTGTTTGAGCAGCAACCATGATATCGTTTTTGTAGAAAAGAGAAAGAGATGCAACCTTACAACAATGGGACAGTGGCTCAAGCTGCCAAGCTTGAGCTACTGTCCATTGTTGGTCCAACTACATTTACAACTGTCCCAGAGTAGGTCCAACTACATTTACAGTAAATTTTTGGATCTTGTCTAGAAGAGAAAAAGGGCATCATTAGAAGAACCACCCCAAATATGACAACAGTATTCCATACTGGAATAAATAAAAGACTTATTCATTCCTGTATGGAACTAAAAGTAATGACAATGCAAGGACAATGCAACAACATTGCAAGCACAATGAAGAGACGTAACCTTAGCAGATACTATTGTGATCAAAAAGTAAGATGAAATTGTCATTTAAAACTCCTGGACATTTATGAAGGTAGGTAATTTTTTTTTCCTAGGTTGGTAAGACTGTTTATAATAACTGCCAAGCATCTGTTTGTCAAAAGGTTTAATTATCTCTGAGTTACACATGTTTTTGTAAACAACCAAAAGTAAATTTTTCGATTTCTACAATGGGTGATTTTGTTGAGCAAAGAACTTGCATCAAATTTTGGTTGTGGAATAAATATGGAATGTGGAATAAATATGTAATGCCTTGGGTGATCAAACTATGGTACAAAAATACGTTTATAAGTGGTACAATGAGTTCAAAAAGGGCCAAAAACGTGTTGAAGACGAACCCCACTCTCGTTGACCATCAACATCTACAGGTGAGGGACACAAAAAAATCAAAGATTTGGTGCTTGAAAATTGTTGATTGACAGTTAGAGATCTTGCTTATAGTGTTAGAATATCATTTGGCTCAGCCCAAACCGTTTTTAAGAATGTTTTGTTTCTCTAAAGCGTCTCAAAAGTCTTGATTGGTGCCAAAATCATTCAATTTTTTGGATAATAAGCGTCGCATTAATGTGTGTGAGATTTTGTTGTCTGACTATCAGGACCACTTGAAATGCATTATAACTGGAGACAAGACTTGGATTTATGCATCTGACCTTGAAACCACCGACCAATCCAATTAATATCATGCAAAAGGTGAAGCAAGACCAAAAAGACCACGGCAAAATTGATCAAAAATCAAGGTCATGTTGACAGTTTTCTTTGATTATGGTGGTGTGGTGCACTATGAATTCCTTCTGCTGGGCCAAATGGTCAACAAAGAATATTATTTAAGCATTTTGTGTCAGTTGCGTGAAGCTATTTGTCTGAAATGACTGCAATTATGGGTGAATAACTTTTGGTTCCTTCATCATAATAATGCATTATGTCATACTGCATTGGTTCTTTGCAACTTTTTTGCCAAAAACTCGACTAATATCATTGTATTCACCTGATTTGGCCCTGTCCGACTTTTGGCTATTTGGCAAATTCAAAAGGCCAATGCGAGGTCGTCGTTTTGACTAAATTGAGGAGATAAAAACCGAGTCAAAGAAGGTCTTGAGGGCTATACCGGAAAAAGACTTTTCTGACTGATTTGAGGACTGAAAAAGTGCGTTTTATTGGACAGGGATTACTTTGTAGTGATGAAATTTGATTTGGAAGAATAAATAAAGAATTTACAAATTCATGTTCCTTTTTGATCACAGTTATACAAAGGATTGTATATTAAGTTTCTATGAGAGGTCAATAGTGAATGATAATCGAAGAACATGTAAAGTTGATAACTCAGTCAGGGTGTTGCCATTCATCAGTATAAGAATATCAACAATAATGCAATAATTTTTTGCAGTAAACAACAGGATGTTAGATATATTTTTTATGCATTTTTACTGAGTTTTGTTTGGGTTAAATTTCACTATGTTGAGCAAAAGTTTTAAGATTTAATAATCTCAAAAACTTTCCCAGATGTACCGTATGATGCAAGCTTATTAAGTTCAGCATGCCAAATTTTATCAAAGCCTTTGATATGTTAAGAGTAATAGCCCTAGCCTCATCGTCTTCACCTAATACATAGTGAAAAGAAATTATTATTGATTTTCACTGAGTAATTTGATTGACAAATGTCTAATATCTCATATCTTGATGTGAGATATTAGATATTTGTTAATTAAAAACTTGAATACCTTGCTAATAATTGGGAGAAGACTGATTAGGTGATAGGGTCATAACTCTAAAAAACATTCTTTAGCAAATTAGGTCGCTGTGTGTAAAAACAAGTCAAGCACAGTATGACCAGAAACATGGCAGGGATAAAGATTTAAGCGAGTTAAGAAATGCTATGTTTTTTTTTTTTATTTATTTATTTTTTTTATTTGTCAGTGCGAAGTTTAATTCTAATTAAAGAATAAAACAAAATTTTTTTTTTGTAATTGTAATTTACCAATTTTCACTTAGTCTCATTCATAGTTACAATTCCTAACTTAGTTCCTAATTTAGTTATAAGTTTTTTTATCTTGAAATAGACTGATAACACATTTACTATTGAAAGTATTTTTATTTTTATTGTTTATTTTATTATATTTATTTTTGTTTAGTATT
The DNA here is from genome assembly GCF_022113875.1 of Hydra vulgaris. Taxonomy (NCBI): domain Eukaryota; kingdom Metazoa; phylum Cnidaria; class Hydrozoa; order Anthoathecata; family Hydridae; genus Hydra; species Hydra vulgaris. The sequence goes on along the minus strand of NC_061158.1, from coordinate 9,498,392 downwards.
ATTGAAGATGTTTATCTTGAAAATAAACAAAAAAAAGATATAGAAGATGACATTGAAGGTGACATTTATATTATTTTTACGTATATTATTTTATAGTAGATAAGAAAAAATGTAAATACTTATAAAACTAGCTTAAAATAAACATAATAAATGTCAATGAAACATTTTATAAACAATAATAGAAAATTTTTCATTATAAAAGCGTCATTAGGTATATTATATATTATATCTATTAAAATTCATGTTTTGTTGTTTATTCATTTAATCATGTTTACAAATTTGTTTGAAGAATTGTTTAATATACATGTTGATGAATAAAAAAACATTTAGAGGTTCAAAATGCGTAGAGTTCCAGTAACTTGTTCCAATGATATATTGCAGTTGTTCCAGTAATATTTCTGTAGGATTTGGTTTTGCTAGGCAATGACTAGAAGTCTAAATTATGATACTCCCTGCCTTTAGGCTCTTTGTTGTATAAAGACTAAATAAATATGAATAAATTAATTATTACTTACTACAAGTAGTATTACTAAGTAATAATAAAATATTAAACAAAAAAATCATTATTACCACCGTATTGTTTTAATATATTCTTTAAAAATATTTGTGATCTTTGAAAATTTTCATCTGTTGAGTTTTATAAAATTTATCAGACGTAAGTGCTCTTTTGTTAGACCATTTAAATGGGCAGTTTTACCTTTAAATCTTAGTGTTGATGGCTCTTATCCTTTGATTTGCAAAGACTCTAATATTCTCATACTTGGGCTGAGCATGTATGTATTATTTCACTTATTTGTTGTGATATCTGGTTTGAATTGGCTTACTATTCTTATATATGTTTTCTTTTAGCATCTCTTCAGTCAGTCATCTTTTTTATTTTGTTCATTATTGTTCTTCTTTCAATGGCTGCATTCTTTTTGATTTGTTTATAAACAAATTAATCAAGTCTTTTTTTTTCTCAACCAATATTGTTGTCAACTTTAATGCTCATCACACCGAAGGCTTAGCTTTAGTACCACTGACGCTTCTGGCTCTAAAGCTTAAATTTTTGCCTTAATCTCTTGCTCAGATAACTTTGGAGCTCATTTTCTTTTCTTTGATTTGACTCTTTGATTTGTATCTTGTGTCTGATCCTAATATTTGTTCAGTTTCTCCTTGTTCTCCTTTATGTGGTTCAGATCATGATATTATCTCACTAAAACTTTTATCTCGTATTCCTTCTATATCCAATTCACCCTTTCGTTGCACTTCTTAATAGCTTTAAGCTGACTGGGATTCATTTGCTATTTTTTTTGTGACAATCCTCTGGCTAATATCTTTAACTCCTCTACTGAAAGATCATGCTATAATCTCACAAAAACTCAAAAGCCTTTATCTTACACTTCTTCTGCATCTGATTCACCCATAGCACTTAATCTTAACACTTAACACTTAACATAGCACTTAATCTGATTCACCCATAGCACTTAAATCTTAAGGCTGTATGGAATTCTTTTCATTGTTTACTTTATTATGGTCTTTGAGTTATTGATTTTTTTCTCTGCCAAAAATTGTGCTTATTTATCTACTGGTTTCGGAAAGTCTAACATTTCATCTCTCATGCATGGATATGATCTTATTAACTCTCCCAAGGATAAGGCAGAACTATTTGCAAAGAACTTTTCTTCGTATTCATCTCTTGAGTCAAATGACCAAACTCTTGTTATCTTAAAGAAACAGGTTAATTCACCGAAACATTTAAATCATTCCTGCTTCGGTTGTTAAAATTATTTCTTCAGCTCCTGGTTCGAACAACATTCCTGTCACAGTATTACAAGGGTGTTCTGTAGAACTCTCTCTCTCTCTCTCTAAACTGTTTAACAAGTACTTAACTGAATCTTGTTTTCCTGCCAGCAGGGATATAGCATTTATGGTTCCAATTTTTTGTGGTTTAAAACCTTTGCTCTGACTTCTCTATAACCAAGTCTTCTCATGACTATTAGCAAAGTTTTTGAATTATTAAATTAAATTCAGGAATAACACAAGGTTCCATATTGGTTATGTGTTGATCCTCATTTTTACCAGTCATCTCCCAAAAAACATTTTAAGTAGCTCTATTTGCTTATTACAAATCTGAAATGGTGAATTTTAATTCAAATAAAAAGTTGTTTACTGCTAATAATTATCGCAATGTTGTTGATTATTCTTAAATTAGTGACAGCTCTGTGTGTTTGACAACTGAGTTCTCTACTTTCTGAAATTATCTTTCACAAAGTTAATATCTACTAAGATGCCACTCATTATTGCTTTTGTCATATTTTTCCATCTATAACTTTATAAGTTTCTTATTTGTTTTTTTTTTGAATATAATTGTCATATTTTGGCTAGTTATTCTAATAATGCCTTTTCTCTTCTAGGCCAGTTTAAAAATTTTTTTGTAAATGTAGTTGGACCTGCTTCAGCTTTCAAGCTTGAGCCTCTGTTACTATCAAGGTTGCTGCTCAAACAAACTGTCTTCACTTATTCCATTAACACACATTAAAATCAGTTCTCTTGTGACTCATCGTTTAGCAGTTTTGCATACCTTTCCTGTTGTTCTTTCATGCTCAAAAAGTCTTTATTCGTCTAGTCTTATTTCTTGTTCTTCAACAATATTCTTTAGTTTATGCTTTCTTCCAACTAAATAGTGGTTGCTGGCAGTTTATTGGTAGCTAATTTGTTCTCAAAAAAAAAAGCCAATATTTTTAACATCAAAGTAGTGCAACCATCACAATGCTCGTTATTATTTATTTTGTTATACACAGTTTTCAAACTTTTGTTTCTTTTTCTATGTACTTCTTGTTTTGATAAAGCAAAACATAATAAAAGCTGTTGTATTATTTATTACCTCTATATAAAAATATTATAAAAAAATTTATTAGCCCAACCCATTATTATTGAGTATGGCATTCTTAAAGGTTTAAGTTTACAACTAAGTTTTTTTGTAAATACCATACTAAATCAGTAGTTCCGAATACAATATTGATAATTAGAACTTTATCTTTGTTTATAGTCACTTTTAATTAATTTGATTTCAAAGTGCTGAAATCACTTTAAATGCTTTTTTATATATTATATATATGTATATATATATATATATATATATATATATATATATATATATATATATATATATATATATATATATATATATATATATATATATGATTTAAAGGATAACATCTTGTGTGAGAGTATATTTATATATTATTTTAAAACATCAAAAATACGATTTCTCTCAACACTTATAATTTTTTATTATTATAGAAATTTTCGCTGGATTTTAGATACCAGCTTCTTCAGCTTGTTAAATGTTACAGTAACATTTTACTGTAAGATTTAACATTTACTGTAACATTTAACAAGCTGAAGAAGCTGGTATCTAAAATCCAGCGAAAATTTCTATAATAATAAAAAATTATAAGTGTTGAGAGAAATCGTATTTTTGATGTTTTAAAATAATATATATATATATATATATATATATATATATATATATATATATATATATATATATATATATATATATATATGTATATATCAGGCTTGGTTGGGAAGCGGGTGCAATCGCACTCGATTATTGATCATGGAAATAATATTCAGTTGCGAAAAACCGGCCAGATTTTATAGTCGTTTTGAGAACATTTCAAAAACAAACAAAAAAGCGCAATTGAAAAAAAGCGCATTAAATGGACTGATGAGAGACAGTTAAAAAAAAGAAAAATAGCTTTTAACGCAAAAAAAGCTTTAAGCAAAATAAATTTATTAGAGCAATTATTTTTGAAATGTTGCTCTTTTATAATTTTTTTTATAAAATTAGGTGACATTTTTTATATAAAGTAACAATTATAAAGAAACAAATGTTCTTCGATTTATCAGAGTATATATAATTTTTATTTATATACTTATGCCTTATTTCCAGTTGCGGATTGAGGAGGTGGGGTGGGGGTAGTAGGGCTATAGCCCTTGGACTCATACTAGGGAAATAGTCAAGAGGAGCATTCGGTATTTTTTTAGTCATTTTTACGCTGTGGCACATTAAAAAGGACACCAAAATAATGCAGCCCCCATGGCCCTGAAAAGTCCAACAAGATTCAACCAATAAAACTAACGCTAGATGATTTATTTATAAATAAAAAAGTTTTTTCAATAACTGTTTTATGCTTCGTGTAGTTTAAAAAGTTTAACACATTTGAAACAATTCTTCTTAGTAAGATGAACAAATGAAATAATTAAATCATTGAGTTACTTTATAAATTCAATTAGCTAGATAGAAATTAACTAAAAACGTTAAATTACTTTGTGAGGAAGAAGCGGAATTGCTTCACAATAACGCTGATGATGTTTAGTGAGTGGGCTTTATAATTTTAATTAGTATTTAAAACAGAAAAAAGTAACTTTAAGTATAACGAGTTTGTAAGAATGGCTGAAGCAAAAATAATTGAAGTTAGTAAACCAATTCCTAAGAACTTAAAAACTTTTCTTTCTTTGGGGAAAGAATCAGTTATCGGGTACGCTGAGGAAAATGGATTAGTAGTTAAAATTACTTGTATTAACTTTGACGAGTATTAATAATTTCATTGAAAACGCAGTTATTATTGAAAGTATTTTTGTTTACAAAATCAATCACACAAATTGCTTTAAAAGATTACATTTGAATAAAATACACATACATAAAATTACATAGATAAAAATACATTACATACATAAAAAATACATCCCTTATATATAAAAAAAAAAGAATATACTAATAAAATCTATAATATATTTACAAAACGTTGACAAGTTAAAAAAATATAAATTTTAAACATTATGGTAAACAAATAATGTTAGCTTAAAACATTTATAGCTTTGTAGATCATCTACACATCTACAGTAGATGTGGCTCTAAGAATTAAAACAATAGTTCGTTTGATAGTATATTCTTAAAATAATTTAAGATAGAAATCTCACGAAAATGTAACAAAATTCAAATAATACAATTTTTTAAAATATTTCAACAGAATACTCAGAACATTCGGTTAGTATGTTTTAAATACTCTAGAAATTTCGGTTAGTATATTTGGAACCATTAGAATTAGTTGTTTGTAGATTTGGCGGGTTTTTTGTGTTTGCGAATATTCTTTTTTTATTTTTCCGCACTAAGATATTTGAGAACATTCTAGTTTATGTATGTTTCCATGTAAGTCCGTAAAACAAAATATTTTAAAATTTACGATAAAATGAACTTATTATTTTGCGGACAAACAAGGAGACATACATAAACTTAAATGTTCTCAAAACGACTAAAAAATCTGGCTGGTTTTTCGCTACTAAATATTATTTCCATGGTTATCGATTACATATATATGTATATGTATATATACATATATATACATCATGGCCTACTATAATTACACGGCCGGATATCTTGCTTTTCGCAGCGAAAAATTAGAAGGGTAACTTTTCAAAACATAAATATATCGCATAGCTTGATTGGCCACACTTACCGCAATTAAAATTAAAATCTTTATACAGATTTTTGTTTACAGAAGTGTGTATATAATATAAAATTTGTTGGACAAATATAACTTAAGTTTAAAAAATTATATATTTTCCTTTGCCTGATAATAATGTTTCTAAAAACTTAAGAATAAGAGAATATTATATTGTACTTTGTTCATCAATAAAAAATTGTAATAATTTTTTTCAATAATATAATATTTAAATTTGTAATGACTTAATTCAAAGATAAACCTCAAATTGTATACATATATATATATATATATATATATATATATATATATATATATATATATATATATATATATATATATATATATATATATATATGTATATATATATATATATATATATATATATATATATATATATATATATATATATATATATATATATATATATATATATATATATATATATATATATATATATATATATACACACACATATTTCTCATAATAAAATCTCAATTATGTTAACAAGATATATAAAATGATTAACAAAAACCTAACAATAAAGGAAGAGTATACATTAAAAGTATAATAGTTCAGCTGTATAATTTAGCATTAGCTTCTTCAATTCAGTTCAGCTTAATTGATTATTAACTTAACTAATTCAGCTTTAATCTTTTTTTTTTGTCTGCATTTAAAATCCTATACACTGTTCTTTCGAATTTCATCAAAAATGTGTTTCTGTTCATTGTTAAAATAAATATTTACAACAACACGATTTACAAATTTTACATCAATAATTTGATGTTCATCGGATAAGAATGAAGAAGCACAATCTTTTAATCTAAGTACCCAGTGTCTAATATTGCAAATGCTTTGGCAACATAATGTGTAAGATCAATAGCTGGTAAAATCAATCCACCACGAGAAAGTTTTTCTAAATATTGACATTGAAGCTCACCAGATTCAGCTAATAGAAAAGTTTTGCAAACACCACATTTGATCTTTTTATTAAACTTTTTAACAACATAACCAGAAATAACTGTAGCAACTTCAAAGCTTTCTGAATCTTAACTGCGTTCTTCAAATCTGGTAAAATTTCTTGCAATTTATCATTAAATAATTTAAGTAAAGATATATTACAACTCTTTTTTCTAACATTTTCCTCCCAGATATCGACTGACTCTTTAAGTAAAGTTTTCAAAGCTTATATGCACTCAGATGTCTCAAGCTCACGCAAACCAATTAAAAATCTGCCACCACTCATTTGACGATACTTTGAAAAACTTAGTTCTAATGTATCAGTTTGCAAGCGTGATACTAAAAAATAATGATACTCTTCTTGAATTAAATCATCAATAAGTGAAGCTGTGCATCTTAAAGTGGTCCTTCACGCTTCTGATGTTTGTTTACTTAATATAAACTTTTGAGAGTTTGAAACTTGAGATAATTGCCAATTCTTAATCCGTTTGGCTAGTTTTCTCAAAAATAAAGGTTTCATGTCACCCATAACAGCTGCATTTCCAATACAAAAATTGTTGTTTTATATTTTCTTTCTGTTACTTATTGTCCACCATATATTTATCAACTTTAAAAATGTTGAGGCATCAGTCCTATCTTGAAAATAACTTTCAATAGATGCAGAAGTTGAAGGATCAAATATTGCAAGAGCAAGTGGTACACTTTGTTTATTATCTCTTGGATGAAGTGATTTATAAAATAATTTAAAACCTTTTTTTAAATTTGACTGAAGTAATTAGTCTTTATCATATACATCATGAAGTAACTTCCATGATATTTCACCAGCATGTACATCAATAACAACATGAAACTGATCAAAATAAAAAGCAGGGAATATATGTTTAGAATTCAGTATATTGATATACTAATGGTGGTATTTTTTCAGTTGAGCAATAAATAGTTGGAACGGGATTTAAATCCCAAACTAATGTTAGTCTTTTGCCAATTTTTAAATATTTAATTACATATATATGTATATATATATATATACATACATATCCTTGCCTCAGAGCAAAAATGTTCTATCTACAAGTTTTGAAAAATTGAGATGAACGTGTAGATAAAATACTATCCGTATTAATTTAAAGAAAATATTTTGAAATAAATATAAAGTATTGAATTATATTTATATAAATATATATACATATATACATATATATATATATATATATATATATATATATATATATATATATATATATATATATATATATATATATATATATATATATATATATATATATATATATATATATATATACATATATATATATATGTATAATTTAATTATATATATATATAATTAAAAATACATAATTTATGGTGACATACTATTTATTTGACTGAAAATTTTTTAATTTTAAGTGTGATATTTTGGCTCATATAGTTGAAGCCATTATAAAAATAAAAATAAGCAATGACATCATTATTGTAAACAATGAATTTTTGGTAATGTTTGGTAATTTTTGGTAATATATATATATATATATATATATATATATATATATATATATATATATATATATATATATATATATATATATGTATGTATGTATGTATGTATATATATATGTATGTATATATATATATATATATATATATATATATATATATATATATATATATATATATATATATATATATATATATATGTATATATATATATATATATATGTATATATATATACACACACTATACACACACATTACCAAAAATTCATATGTATATATATATATATATATATATATATATATATATATATATATATATATATATATATATATATATGTATATATATATATATGTATGTATATATATATATATATATATATATATATATATATATATATATATATATATATATATATATATATATATATATGTATATATATATATATATATATATATATATATATATATATATATATATATATATATATGTATATATATATATATACATACATACACTCACTGATAGGCACAAGTTTATTGAAAGATTGTCCGAAAATTCGTGATGCTCGAATTGCAATGTATTTTCAAAATCTTCCAACAATTCAACAGAACTTAGATGTTTCTACTCCTTGCAAATCAAATGCAGTGTTTCCCACTACACCACCAAAAAAAGCACCCCATTCAAAGTCAGTTAACTTTAAGAATACTTTAAAAAATCCAATAAAAGCGATTAACTTCAATAAAGATTCAATAGAAGAATTGAAGAAAGTTTCAGATACCCAGTGTGGATTATTTAGTGTTTTTCTGTTTTTCAAATAGTAGCTTCTATTAAGAATACATTGTATATTCAAAAGTTATTAATTATTTTTTTTTTAATTATATTACTGCTTTCTAATGTAGATGTGGAAATTGTATGAAAAATATGACTGATTTTTGTTACTTTTGCTATAACCACACTAAACAAAATATAGATGTTAATAATGCAAATCAAATGAAGAAAAAAGAGCATGAATATGACCATATTCAGCAACTTATCAAACATAGTAGAGATAGTGAAGTTGAAAAGTTAGAAAAGGTTTGATGTTATATCAGAATTCATTAGATGTTATTTAAGATTTGTTAATTAAACATTCTTCATTTGTTCATGAAGTTAGATTTTTTATATACTTTATTTTAAATTAAAAGCATATGAATGATAGAAAGGTAGAAGAAGCTCGCTTGGTAGCAGCCTCAAATTTAGAAAATTCTGAGATAGCAAGAAATGAACATAAACAAAAATCACATGAGTTTAACGTAATCATTTTTTTTTCTTTATATATATATTTTGTAAATGTATGTACATCGTAAAAAAGGCCAAAGATGAACAAGATTTGTAGTTGTATGTACCCTGTAAAATCGGCTTATGTTTGAATCTCTAATAAAATTTATATATTTAAAAAAAAAAAGTAAGCAATGAATGTTATAAAAACTATTGTTTTATTTATTTATTAAAAAGTATTTAATATTTATTTAAAGTTGTTTTAGAGTTTTAAATAAATAAACATAAGATGTGAAATTTGTTCATCTGATATCAACATTTAAATTTAAAATAGAAAATAAGTTAAACGCAAATCTGATTTAATTAAAAAGGCTCCTAAATAAAAAATTTTATTTAAAAAAAAAAACTTAATTTATTTCTAATTGAATTTTAGGTCTGATTTAGTAAAACAATCAATGGGAAAATCTTTAACTGCTATTTGAAAGAATTATGCCAGAACAGTTTTTTTTATGAATCTAATGAGATTTTGTAGTTTTCAAAGATGCAACCTTAAAAACTACTACATCTAGTGCAAATATCTCCATCCAAACACATTTTAACCATTAAACATTTCTTTTTTAATAGTTTTTAATGTTCAAAGAAGAAGTTCTATTGGATATAACATTGTCAGCTCTCTGTTTTACTTAAAGGAGTTTAATTTTTTGCATTTTACTGAAATGCAAATTGACTTGTAAGACTTGTATACAGCTATTGTATTTTTAAGAGAGAAAAAATTATTGAGGTGTGTAACAAATCAGATATATCAGCATATAGTTTTGCTTCAATCTTTCTAAAATGTTTTAACTTTTTATATACAGCATTAATTATATTTGAAAAGGTTTCAATTTCAATTAAAATACAAAGCTAGGCGTGTTGTTTTAAAAATTTTAATAATACTTTTTTGAAATAGATCTCTTATGGAATTTTAATCAAACTAAGCATTTTAGTTGAAAGTTAGTTGTTCCAAACAATACAGTCTTTTTTCCCAGTTTTTAATTTGATTACTAGTTAATTTTTATTGCAGTTTTCATTAAAAATAGTTTTGCTTAAAGCAAGAAGTTTATCTTCTGTTGCTTTCTTCTTTTTAAATGGCTCTACTCATTTTCCACATTCCTGAAATATAAACAAATTTAAATTTCATTTATACAAAAATGAAATTTAAATTTGTTAAAATAAAATGAAATTTAAATTTGTTAAAATGAAATTTACAAAAGTATATTTCATTTTAACTTTCAACTTATTATAATATCTTAACTTATTTGCAACACCAGCAAAAATATACAGTATATTAGATTTGGTTTAGCTTCATCCAAGTTTATTTGTTTGCTTACACTTTTTAGTTTTTTGCTGAAAAATTTATTTGATGTTTTGTTAAATTATCTTTTATTATTTTGGTTTTAAAATCTTTTGTTTTCAGAACTTAAATATTTTGACATTTGACACTTATATTTATAATAAATTTGTTTCTAGTTCTCTCACATGTCAATTAATTCATTTTGTTATTTTATTTAGAGTGTCTGGTATTTATCATTTTGCCAAATTTTATTTTTCGCCAGATTTTGATTAGACTATGCTCTCTACTTACCTTTTTTCTATCAGCAAATTAAACACAGGTTTAAATATTTAACAGATTTAAATTGCTGCATTGGATAAGATACTTTTAAACAATTTAACAAACAATATAGTATTCGGTGTATGTAATGCTGATCAAACTGCTTTCACATGATATAATTTGTTAGATCATGTAGATTATGAAAACTTGAAGTTATTATCATTCTGTAAATTATCATAACGATTGTAGATGTACTAAAATATATTTAATTGGATTACATTTTTTTTTTGGTATTTACAAGTAATAATTTACAAGTTTGGTTTTATTAAAATGAGTTTTTGAAAAAAGATTTTGTTTACTAAGTTGTGAGTAAAGATATGTGCAGCAGTTTGTATCAAATAGCCATAGTTTTTCTTGAGTTGCCATAGTTTTTCTTGAGTTGCCATAGTTTTTCTTGAGTTTCTGTACAACAACAGTTCGTTTCTTCATTGTTACACAAATGTACATAATTACAAAATACTAAAGTACATTAACAATTAAATATGTTTTGCTAAATCAATTATTGTGGTATTATACAGATTGACTCATACAGAATAACTCATAAGTTTTTATAATTTAAGAAAAACAAAAAAAAAAATAAAAAAGAGGACTATTATTTTTAGCAAGATAGTGTTTTATCTTCATCCTCACTAATACTTGGTATGATATTTCTTGCAACAAATTCAAGTATACCACACCAGTCACAGTGTTATCAAAAAAGAATGGTTCAATTAAACCCCACTGACAATCCACACCACACTGTAACTCTTAGTAAATTTGAATGATGTTCTTCTGTAACTTGAAAATTCTCTAGTGCCCAGTAGCTGCAATTGTGTTTATTTATTCATTTGTAATTTACTCATTTAATTAAAATGTTGCATTATCGCTATATAGTCTTGTATGAAAACTGTATGTGTTTTGCACATTTTTCAAGGTGGAACTCGCAAAACTTTACTCATCGATCATAATCATTCTCAATGAGGATGTTTGCAATGCAACTCTTCCGATGTGTGTGCTTCAAAATGTGATGAATACTCAATTTAGTACCTTATACAAGTGTCTACCTGATACACTACTTTTCCAAACAGATTTTTTTGAAGTTTTATGATAAGTTTGCAGTAATTCTTCTTCTCTTGCTTCTGCATGTTTGTAATCTTCTAAAACGTTGTTAGTTTGACATTTTGAAGTATCCTGTTTTTTTCTAACTTAACCCTAATGTGAGTAATGAGAAGTCTTGTAAGTGGATCTGAAACTTCTAAACTATTTGTGCACTTCCACATTGTTTTCACACTTATGGTAGCACTTCAAAATAAATTTATGTTTTTCAAACTCTAGTTGAATATCAGCTATTATTTTTAATATTTTAATAATAAAAAAAAGAGATATTAAAGTGTGTACACATTTTTTAAGGACACCCAGCCCTTATAACATTTCAAAGTTGTCTTATGTTTTACTCAGTCACAATTGGTAACAAGGGTACAATCTCTTATTTTTAATTAAATAAATTTGGCAATGCAGCAAATGTTTGTTTGTCGTTGACATATTACTATTTATCTCGCTTTATTTTATTTTTTTGTAAAATAGCTTCATTTCAATTGGTTACTTAGTCTTAAAAAAAAAGGTTCAATTCACAACATTACGTCTCAATTAGTTACACTTTTAAAAGTGTAACTAATTTTTGAGAGCAGCCATAGATCCGTGGTTCAATGACACCTCTGTGCAAGTTTTATAACATCAGTAAGGAAGGAGGCGTGAACTTCCTTTCAAATGATCTCTGGCAGTGCTTTGTGATAAGACTGCAAGCTCTTCTTGGGGCACCTAAAATAAAAAAAAACCAAATGGTTTACAAAAGTGTAACCAATTGAGACATAACCCAATATATATATATATATATATATATATATATATATATATATATATATATATATATATATATATATATATATATATATATATATATATATATATATATATGTATATATATATATATATATATATGTATATATATATATATATATATATATATATATATATATGTATATATATATATATATATATATGTATATATATATATATATATATATATATATATATATATATATATATATATATATATATATATATATATATATATATATATATATATATATATATATATATGTCTGCTGGCACCCCCAAAATGTGTTTTATATATTAAAGTAATACAGGATTTAAAATATTTTTAAATAAAAACCATTTTTAGGGGTTGCTATGAACCCTTGAACATTACATGGATCCCTAATGTTATCAAAAAAAAAAAATTATCAAAAGCATGTCATGTTAAAATGTCATGTTGAAAATCAATGCATTTAATATTAGGTTTGAATTTAAGCAAGTATTTTTAATGTAAAAAAAGTTTCTTTTACTGCAAAAAAAAAGTAAATAAAAAAAATCTTTTACTGCAAAAAAAAGTAAATAAAAATTGTTTCATTACTCTTTTATTATTTTCTTACCTTTTTTATCGGTTTTTTTAAAAAAAGAATTTAGTAGTGTTTTTAATAAAAACACTATTAAATTATTATGCATGTGAGGAGACACTAAGGAGTTGTTAAAAACTCTGGTGTCAGAACGAAAGTTTTAGAGTCCTCTTATAGTATCAAGTCATTATTGACATGTCATACGGACATAAATCAACTGTATAACACATATAATATGATATAAAAGATATATATTACAGACTAAAGTACGAAAGTTTTTTTAATTTTTAGCGCTCTTTTTTGTTCAAAGATCGATTGGTTACACCCCCATTTCATGTCAAACAAGCAGATTATGGAGGAGCACTTGATATTCAGGTTATTGCTTGCTCTTTTTATATATCTAAAATTATTAACAAATAACTACAATTATTAACTTTGTTGTTATCAGGTCAATGAGAGATTTCAAACTATGAAGAATGATCATAGTAAGTATAAATTCCTCGATACCATTGAGAGAATCCAGATAGCGGACAAGTAAGTTTATTTGACATTTCCTATAAGCAAAATTAGTATTTTAAATTTATGTTTGAATGATTTTTCTGTTTTTATAATTATTTTGCTTAATAAAGAACTTATTTTAAAGTTACCAGCAAGAACAAGATAATAATTACAAAGTAAAAAATTTTAAATCAGAAGAATACCGTAAAGCATTAGATACCCAGGTAATCTTTCCGTTTGCGTATACTATATGCATTTACGTTATAACAACTTTTTCAATAAATCAATAAAAATTTTATTGTTTTTATTTTGAATGGTTACAACTAATAATTTATTCGTGATAACATGACGGAGTAAGTTTTTAATGTTAATAAAAATGGAAAATTAAAAATAAAAAGTACGTCTCATTTTATGGGACCTTTTTTTTATTTAAATATAATAATTTTATATAGATTTGCATGAAAAAATATCTGGATACAAGTTCAGAGTTTCAAGAAGAAAGAAAAGTTAGCCCTAAAACCACTACTTTGGTTCCATTTCAAAATCACCAGGTCATTTGAAGCAATTTTTATTGTATATTTTTATTAGGCCTTTTTATATTTTTAACCTTTTTTAATTTTTAACCTTAGGCATAAAAAATTGCTTTCGATGAGTTTGTTTTTTTAACTACGTTTAGTTTCTGGTTAAGTTTGCTCTTGAAAAGAAATTGAAGAAACTTTAATTTTATTTCAGGAAGTAAATCCATCTTTGTTGTTGCAATCGCCAAACCCAGATAGTGTTCAGCTTTTTAAATTTCACGGAACGAACAAGATTCTTGATATGGATGAAAATAAACTACGGAAGCGACGTCAGAATGAACTTTTGTTTAAAAATCAAATGAAAATGGCTGTTGAAAGGCGCGAAAAAGAATGTGCGGCAAGAATGGCTTTAAGAAAAGAAGAATTAGAGATGCTAAAGAGAACGAGGAATGAGTAAGTTTCAGCTCATACTTTATAATTTTTTTGCAATAATTGAAACAAGAAAAATCATTTTTATTATTTTGCTGTAGCCTTTTACAAGAATCGTTCATTCGAAATCATTTCAATGTGACACAAAGGCTTGAGTTGGAAAAGAGTTGGTGCGCTCATTGGAAAAAAAAAGACGTAGGAGAGGTTGATGAGAGAATTCGTAATCAATCACCTGGACTTCTGCTACATGACCAATGCGAAAAATATTATAAATGTTCCCAGTGCTTTAGAAAACCCACTAATTACGGAAAATCAAATGTTTGGTCCGAATCGCGATATGTCTCTGGATCAAGAATAATGCTCTAATTTTTTTTCAACAATATTTTTTTACTGTTTTTTTTTTTTTAAATAATCTATTAATTCTATGGTTTGTTTTATTTATCTTTTATCCATGAAACATTTTTTTATGTTTTGAACTATCATTAGCGTTTTAGCATTGTAAATATTTCTAAACAGCGAAATATACAGCTAGAAAAATTTAATATATTCAACCATATCTTCAATAATGATTCCCAATAACTCAAATTGAGTTTAAATATCTCAAGTTCATTTTAAAAAATCTGACTTCTCAATTACATGTCGGGGACCGCGCTTATTTTCACGACGAAAATATGGGGGGAAAAAAAATTGATATATTTAAAAGAACTATAAAAAAATTGACTAATTTAAACAATACAGACAATTTTTCATTTTCAAAATAAAGAATTTTATTTTATGGTTTATCTTTCTTATTGTTTTTGTTGGTCTGATTTTAAATCTTTAAATTATTTTGAATCTTCTTAAATTCTAAATCTCTTTTAAATATTTAAATATGTGTAAATATATATTACGTGCTGTATTGAATATATATACGTATTTGTACCGATTTTAAAATTTTTATATTTACGTTATACAGTACGTTATTTTTATATTTACGTTATATCACGATACGTATATATACCGATTTGTAAATTTTTTTTCAAAGATTTTTTCTATTTTCCAACTTAATAACTTTTTTAAAACTTTAATTTTTTTTTTTCTTCAAACTTTTTAGTTTCACTCTTTTGTATAATATTAGAATTTGTAAAATTATTTTTTTCTTCAGGGGCTGGATGATAGCACATTTTGTCCTCTACTTGCCCCAGTCAGATTGTAATTATGTATATTTATTAGATCTTAAGGATAGTATTGTAAAATGTATAGATATTGACGAAATAAAACTAATTAAAAATAAACTGCCATTTATCCTTGCCTTGATAAGAAGCCAACACCATCTGATTGCTTGGAGGGAGCATTTGAGCTTGAAAAGGATCTCACTTCAGCTACAGTATGGGACTCTCGGTGGTTAGTGAATTTTAAATAAGATAAAACTCAATTTTTTTAGCTAACTGTTATAGCAATAATCTAGATTTTCCTATATTTATGAATGGTAACGTATTTGATGAGTCTACCCTTGTATTAGGAAATTGTTTCGATGCCTGCACTTGGATACCATTTCACTTTTTTTGTTTAGCAGATTTTTATTTTTGGAAAAAGGAATTCCATATTTTTCGTATGTGCATAGTTTGCAGGACTTCGTGGCTGGGTTGTAAGCATTGCACTGCTTAATTATTTTTCATTTGACAACTGGGTTTAAGTTGGCATCTTTTAATTTCCAATATTCTTTTGATAATTTGGTGTCATTTTTGTATTTTAGAATGTTAAATGATTTTATATGGTTGAGATATCTAATTTTGAATGGTGTTTCACTTATACCGATGTAGGATTTGTTGACAGGAGTGTTAGTAAGATTATTGGAACTTATATTGGCTTGGTATACAACGTTTTTTGTTTAGCATTGGTTTGATAAAGGGCAGGTATTTTTATTAAGGCATTTGCAGTTGGTTTTAGGTGGAATTTTGTTGTTGTTCATAATTTGTTCATAAATTATAAAGTTTAAATAAACAGATAAAAAATTTTAGCACGCGGCAAAAATATCAAGGTTAAACACAATGATGAATCAGATGCACTACCATCTAGTAAGATCAGATCCAAAAATATCAAGCATATCTTTTAGGAAGCATAAGAGCTATCGAGGAAAACCGTTACCAGATGAAGTTTTTAAATTAATTGTAATGTAAATAATAAATTTAATGTAAAAAAATACAGTATTTTTTCTTTATGTATCAACATCCTTTAAAAACTATTTTTATAAAAATATCAAGTAGAGTAATATATCAAAATTATGTGTTTGTCTTGAAGATTCTAAAAAACTAAAAAAAAAAATTTTTGTACGCGTATAGTCACCTTTAACACGCGTAAGCGCGCATTTTACGTGTTAGCTGCGCGTTAAAAAAAAAACTATTAACAAATTTGAAATCTTTGACTTAAAAATTATTATTTTAATATATAACATTATTTGTTTACGATTTATGTCAATTTTTATTTAATTTTTGCCGTTTTTTGATTGTCCTGAGTCACTGTGCGCCGTCAGTAACCAAATAACTTCTATGTGCTCACCTTCTGGGGAAATAAGCAGCGACCGGGCATCCATACCGAATATACTTAACCGCCAGTTTCAGTCAGTATTCACAATCGAACCATCAGGTCAACCACTACCTCCCTTTGTCAACCGTACAACCGCTTTAATCTCCTCCGTTTTTGTTACAATTAAATTTCGTAATATAATACCAAATACTCTTATTCTTTTAAAAATAAACCAGTTATAAATATAAAAAATCAAAGATAAAATAACAAGAGTTAATTATAAAAAAATATATATAAAAACGCGGGAAACTTGCAGATGACCATTAAGTCTTATCATCAAGAACCGTTGTAATAATTATGCTTTTACAATATTAAATTCCTATAATAGTGTTCAAAGCAAAACTTAGTTAACTAAGGTAAATAGTATTAATACCAAAAACTTTTTAAGATAAAAAAAGAGACTAAAACAAAAAAACAAAGCAGTTTAAAAGAAATCATTAATAAGATTTGTATACTTTGAAATATTCTTTTTTATTAGTTTTTGAAAGCAGTTTATATTATTTACACCTGGTAAATTACTATATTTTGATAAGATTTTATTCCAGATATGCGGAGCACGATATGTAATTTTAAATTGTTCTTGTTTGGTTTTGCATAATGGTTCAATTAAGCCTGTTGTGCGTAGAGTATATTTAATGTTAGGTTTTATTTCATAAAGATCATTAAAAATTGAGGGGCATTGTTGAAATTTACTTATTTACATGAGACATAACATTTTATAAACGTTTATCTCTAATAACGTAAAAATATTCATAACTTCAAACAGTGGTTTTGCATGTTCGTTTTTTTATTTATAAAATTTATTATTCTTAAAGCAGTTTTTGTTTTCGATAGAGTGTTTCAAGCTTGCTTTTAGATGTACTACACCACGCAATATTCACTAAAACTGAAATAGATTTGTTTTAGATGATGTTTATTTAGTAAATCCCGTGACTGATATAGGACGCCAATACTTTTTGATATTTTGCTGCCAATATAGACAATATGTTTATTTCAGGTAATATTTTCGTCAATGAGAACACCAAGAAATATTGTGACTCTTTCGCGACAGAAATTTCTGTGTTTTCAATAACTAGATTTGGAAAAGAAATATGATTTTTTTTTTTTATTAATAGAGAGTTTATTTGCATTGAACCATAGTGAAATTTTATCTAACTCGTTGTTCATTTGTACAAAGAGTTGAGGTATATCTTTTCCTGAAATAAAAAAGTTACTGTCGTCAGGAAACATTATTTTTGATATATTTGACGCTCTCCAGAGATGATTCACGTATATTAGGAAAAGTAGAGGCCCAAGAATAGATCCTCGGGGCACTCCACAAGAAATTAAAGATGAACTTTAAAAAAATAAAAACGTACACAGTCCATATATTATAGAAATAAAAGTTTTTTATTTCCATAATATATGGACTGTGTACGTTTATTCAGGTAATCTGCTATCCACCTGCAGGATACGCAGGTGGATAGCAGATTTCCTGATAAATTATATATATCGTCATTATCTTTAAAAAATGCATATAACCTATTGAACATAATTCGCTCAAAAATCTTAGAAAAAATGGAAAGTATAGATATTGGTCTATAGTTTCCAATATCCGTTTTATCGCCTGATTTGAATATAGGTTTAACTTTTGCTGATTTAAATAATATCAGGAAAGAAACCCTCTTTTAGAGAACATTTACAAATTTAAATAAAGGCACTTTTAACTCATTATAACAGTAAATAAAAATGTTGCTGTTTATACCATCAATTCCAGAAGATTTATTACGTTTTAAGCTTTTAAAAGCTGTTTTGTATTCTTTAAAGGTTAAATTCTCATTTTTAAATTGATTTTTATTGTTATGAAGGTATTCCTTATGATTTATTTACATTTGGAATTTTTGCCGCAAGTTTAGGTCCTATATTCACAAAAAAATTGTTAAATTCATTTGCTATATTGTTTTCATTGGCAATAGTTTTATTTTTAATATGTAAGATTTTCGGAAAGAAAGATTTATTGATTTTTGGTTTTCCAATTATTTCATTTAGTACTTGCCAAGTTTTCCTAGAATTTAATTGACACTTTTTAAGTTGCTTTTTATAATAGTTTGATTTTACAGTTCGTTTAATTTTCTCAAATAAAGTCCTATAGTTTTTATATTCTACCTTGGTCTTTATGCACTTGTTTTTTAGATATCTATCGTACAGTCGATGTTTTTGCTTCGAAAATTTTTTTAAATCTTTACTAAACCATGGTGAATTAAAGTTTTTAATTTTAATTGTTACTTCTTTTTCTGGGAAGTGTTTTTCATACAAGTTTAAAAAAATTGTGATGGAAGTTATTAAACATGGAATTTGCATCATTGAATGATTCTAATGGAGACCAGTCTATACTTTCTAGTTCATTTTGAAACGCTAATTGATTGTTTAATGATAGGAGGCGTTTAGTAAATGTAACTTATTGTTTTTGTTTATTTGACGGGTATTTTTTTTTTATTTATTTATTTGAGTTTTCATGCTATATTTTTCTATACAATGTTCTTATATCCAAAGATATTGTTGGCTTAGCATAGGAACAGCCACAAATAGTCATTAAGACTAATCCCAAGTAGCGTCCGTTATTGACCAACATTTTTGCGTACTGAATTACTACTCAAGCGCTGAGTTGGCGGTGGCGGGATTTGAACTCGTATCGTTCAACAGTCCGGGTTTTAACTTTTCCTTTAACGCTCTAACCATCTGAGCTATCCCGCCACATCCCGGGTATGAAAACTGGCATGTGATCTGAAATTGGTGCTTTAGCTATTCCTTTTTTTAACGAGTTTTTAAATAAAAAGTTAGTTAATATATTGTCTATTAATGTTGCTGAATTTCTTGTTATTCGTATTGGTCTGTTTATTAAAGGGATCACACCATATCTAAATCATTGTAATAGTTTTGACTTTCTATATCATTGTCATAATTTAGGGCGTTAATATTAAAGTCACCTAAGACAAACAGTTTTTTTTTTCAAGAGAAACTTTTTGAATAATATTCTAGAGATGATTTGAGAATTTTTCTGTGGACGCATTTGGCGGTTTGTAACAACAAGTTACTAAAATATTTTTGGTCTTATTATTAACTATTTCAATCGAAACATATTCGCCGTTGCATTCAGATATGCACATGTCATTTCGCATTTTAAACCGCAAGCTATTTTTGACGTAAATAACAACACCACCACCTCTTTTTTTAGACTTTCTTTTTAAGTGAATTGCGTTATATTCAAGTAAGTCAAACCGACAACTTTCGCTAAATGCATCATCAGTTAGCCAAGTTTTACTTAAACAAATTATATTGAAAATAAAATTGCTTTGCTCTAAGAATATTTTAAAGTTTTTAAAATTTGCTTTAGCGTTTCTCATGTTAAAATGAAGAAGAGATAAGTTCTCAAAAGGTTCAATATCCAATAAATATTGTTTTATTTCGTCCGGAAATACATATTCATTAATGAATAGTTCCGTATTCATTAATGAATAGTTATCAAATATAATTTTATCAGGATCGTGCTCATCGAGCGTGTTTAAATTATTTAATCTAAAAACATTAAATGAACTATTTTCAAAGTCATTTTCGTTTTCAGTCATATTCGAATCCATTTCTAATTTTTAATAAATATTATTTAAAATATTTAAATTATTTTTAAATATTTAAGTTTTTTTTTATTTATTTATTTTTTTTTTTTTTATATTTTTTTTTATTTCTCTCTTCTTTTAGAAAACTTATTTCTTCTTATTCGTAAAAATATAAAATAGGACTCTTATGTTTATAAAAAGATATAAAAATATAAAAAGATAGAAGATATTAAGAACATAAGCTAATTTTCTTTTGATTCCAATCCCGAATGATTAATTTATCGTAAGATACGTAAGCAAATTTTTACGACTGTCTTTCCACTTTCATTTTTTCGTTCAAATCCTTCCTTATAAGATTTATTTCTACGCAGAAATCTTCATTAATGTAAATTCAACTGGAGGTGACCGTATCGTCCATTTATGTTTGAAGGATGTGCCAATGCAGCGGCTACCCCATTCGCCATCATTTTTTAGAAATCAATGGATCAAGGTGTAGTCCCAAAAGTCTGGCTTTCGGCAAATGTGACGCCACAGTTCAAAAAAAAGACTCAAGGCTCGATCCACAAAATTACAGACCTATCTCCATCATCTCTGTACCATGCAAAATAATGGAAAAAATGGTCAAAGAAAAGATCATCTAGCACCTTGTAGCTTATAAACTTATTGCCGATTGCCATTACGACTGCGTCAAAATAAAAATCTGTGTCACGAATCTGCTTGAGGCCATGGACTTTCTGACATACAGCGTTTTCCGCAAGCTTCCAGTAGACGTGGTGTTTCTTGACTTTGCCAAAGCCTTCGATATATCGCGAGGTTTGAATTATTTTGTTCTATCTCCACTTTTTGAAAAAAATGAGTTATTAATTGTGTCATGTACCTAAAAATATTGTTTTTCTACAATATTAAAACCTATGTTAAAATCAAAAAAGTTTTGAAAAAAACATAAGTAATAAAAATCTTTTTATATGCCGTCTCCTAAAGTTTTTATTTTTTAAATCGTTTTATCTCGAAACAAAAAAATGTGGAGATTTCTAACCTCGCGATATGTATAAATATACCAATAATCTAATTCCTAAAATCTTTATTAGTAAATTTAATAAAAATCTAAATAAGAAGTATTTCTTAAGAATAAATCAAAGTAACACATATAAATTACCATGGCCTACTATATTATACGGCCGTATATGTTACATTTTAGAGGCCGATTCTAATAGGCCTATTTTCGCACAAAAAAAGACAACAAGTTGAATGATAAAACTATTAATTTTAAACTTGCATATTATGCAAAATAAAAAGCAACTTGCATAATAAGTAGAACTTGCAAATTATATATATATATATACATATATATATATATATATATATATATATATATATATATATATATATATATATATATATATATATATATATATATATATATATATATATATATATATATATGTATATATATATATATATATATATATTATATATATATATATATATATATATACATATATATATACATATATATATATATATATATATATATATATATATATATATATATATATATATATATATATATATATATATATATATATATATATATATATAATAACTATTTTAGAAAGTTAATAAATACTAAAAAAGCTGAATCATATCATGGTTAACAAGTGTGTTGCATATGGTTGTAAAACTGGATACAACAGTTCTTTAGAAGATAAAAAAATTGCTTCTTTTCATTTTCCGTTAAAAAATCAACAGTTACTGAATTATTGGGTTCATTTTGTTAATCGTACTGATTGGGTGCCTTCACCAAACTCCGTTTTGTGTGAAAAGCATTTTAATGAAAAGTTTATCATCCGTGGTAAAAAATGCAAGTTAAATTGGAATCTAGATCCTATTCCTGAAATTTTCTCCAGTGATTGCTTAAAACGTCCTTCCACATTACCATCGCTTATTGCTTTGAGAAGACCACCTAAAAGTCGTATTTTTCAAGAAGATGAACTAAGTTCTTTTTCTGAAAATGATAAAGTTACGGAATGGACCATGCTAAGTATTAAACATTCACCAGAAGGTTTCAAATTTAAAAAACATCTCAATTGTGTAGTTTATTATAATTTAATATTTGATCCTATAACATTTTTTCCATCAATTCTTGAATCAATAAAAATTGATTATTGCTTATGTGTAGCTTTGCAATATAAAGGAAATAATGTTCCACTTCCTCCATGGTTATCTAAAGGTCGTAATTCTAAATTAACTAGTTTGAGTATGTTAGAAAATCTTGCAGTGTACATAAAAAATACCGCTTCTTCTAATAGAAATA
>NC_061158.1:9432687-9470187 GCF_022113875.1 Hydra vulgaris | reverse complement strand
TATAGCTATTAAAGTATTAGCTATTTGCGAACTAGTAATAGCTAATAGCTAATTATATATAAGTTTCTAAAAAGTCCTGAAGAAATGTAACGCAACTGTCTTTTATGTTAAAGATACATCTGTTACGTAAAAAATATTGAAGTAAGTAAGTACAGTTCTAAAGTATAGTAAATAAGTTGTTAACCAAAAGCCAAAACATTTTCAATCGATTAATTTTTTGCCGTTTACTATACAGCAGGATTGTAAAATCTTGTTTTTCAAAAGGAACAACCTTTCTATACTAAATAGAAAGTTCAAAAAAAAATAACAAATTTTAGAAGGGGGAAAAAATACCTAACATACTACTTATAAACATCAATTCAATTTTGAGAAAAGATATTGTTAATAGAATTCTAAATTTTTAGTTATAGGCATTTAAAACTTGTGTCGCTGAAGAAACAATAAGCTCCTTCCGTAAGTTAAATAAATTAAAGTATAGAGACCAAATTAAGAACAAGTTTAAAAACAGTCGGGTGTGGAGCGGACTTATTACGACCCGTATCGTACGAATAATGTTAGTATATAGTATATAGCTAGTATATAGTTATTAACAATAAATAATATATAAATTAATAATTAATATCTTCATTTTTTGGCAAATCAAAAAAAAAATGCTCTTGTTTGCAGCAAGCATTTTACAGTTTTAAAATTACAAAGTTGATAAAAAAAAGCCAAGATAATATTGCTAAGGTATTTTTATTTGTATGACCAAGTAAACAAACTTATTGTTCATTTTCAACTTTTTTTTCTTTTTCTTGAAATATTTTATTATTAAAACTCGGATAGTTTAAATATATTTGCAAAAATCCTCAGTATAAAGCATGCAATGTTGCATGTTTCTATCTCTTGACTTAATTCTTATCTATAAATACAAAGGTTTTATAGTTAAGATTTAGAATTAATTCAAATCTATCAAGAAAAAAATATTAACATTATCAATCTGATTTAGAAAAAAGGTTTCTACACAATATAATATTATCCATCAATATGGACCTTTCGGACTTTTTGAAGCACCTTAAAAATCATAGAAAAAAATTCCTTTCACGCAACCAACCACGTGTTTGACAATAAATCTGAACTTAGCGTGTTTTTTAATAAAAAAAATTTGATTAAGCATTTTTAAATGGCCATATCCTGCTTCTCCTCAGTAGGCACACGAGGTCAGTCTAATGTTAAATTTTGTTGTATTTTTTGTGACCTCGACCAACTAAATGCAACGTTGTCTTAAAGTTAGTTTTTATTATATCAGAAATCCATCGTCGTTACAACATCGCATTTAACTTTGGTTACACTAACATAATTTTTTTATAATATCGGGTGGACATGAAAAAATCCGGTCAACTTTAAATTGAGATTTCTCTAAAACCACAAATGCTTTTTATTATTATTTTTTAAATTAAATTTTTATTCCTCATCTTTAATTGTGTTGATAAACTTTTGTTTACAATTAATGATTTGAAAAATGTTTCGGAAACAAAGTGAGGTTCGTAAAAAAGTTGTGAATTTTTTTTGCAAAAATCCATCAACTTCATATCGCTTGATTTCTAAACGTACAAATGTCCCAAAATCTACAGTCATAGATATTATAAATAAGTTTAAGACTACTCAAACCTTCGAAAGAAAACTGGAAGTTGAAAAAAGAAAACTTTTCATAAACCCAAAAAGGTAACGTCTATTTTTCGTTCAATAGCAAAAAATCCAAACCAATCACAGCAAGATCTAGCAAGAAAATTCAAGACTTCTCATTCTTATATAAAAAAAGTACTTAAAAATGCTGGAATTAATGCATTTCATGAGAAAAATACACCAAAGAGAATCTTAAATGGTTAAATTAAAGGAATTCGACGCGCAAAGAAGTCGATTAAAATAATGGCGGATAAAAGTATGTGCATAATTCAAGACAAGGAAATATATTGCAAGACGGTTTTTTTACAAGTTCCTGGCCAACAGATTTATTTTGAGAACAAAGATAAACTTGTCGATGATCAATTTAAATATATTCGATGAGAAAAATATGTATCCAGGTTCCTTGTGTGGCAAGAGATTTGTAGATGTGGAATCCAATCTTGTTTTGTCACTAAGAAAACCTTGGCTGGCAATCTCTACATCAAAGAATACCTTTAAAAAAGAATTTTGCCATTTATGAAAAAACAAAAATACCGATGTCTCTTTTGGCCAGATCTTGCTGCCTCTTTATTATTCTAAAAACGTTCTACAGTGGTGAAAAGATAATTATGTGGAAACCGTTCCTAAAAATATTTATGTGGAAACCGCTCCAAATCGTTCTAAAGAGCGCAATATTGAAGATTTGTAAGCAATAGTTAAAATAGTTTTTTGTAAGACAGGTGGTAACAAATAATAAAAAAGACTTCCAAAAAAAGTGAATTAATGCCACCAATAAGGTGAAAAAAGAAAAAATCTGCAAAGTGATGGCATCAACCCGCTATAAATATCAATATCTTTCCAAACAGCCCATCAAGCCCCTTAAAATTAAGTTGAAACTCTAGTTTATGCAAACCCATATAATAATAATAAAAAATTGTAATAAAAAGCTTTTATGGTTTTAGAAAATCTTAATTTAAAGTTGAACAGATTTCTCCGTATCCACCCGATATTCTAACATTTTATAACATCTAATAGAAAGTTTTGGTCTTTAAAACCAAATTATGGGTATCTTTGAATTTTAATAATTTTGAGTCATAAACAAATCCTTGCCGACTAATGCCAACACTGGTAAATGTAGCTTTTTCATTTTCAGTTGCTTGTATTTATAAAATAAATTATTGAAGAAAGAACAATTGATCTATTATTTGTATATTATATATATATATATATATATATATATATATATATATATATATATATACATATATACATATATACATATATATATATATATATATATATATATTATATATATGTATATATTTATATATATATATATATATATATATATATATATATATATATATATATATATATATATATATATATATATATATATATATATATATATATATATATATAATTACAAATTAGTATAAAATCACTTAGCAAAATTTTTTCTCATTTAACGCTGTGTTTCATCAATAAAGACTCATCAGAAATGAATGATCAAATTAATAAAACTTCAATTTATACCAAAAATTAAATTACAGGAAGTCACATGTCTTAACTACTGCAATTTTTCACACATTTGCGTAATTTGCTGACATTACTGTAAAAAGAATTCTTTAGAAATGATTACTTAAGCTTTTTAAAAAAAATAATATATTTTTTTCAAAGGGGAGTTAATGTAACTATTATTTGAGCTCACTTATTTTTATAGTTTTTTAGGAGAAACTTATTTTCGTGCCTGCACTTAGAAATCAATTCCGATTTTTTGTTTAATAAACATTCTTGGTTTGTATGTGTAATTATTTCAAATTTTTCTTGTAGACATAGTATGCATTTTTGGAAATATTGTTATATGCAGGCACTTTAAGGATGGACCAATTCAGTGTAAAATCATCAATATTTTTATCTTTTAATTCCCATATATATTTTGACAGCATTGTGTCTTTTGAATACTTTTTATTTTTAAAAGATTGCTTATGATTGGCAAAACGTTTTTTCCATTTACCTTCTGTTATGCCAATATATTGTTTATCAGGTACATTCTTAGAGGAGACAACACATTTATATACCACATTTTTTGTTAAGCAACTTCCACTCATTGGACAATTGTTTTTTTGTTTACAATTACAATTTTCTGTAGTTTTTTTATTTTGGATTTCTTTTTTGTTTAACAAAGCATTGTTGTGACCTTTTATAATTCTTTCCATATTTTTTGTGCAACTGTAGCTAACTTTAATAGTATTTCGATTAAAAATTTTATGTAATTTATTAGAGGGCGGGAAATGCTTATTGATCAATTTTAAAAACACTTTTCATATGTTTGTGAAAACATTTTTGCTATATGGGGGGTTGAACCAAATTACATATCTAGTTCTATTTTGCTTTTTTGTATTCTTTTTTTCAGGGTCAAATTTTAATTCAAAGTTTTCCAAACCACTTTTTTTAGAGCCATCTTCAAATATCTGTTTGGAGGAATTAAATACATTTTCATTAGAGGAGTTTTGGTTAAGCCTGTTATTAATTGAAATCGGGATTTGTTTTAGAATTTGGGGTGGATGATTTGAGTTAATATTAATATACAATAATTCATCGTTTGGTTTTTTGAAAGGCTTATATGTATTTTCTGAGAGGTTAAATGTGACATCAAGAAAGTTCACAATTTTTAAATTTATGTTTATTTCAATTTGAAAGCCAATATTTTTAAAAATTTTTATAATATCTTTTCTCATTTTATCAAGCTGTGGACCAGATTTTTTACGCATTACTATTAAACCATCGTCGTGATAAAGGCCTAAATCATTTATATTGATTATTTTACTTAATAAATCTAAAATATATAATCCAACAAATTCACAAATTTCTGCTCCATCATAACTGCCCATTGTTACATCAAAACAGTTATGTATGTTTTTCTTTTTCCAAGTTTCCTTATTAAAATAAAGTAAGGTTTTTCTACAATGTGTTATTATGCGAATTGTTTCTTCAGAAATAACTGTGTGGCTTTTTGCAAATTCAATTGTTTTATCTAAAATATCTGCAGTTATTGAGGGGTAAAAATCATTAATATCAAATTGAATAAATGTACAGTCATTTTTATTATCGATTATGGAGAACCAATTTATAACATCAGTAGTATTTTTCCACTGTTGCAAATTCAATTTATTTCTAAGAATATTATTAATTTTGTCCAATTTAATTTTGCTTATATGTCCAATCTCACTTTTTGAGGAAACCAATAACCTACAAGGAAGTTTGTTTTGAAAATTTGGTTTGTCTTTTAGTGTTACAAAGGCTTGGGCAGGAGCAGTTGATTCGATTCTGTTATCATGGCTTATTTTTTTAGCAATTTTTTTTTTTTTTTTTTAAATAAAAAGTATTCAAAAGACACCATACTGTCAATATATATATATATATATATATATATATATATATATATATATATATATATATATATATATATATATATATATATATATATATATATATATATATATATATATATATATATATATATATATATATATATATATATATATATATATATATATATACAAACGTACCTTTTATTAAGTTGTATAGCTTGGTTAGACTAAAACAATCCTTTGTCTTTTTCAGCTGCCATATTAAATTTGATCATGAATGAATTTGTCATAAAACTAAAAATAACATAATTTAATAATATTATATTTTATAATTTATGAAATTATAATTAATTACTCTATTCTACTCTAAAATGTTTTTCTTTTTCTAATAATTTAAATCTAAATGTTTTATTAAATTTAAAGATAAAGTTTATCTATTAATTATTATTATTTAAAAAATAGCATACTAACAATTAGTGTAGTTCAGATCATTAGTGTACACTAACCATTATTGTAGTCATATATATGAATAGTCTGGGTTAAAAGAATTGTCTGGAAAGTTAAGCTAGGATAACCTTTAGCTTTAAATTTGCAAACTGGCAAAAGTGTGAATTGACATAAGTGCGCCAAACAAGTTTGCAAACATTACGAATAAGCATAAGTGCAAAATTTGAATAAGTACAAAACAGTTACAAAAATTGGCAGAAGCGCGAACTGACATAAGTGCGCGTAATAAGTTTGAAAACATTGGCATAAGTGCTAATTAGCAATTTGCCCTTAAGCCAGTTTTCCCTTATGCCGATGCTTGCAAATTTATTTGGTACTCTTATGCTATTTCGCATTTATGTTGTTTGCACTTTTGCCAGTTTTTGCAACTGCTTTACACTTATACCAGTTCCCACTTATGGCAATTCACACTTATGAGAATGTTTTAAATCTATTTAGCACACTTATGATGATTCGCACATATGCTAGTTTGCACTTATACTAGTTTCTGTAACTGTTTCAATAACTGCTTTGCACTTATGCCAATTCGCAATTATTAATAATTAAAATCAATGTTTGCAAATTTGTTCGACGCACATATGCCAATTCGCACTTATGTCAGTTTGCACTTATGCCAAATGTTTGGAAATTCTTTTTGCGCACTTATACCCATTTGCACTTATGCCATTTGGCATTGTGTCTGTTTTTGTAACTGCTTCGCACATGTGCTAGTTTGCTCTTATACGAATTCGTACCAGTGGCGTAGCTACCATATAGCAAAGTAAGGCAATGCCTCAGGGCCCAAGAGTTGAAAGGGGCCCTTTTAGCTTTGGCCACAGCACACAGCCGTTTTTATTTTTAATTTTATATAAACAATTTGAATATTTTATCTAGTTTTCATTGCGATTCTAATTTTTTATTTTATAGAAATCTTTCAGTTAATTAGTCCTTCCCTCCCCTTTTTATTTATATTTCTCCTAATATGTAAATTACCAGTGTTTTCATTGGTTGATTTTAAAGTTAACGCGTGTTTTTTCCGGACCGTTAGTAACAGTTTAGAAATGCTAACATTAACATGCACGTGTAGCGTCAAAAATATGTATTCGTAACAGTTGCTGAGGTTTTTAACATTGTTTAAATATCCATTGTATTTTTTAATAGAAAAATACAAAATAGAAAATTTCTATTCATTGTTTCTTTTCTTTTATATCTCCCTTTCTCTTAAGAAATTTACGTTTTCCGTTTATCTTCTTTAGATTATCTGAAGCATTGCAATAACCATATAGTGCTTTCTGTTTAGGGAGTTTAAAATTGTACAATTTATCCTGATCATTTCCATGTTATAAGAAAACATGGAACTATTAAAGAGTAAAAGTGGGTTTCAAAAAAGAAAACTTAAAAAACAGAAAGAAGAAGCATTAAATAAATTACCAAAGCTAGACAAGTTTATTATTAAAAATAATAATAATAACCAAGAGAGTACTCCAGATGATGCATCGATCGAATGTGAATGTTATGATGAGTTAAATATTTTAGAGAAAGGTTATACAGAAGTGATTGCTTGTAAATCAACTAAAGCAGACTGTAGCGATGGAGAAATTAAAAAAATTTCAGATGAAATAGTTGACACTGAAGATGCTCAGGAAGGTTGGGGGGTTGGTGCAGCGCGGGGCCCCCTGCGATAGCTGCAGCAGAGGGTGCGCCAATGCGGCGCCGGGATCTGGGGGGGGGTAGGGTTGATCCTCTTTTAGGAGAGAAGAAAACCGAAAGGTTTTTTTAATTCCCTTGTTTTTAATGGGTTGAATGGTTTATAAAAGGTAATTTATTAAAAGTATGATGATTAGGTGGACAATTTAATGATCATTCTAAAGTATTTGTTTTTTATACATTTAAATTATTTCAAGAAATAAATTTTTCTTCTGAATAGAAAGCAAAAATTTAATAATGAAAAAAATATCATTTATACAAATACCAGGTGACCTAGGAAAATATTTAAATCAGAACATTTCTGATGAAACCATAAGATTACTGATAAGCATTCCTGGTCACAGACCTAAAGGACCATTTCCCAAAGATCCTAGTCAACAGAACAGAAGTTTCAGTGAAACTTACTATTATTCTACATCAAACTATGGCCCAGTTCCACGATTATGGATTTGTTATTCAAGTATGTTGAACGCAGTATACTGTCAACCTTGTTGGCTTTTTTCAAGCATCAAAAGTCAATGGCAACCGGGGATAAAGGATTGGAAAAATTTATCACAAAAGATAAAAATGCACAGTTCATCCCAAATTCACATTGAAGCCTGTGCGGTGCTTGAATTATGGAAGAAAAATAAAACCATCGATAAAAAAGCTGAAGATAAAATACGATATAGGGCATCATTTTGACAGATAGTTCTAGAATGATTATTCCGCATAACACTTATGTTATCAAAAAGATTCTTTGGCATTTCGTGGTCACCTTGAAAGATTTACTGAGGATTATAATGGAAACTTTTTTCACAAGTTCAATTACTTTCTAACTACGACAGTGTCATGAAACAAATTTTAGAAATGCCATCTGGTTCAATCCGATACTTAAGTCTGACCACACAGAATGAACTAATACATTGCCTGGGAAAAAAGTTATTGAATGACTTTATCACCATTTTATGATGATAAAGTCATTCAATAACTTTTTTCCACCATTTTATGGTGATAAAGTGACGAATTCATCACCATTTTATGCCCTAATGCTAGACACAACACAAGACATTACCAAAAGAGACCAATTAAGTGTTATAATACGGCATGTTAACATTGTTAGAAATGTAAATCAAGAACCAACTCATTTTAAAATTAAGGAAACATTTTTAGGATTTTATGAATTGAAGGACCATTCAGCAGAGGGAATGACTAATCAAGTATTGGCGTTATTGAAAGAAGCACATATTCCAATTGAAAAGTGTTATGGGCAGGGTTACGATGGTGCTAACGTTATGAGTGGAGTTTACAATCAATCAATCAATCAATCAATCATATATTCTGAAAATAAATTTTCAAGGCTATTTACAAATAGTATTGAAATACTAATCTCAAGTAAATACCTGAAAAAAAAAAAATTTATATATATACAATTAATCTTAATAATAATAGCAATAATAATAATAATAATAATAATAATAACAATAGCAATAAAGTAATTATAATAATTTAAATAATCGGTATTTTCCCTCAGCAATCATTTTTACATGCAAAGTTACAGTTACAAACAGTAATAAACTGACAAAACGTAACAACTAACGATGACATAAAAACGACTACTGCTAAAAAAAATTTAAAGATTTAGTAAATATATTAATATAATCATAGTTGTAAAAATATAATAATCAAAATATATTGCAAATATTATGACCAAATAAATAAATATAATATAAACAGAAAAACACTGAGAAAATCAAAACAAAACAAGTTACAACAATCATTACGAAACAAAACAAAAAACTATGCAAAATAAACAAAACAAACAACAACAACAAAAAAACTTAAAATTAAAAAAGATAATAACAATAAACGGTAGAATTAAACATATATAATAAATGGCTAAAAATGAAAATAAAAACAAACAATATATAACTGTATACAAAATTTATATACCACTAAAAATAATTAATAACTAAAAAACAAACAAATGACTCACAAAAAACAACAAGTAAAACTATATACGCTAAACAGTGGTGTACAAACCAGGATTAAACAAATCCAACCAAATCCTGAGTATGTACACTGTAACAGTCATAATTTAAATTTGGTAATTAATGACTGCGTAAATGGTTCGCATAATATCTTATCATTTTATGCAACTTTTCAAAATATTTATTTATTTTTTGGAATTAGCATAAAAAGATAGGACCTCCTCTCTATATTTACTGGGGAGTCTGAAGTTACATTGAAAAACTCTATGGTCTGGTACTATGACTACAATCATTAACAGCTGTAAAAGTTCGACTGATGGCTTCGACTGAAATAATCCTTAAATTGACAAAAAAAGAAGAAAGAGAAGAAGCACTTCAAATAAAGAAAAAATGGGGACATTCAATTTTGTTTTTATCTGTGTTTTTTTATTTAAGGTAATGTGCGAGGATGCTACTGAAGTTTTAAAACACGTCCGTGAAAAGTTAATTAACATTAGAAATTCATATGAACAAATCAAATTAGAAGCAGAAGAACTGGCACGAAAGTGGGACATCGAAACTAATTTTCTATCAAAAAGGCAACCAGTGAAAAAGCGACATTTTGATGAATTGGCTTCAGATCATCGGTTTCAGAACAGAGAGCAATTGTTTAAAATGAATGTTTTTTATTTTGTATTGGACAAAATCAGCGTACAAATTGAACAACGTTTTTCGAGAATGCAAACCGTGAAAAACCTTTTTTGCTTCTTAGAACCTAAAAACATAATAAATTTGCCTGATACAGATATCTTAGAAATGTGTGAAAATATTTCCAAAAAATATTCGAAAGTTATCTCTCCTCTTTTTGGTAATCAATTTCTGCAAGCAGTTTCATTGTTGAAAACAGACTTAACTTCAAAAATGTCGATTAAGCAATTTTCAGATTTACTCCTTACTAAGTACAGTTGCTTAGAAAGTGAGTTTTCAGAAATATATACAGTTCTAATGTTGTTCTTTACCCTACCAGTAACTGTGGCTAGCGTTGAAAGATCTTTTAGCAAATTAAAATAATAAAGGACTATAAAAGAAATTCTATTGGTCAGAGTAGGTTAAAAGAAGTAGCGATACTAGCTATTGAACACAAAGAAGCAGCACAAATGGATCTTAAAGAATTAATATGCAGTTTTGTAAATGCAAAAGCTAGAAGGAAAAATTTTAAATAATTAAAACACGTGAGATTCATTATTTCTTCGTTTGAGAGTTGGTTATAAAATGTTTTATATTTAATATTGCATATGGTATACCTTTTCTCTCTTTATTTAATGAAGTTTACATTTTATTTAGTATTTTATAAATATATTTTTTGAAGCAAAGTTTTTGTATTATTCCTATAAAATTATTTTGGAAATATTTTAGTTGGGGGGCCCTTGCACTGGTTTTTGCCTCAGGGCCCAAATTATATTATTATATTATATTATTGTGTGTTGCATCTCCTAAATGAGATAAAAAACCCTTGGGTTTTTATCTCATTTAGGAGATGCAACACACAATATTAAAAGTCTAAACAAACTTACAATAATTAAATTTTACATTAACAAACTTACAATAATTAAATTTTACATTAATACATTTTGTATTAACAAAACTACGTATATAAATAAATTTAAAATACATAAATTTAATAATTTAACAACTTTACTGGTCTAACCCTAAATCAGAGAAAAACTAATAGACAGTAAAATACTTGATTGTAACAATGGTAATTTTTGGTATAGCCACAATAAGTATTATACTATATATTACATTTTTTCTCAGATTTAGGGTTAGAGAAGAAAGATTGTTTTATAATTTTGAAAATAATGAAATAATGGATTTCATGCAGGTGATTATTTAAAGTTAAAATTGGAACCTCATCTTTTCAATGAAATCTTTTAATATTGACAGTCGTGTTAGCATTTTACAACAAACATTACATTATTTTTTTTAACTAAAGACTTACTTGCTTGAGATAATGGAAATCTATCATATTTATCATTTTTATTTTAAGATGATGAAGATTGATGTGTCTTAAAATGAATCTCTTGGTCATCACAATCAATACCATCTTTATTTATTACTTTTTAACTTACAGAACACAAGCATAAAGAATAATTGAATTTTATCTAAAAACTTGTTTTCTAATGTAGAAATTGAACAATTAAAAATCTTTTAAAAATTACTTTACAGATTATTAATTTTATAAGTAAAATAGGGCATATAATATTGTATATAATATTATAGGTTTCATACTGCCAAATATTTGGTAATAACACCAGAATATTATTAAAGATTAAAAATCTTAAAATGACATTTTGAACTAAATCACTTACTTTCTTAAAATAAATCATCATATTTTTTCCTTTCATCCTTTTTAACTATAGTAATTCCTTAATAAAAACCGCTGATATTATTATATTTTATTTTTTCTTCTTTAGAGTTGAAGAAAAACTCTGAAAAATGTTGTTCCCTTTTCTCAAATCAAAATGGTTTTTTTGCATTAAAAGCAGTTGATAATCAAGTAGAATTAAAAACTTAATCTAGTTTCTTTAGCAATCAAGTTTATTCAACAATTAAGCTATTTAATCTAAATAACCAGACCATAAAAACTTTATAATTTTAATCATATCTACTTGACTCAAGTAGAAATACAAACACAACCTAGTTTTAACGAAGACAAACTAAAAATACTCCAATATATTTTTAAATTTAATTCTCCAAGAACAATACAAACACTTGGTTGATTTAAAGATATGTTAATTTATATAATTTTTACTTAAATAAATCACTTCGCTTAATCGAAGGTCGCGCCATTATTTGCGTAAACATACTCTTTTAAATATTGCCGTGTACATTAAAAAAACGTTTATTTATTATGTTAAAAAAACGTTTTAAAAACGTTCTTAAGCTAACTGAGAAATTTCGTAAGTTATTAAAAAAAAAAAACGCTTAAATAACGCAAAAAAAACGTTTAAATTAACATTAAAAAAAACGTTTACAAAAAAACGTTTTAAAAACGATTTTATTGGTTCTTTAAACGTCTGACCGTAAATTGAACAGAATTAAAACGTTTTAAAAACGTCCTGTGCTTAATGGGATATATATATATGTATATATATATATATATATATATATATATATATATATATATATATATATATATATATATATATATATATATATATATATATATATATATATATATATATATATATTTATAAATATATATATATATATTTATATATTTATATATATAATATAATATAATATATATATATATATATATATATATATATATATATATATATATATATATATATATATATATATATATATATATATATATATATATATATATATATATACATATATATATCTTTCCGCGTGTTTCACTTGAAGAGATAAGACGTATTTTATTTTGGCGTAATAGAATTTATGGCGTAATAGAATTTATAGCGTAATTTGGCGTAATAGAATTTATGGCGTAATAGAATTTATAGCGTAATTTGGCGTAATAGAATTTATAGCGTATATAATAATTTTTGGCGTATACATATTTTATTTTGGCGTAATAGGAGTATGAGATATAGTTGATGAGATATATAAATAGAGATGAGATATATTGGAGTGAAAAAGTTGATAGCAAAATACTTCTAATGCAGGAGAAAAAAAAAGAAAGAAGACTTACGCGTAAGTCTTCTTTCTTTTTTTTTCTCCTGCATTAGAAGTATTTTGCTATCAACTTTTTCACTCCAATATATCTCATCTCTATTTATATATCTCATCAACTATATCTCATACTTCTATTACTTAATTTTGGTATTACTTACTTTTTAATAATACTTTTTTAGCATTACCTTCGCTACTTTTCTACTTTTACTATTATATATTCCTTACGTGCTTTTTAGTAATTTAAATATAGTATTTTATTTCTTATTATTCACTCGTATATACATAATTATATACCTCTATTATATGTAATTGTTGTAAACATTTATTTAATTAACGGTTTTATTTTTTCTTAAATTTTTATTTTATATTTTTTTATCTTAAATTTTAAGTATTTTATTTCTTAATATTTACTCGTATATACATAATTATATACCTCTATTATATGTTATTGTTGTAAACATTTATTTAATTAACGGTTTTATTTTTTTCTTAAATTTTTATTTTATATTTTTTTATCTTAAATTTTAAGTATTTTATTTCTTAATATTTACTCGTATATACATAATTATACACCTCTATTATATGTTATTGTTGTAAACATTTATTTAATTAACGGTTTTATTTTTTCTTAAATTCAGTGTTATTATCTTAGAGACTTTTTGAAAGTTTCAGCAACTTTTTATTTTAATTTTATTATACTCAAATCGTATTCTAAATTCTGAAGCTGCCTTTCTATCGTTTTCTAATCTTTTTATTTATTTTCACTTAGATAAATAAGTCATTGTTCGTATAGAGAAACTATTGCATTTATTGTATTGTAAAAAAAAAAAAAAAAAAGTTCTTTATAAAAAATTTATATAAGATTAAATGAAATTTATATTCGTAATAAAAATACAAATATATTATTAAATGTCTATATATATACATATATATATATATATATATATATATATTATATATATATATATATATATATATATATATATATATATATATATATATATATATATATATATATATATATATATATATATATATATATATATATACATATATATATATATATATATATATATATATATATATATATATATATATATATATATATATATATCAATATACATATAATTTAAATATAATATAAACTATATATACTGTTGTTTAAACATATTCACGCTACCCAGTGGGCATTTCGACGTCGAACGAACGTCGAGCGATGTCGGATCTCGACGTCGGATCGACGTTGGGTTTACGTTGGAAATGGAAATGTTATTTGACGTCGGATAAACTGACATCGCGCGACGTCGGCATTCCGATGTAAATCCAACGTGTTTTTTGAAAACTAAAAAACGATGCCTCAGGCAGGAATCGAACCTCGGCCTATTAGAAACTAAATCCCACGCGCTTACCACTACACCACAGGGACATACTAAATACTGCGTTT
Source organism: Hydra vulgaris (assembly GCF_022113875.1). Lineage (NCBI taxonomy): Eukaryota > Metazoa > Cnidaria > Hydrozoa > Anthoathecata > Hydridae > Hydra > Hydra vulgaris. The sequence goes on along the minus strand of NC_061158.1, from coordinate 9,455,875 downwards.
ATTTAGTAATTTATACTTGTAGCTATTTGGGAATTATTTCTTTGATAAGAAACAATTTTGTTTAAATATTATATAAATATTAAAACGAATAGTTATATCTTATAAAAAAAGTATACTCGAAAATGTTAATAGTTAAAAAACTATGCTAGTGCATCATACAAAACCTCATGATGTTTAATCAACCATTATTCAAACTTCTTTCCATTAATAAAAAACACGCTTAGTTCACATATTTATTGAAGAGCGCAATTGCACACATATTGTTGGATTTGGATTAAATTTTCATCAGCGATGTCTTTCGACGTTGTTCCGACGTCGTTTCAAGGACGTTGGATTGACGTCGGAAGACGTCAAAAGACATCGGAGTACGTTAATATTATGACGTTGCCCGACGTCTTTTTATCGACGTTGGATTGATGTCAGTACTGCGACGTTTTTTGGACGTCTTTTACAAGATGTCGGAACAACGTCAAAATACATCGAAACGACGTCAGGGGATGTTGAGATAAAGACATCGCCCGACGTCATTTTACTGACATCGGAACAACGTCGGAATAGGTCTTTTTGACGCTGATGAAAATCGTACGTAAATCCGACGTCGGATTGACGTCGGGTGCCCACTGGGTAAATACCTCCAAAAGCCGACATTTCTGAGTTGAATATCAAGTATGAGACGCTTCTAAAGCAAGTAGAAGCGTCTAGCAAAATTCTAAAGCAAGTAGAATCAAAAACGGTTGTTGAACAAACATCGACGATCATCGCCTTCACAAAGCGAATCCAACAACTTGAGGAAAAGCCCATTGCTTCCTTAACTACAACGGAAGCATGGAACGTTGTGGTCGGAAAAAAAATCAACTAAAACGCCAGCTCAGCTAGATATGCTTAATTGTGTAGCTAATGAGAACAAAGATAGAATGAAGCGTGACAAAAATCTTATTGTCTTTGGCATTCCAGCATCGACTAAAAAAGAACCTAACGAGAAGCAAGTAGACGATGAAAACAAAATAAAAGAGCTTCTAACCAACGTTAAAATTAATTCGGACAATATAATAAAATGTTTCGCTTACGGTCAAAAGATCCGAATAAACCTCCACCTGATACTGTCACCAGAAATAATATTGTTAAAGCAGCCCGGCGTAAATTTGAAGGCATCTATGTTAATCCAGATCTGACAGAAGCACAAAGAAGACAAGATAGACAATTACGAGACGAGTTGAAAAAGAAAAACGAGTCTCTTAATTTAAAAAACAACTGGGCAAATGCAAGTCATTACTACGTTATTCGTAATAATGCTGTAGTTAAAGTAGACAAATAGCAATCAACAGTAAATAATTTAAAACCATATAATGACAATTTAAATATAAACGAAATTTCTTTAGAGCGGAAGTCATTTTCAACTATTAGTCTATGACAACAGTCAGCTTTCCATAAAATACCATGCTGGTATACCAATGCTACATCCCTTAACAATAAAATGCCAGAGTTTTTAGCATCAATTGAGTCATACAACCCTAAAATAATCTTCGTTACAGAAACTTGGTGGCATGAATCATCGATCACTAACATTGAAAACTATATGTTATTCAGAAAAGATCGCCTTTCAATTCGAGGAGGTGGGGTGGCTATTTATGTCGACACTTCATTAAAACCTAATGAAGTAAGCGAAATTGTTTTATTAGATTCCCCTGAACAAATTTAGTGCGAAATATCGTACGGTTCCGAACACATACTTCTGGGTTGCATATACAGGCCACACATGCTAGATCCACTCGAGAATATCGAAGCGTCCATTATTAAAGCAAATGAACTTTTGTCTAATATATACAGCGGCTTGTTGATTTGTGGAGACTTTAATTTGCCAGAGATTAACTGGGATTCGAGCAGTATCCCAACTATCAGCAACACATATACCCTTTCAAGTAATTTTATTGACATCCTTGCCGAGTCGTTTTTGATACAATTCATTACTGAGCACACTTTTCAACTTGATGAAATTACATCGAACAACACTCTTGATCTAATTATAGCCGAAAATGAAAATCGGGTCCTCGATATTATTCACCATGCACCTTTAACGTCTCTGAAGAAATCTCACCATGTCCTTCAATAGGATTACGTTGTTAAAAGCGCTGCAGTTGTAGGAAAACACATTGAAAAACGCATTTATTATAAAAGTAACTTTGTAAAGATATCCGAATATTTTAACAATATCAACTGGCAGATGGAATTCAATGGACGCAATACTGTTGACTGTTATAGCATTTTCCTGAACCACTACGAGGCTGCATGCAAAACTTATGTCCCAGTGACTAAATCAAAATGGATTTGTCGTAAAAGCGAATGGATGAATGACGACATCAAAAATAAAACAAAAAATAAAAATAAACTATGTTTTCGATGTAGAGCGAATGGATATAAAAATCTTAAACTAGTCAACGAATACAAAACGTGTAATATTCAATCGAAGAAGCTTATATATAAAGCTCGTTGTGAGTTTGAACTTGATATACAGATAAAATCGAAGCACAACCCAAAGATCCTGTTCAAGTATGGTAATAGTAAACAAAATGTTAGAACTACAATAACAGCCTTAAAAGGAATCAATGGCGACACTATCACAAATCCAATAGAAATTGCAAATCGGCTGAACAATCATTTTCAAAGTGTTTTCAACAAAAATGAAGACGATGAACTGCCATATTTTATAAAACGAACTGAAGCCATCTTCAAATACTCGCAAATAACGCAAGATCTGGTTAAAAACAAGCTGAGCGATTTATCAGTTGATAAAACCGTTGGTTTGGATGGTGTAAGCGCATATGTAGTGAAGAACTGTTCTGACAGTTTCTCAATACCTTTATGCGCAATTTTTCAGAAGTCGCTAGATAGTGGGTGTTGTCCTGAAGTATGGGAAAAAGCTAATGTAACACCACTGTTTAAAAACGGAAGTAGACTCGACCCAGGCAATTACCGGCCTATATCCTTAATATCAGTTGTATGTAAAGTGATGGAGAAAATATTACGTGACACTATGGTCAATCAAGTGTCAAAAGCATTATCTGACAAGATATCTATGGACGTAGCTTTTATAGACTTCAGTAAAGCAAAGAGACTAACTCACAAACTTGAGGCATATGGTTTTACTGGAAATCTCCTTAATTGGATAAAATTGTTTTTAAACCAGCGTTTTCAACGAATTGTGATGGGCGATTATGTTTCCTTGTGGCTTGAGGTATTTAGTGGCGTCCCTCAAGGATCCGTATTAGGTCCAATACTTTTTATCATTTTTGTGAACAATATATCCGATATTGTTACCATCCATGTAAAATGTATGCTGATGACACTAAATTGCTGGCCCGTTTAGACCACCCATTAGCTTCACAAATGCTTCAAACTGATATCTACAACATAGCCGATTGGTGTAAAACCTGGAAAATGAAACTTAATCTCGATAATTGTAAAATCATGCACATAGGTAAAAAAAAACAACTTTTATGTTTACTCAATGCCAGCTAATGACAATAACAGTGTCGAACTAGCATCGACTTTAGTCGAACGTGATTTAGGCATCATTATTACGCCAGACTTAAAATTGTTTAACAAATCAATTTTTGCAACCAATAAACCAATAAAGCTGACCGTGTATTAGGCATGTTGTATTGTACTTTCAGTCAGATGACTCCGCAACTACCTAAAATTGTATATACAACCTATGTACCACATCATCTGGAATTTGCGGTAGCAGCCAGTAATCCATCATCAAGAATAGATATTGACGAAATTGAGAAAGTACAAAGAAGAGCTACCCGTTTAATACCTTCGTACCGTCATATGTCATACAAAGATCGTCTGATTATACTAAACTTAACGTCCTTAGAAACCCGTCGCATTAGGGGAGATCTGATACAGGCTTATAAAATTATTATCAATAAAGACATTGTCTCATGGAGGAAACCCCATGTCCTTCGTGTTGGGGAGTCAGATAAAATAAAAACTAGAGGACATCATCTAAAAATGACTAGAGAATATGTTCAAAATTGCGAGCAAAGGCACCAGTTTTTTACTAATCGAATAGTGAATCATTGGAATGCATTGTCTTCAGAAGTTGTATGCGCTTTATCAGTTAACAGTTTCAAGGTTAAACTTGATGCAGAAGTTTCAAATAATCCGCATAAGTATCGAAATTATAACTTAAAAAAAAAAAAAAAAGGAAAAACAATAAAGTACAAACTTATACTTCATACTATATATTCTATTGTAAATTTTTATATATTGATATGAATAAAATTAGTGTATGAAGTAGATAAGGCTGCCAAAACCTGTAGGTTATACAGGGAAATTAGTCGAATTTTTAGCGAATTTAGTCGGCAAGTTGGGTATTTGTCAGAATTTAGTCGGGTAAATTTTAGTTTTGAGGACATTTTTTTTTATAAGGAACTAGTCAATACCTTTTAAGGAATTACCCCTATTTATTTTATTCGTAGAATCGCTTTTGCTTGTGTTTATGTTGCTCCAGCCATTTAATTTAAAAGAAACATATACTTGTTTTATAATTTTTATATATGTAATTTTTATATGTGGATTGTGCTTCTTTAAAGGCGAATAAAATGAAAAGAACTAAAAAAAAAAATGCTGCAATTTTATTCACCAAAAAGATCTCTGTTTATATTTGTTTTGGACCTACTGATGGTATAGTTTGAGGAATTGTAAACCATAAATCAGGAGTTAGCTTTAATGTAAATAAAAAAAAAAAAACATGCTCCACTTACAAAGTTAGCAAACTAAGTATTTGATTCAACTCTATAATTTATCGCTTCTATTTTATCTTTAACATAATCGATTTTATATAAACGATATAAAAAGAAGTGTAAATAAAAACATTTTAAAATTCTCTTGTCAAAGGACTTCAGAGTGGAAAAATATTTTCAAAAAAATAGTTAATTTTAGAAAACATTTTACAGTGAAAGAGAAAACATTTTTATCTATATAAGACACCTTTTTAAGCCGTATTATAAATGTTCATTTGACACTTATAATGTAATGAACATTTGTTCAAAGTTCAAAATTCACATTGTTTCAGCCATTGGACATTTATAACACGGCTAAAAAGGGTGTCTATATAGATAGTTTACAGAAATGTCATCAAAGACGATAGTTGTGTTTAATAACTGTTGCGCTTTAAGATCATGCCATTTCCTTTAAAACTTTTTAAATTTTTGTTTTGTTTAAACAGTTATTTTAAATTTTAAATACGAGTAAAAAAAGATTTGTGAGACTTAAACGTAATAATCTAAGCGTATCAGTAGGAAGATAAATATTTTTTGTAACTTCCTCTTTTATAAATAAAAGGCGGCTTTCATTGTTTATATACTTTTTCTATTGCATTAATAAATGATTTATTATTAAATATTGTAAAAACTGAAACAATAATAATAATGGAATAATTAAATAACTGAAATAAATAAAGTATATAAATAATGCCTAATTAATAATAATAATTATAATAATAATATTATTTGAGATATCTGTGCGGAAAAAACAACGTATTTTATTTATGTATAATTATATTTGCTATTTATATATGTACATTTAGTTTTTTGTGAATATTTATTACCATATATATATATATATATATATATATATATATATATATATATATATATATATATATATATATATATATATATATATATATATACCTTTAAAATTGTTAAAAAAACTTTTATACACGAATCGTTTTTTTATATTTTTTTATCTTTATCGATTGGTTTTTGTATCAAAGTACTAAAGTCAATTGAAGAATCTACTTTATCGTACAGTTTTTTATTCGGATGGCAGCCATTTTCATGGATGCAACAGCTGCAAAAAAATTATTTTCAACTTATAAACATTTTTTCAATACAAATCTTATGAGCAAACAGAAATAACAAAAATTCTTCATAAAACCTTCATAAAAATTAATATATTTTCAAAACTAAAAACAAAATTTCATAAATAGATAGAAAAGTTTAACTTACTCATTGTCATTGTACAGTATACTTTTTTTGCAGTAAATTGTTGGAAAGGTAACATTTAGAAAGCATGAAATAAAGTCATCGTTTTGCTGCCTAAAATACTCCAAGGACTTTTCGCATTCTTTCATTTTAGCAATGAGTTTTGAATTTCCACGTATCAATGCTGAAAATTTATTTTAAACATGTTATTATAATTTCAATTTTAAATTGCAAAGTAACCCAGTAAGCACGGACGTAAAAAAGACGTCTTATACACGTTTTGGACGTCTTTAGAACGTCTTTAGAACGTTTTAGACGTCTTCTGCACGTTTAAAAGACATCTTTTTTAGGTCCGGTGTCCACTGGGAAGTTTCTGCTAAACTTTGAAATATGCGTTGGGAAAGTAAGGCATAATAAAAAAACCAATTAGAGGTCTTTAATTTTCTTCTGAATTAAAAGTTTAAAAAAAAAAGTTAAAAAATTTCAACTTACCGTTTTTTAAAGTGTTGCACCTTGAAAATTTACTTTCTGGGGTTTCGATGCAATACAAGCCATGATCACATTTTGTGTTTTGACTGTTCACAATACAAATTTCGCCTTCTTGCTTCATGCATACCTTACAGCAGTTACATTCATCTTTACCAACATTACCTGGTTTTAAAACAAATTAGATATTATAAAACAAGTTAGATATTACAATCTACCTTGTTTTATATTACAGATATTAATAATCCTGCTGTTTTTAATTCAGCAACAATTGACGGTTATTTAAAAAATCAAAGTTTCAGTCTCAACCTTTACATTTAGGCATTTTAGGGCATTTACTTTCATCGCATATCGGTATTTCTTCGCTATTATAACAAGACAAACTTTCTACAAGCAAAAAGTGAATTGATAGCAAGCTAATGGTTGTAAATAGAAGCATTTTTTTCGAAGTAATAATGAAAGTGTATCTTCATTTAAAAATACAACTGCTGATTGAAATCTGCAGAATTTCTGCAACTTTATGTAAATTGTTTTTATCTTAATGATGTCGTTTAAAAATAATTTAAAAGGAGCCACTTTTTTAAATATAGACCCACCATCTCTGAAGGAGAATAAAAAAACCTATTATGCTGTTGGCATCATTGCAGGAGAATAAAAACATTATTATACTGATTGATGGTTCTAACAATTACAAAACTATTAAACATTATATTTTAAAAACTTCACTAAGTATCAACGTCATAAATACGTCATGCTAGTTATTTTTTACATTTTCAAACACCTTTAATTTGTAAAAGCTTGAAAGTATTTTTTATTTAATTATTTACTAAAATGCATTATTATTAAATTAGCTGAACCAGGTTTGTAACTAGTATTTATCTTTTGAAAAGTAACAACAAAAAACATGTCTACTAATTCGCCAGTAAATAGTACTTTAATGTTTTAATTTGATTTGGTTAATAAAATTACTTACCCCAAAAATTATTTAGGGTGCAATGCAAGAAGCGAACTTGAGTCAAGCTCGACTTGAACTTTACATTATAACCAACAGCGACAGAGTATGGGTTTTCCCCTCAAAAAATACTCTGCCGCTATTGGTTACAAAATAAAGTTCAAGTCGAACTTGACTCAAGTTTGCTTCTTGCATTCCACCCTTATATTTATTTATAATATTTTTATTAAATATATATTTTTTTTATTTTCTAGAAGTGACATTCACAACGGGATACAAAATTTTAAATTTTATACTAAGAGCTTTATTGAAAAAAAAGTTTTACGGCATCACGTAAATGTTTTTTATGGCGCATCATAAACATGATAAAAACACTGTATTTTTGATAATACATTAAAGTGATTTTAACTGTTAAAATCGAAACATTCAGGTTTTGTCGATCTAGTATTATTATTTAAAAAAAAAAGTATGATGTATCCACTTGTTTGTTAGAACCTTTGAAACAGCTATAAGTTTTAATCTCAAGGTTTGGTGTGAGTACTAAGATGGCCTTGTATCAATTTTGTAACTCAAGCCCCTGCAGCGTCTATTTGTAATAATCTATCTTAATGTCATTGAAAACTGTAACAATTAAAATAAATCTCAATTAACCTACCGCAAGAATATTTCTCATGAGGATATTTTTTAATTAATCTTTTATAAGAAAAAAATCATTTAAGTTGATTAAAACCTATATTACGATGGCGTTTTTCTGATAACACTTGATACTGTTTGTCTGGTAATCCCCAATGGCGTATGTCTGAAATAACCAGTTTAGCATTTCTATTTTACATTCAAGAGAATATGTAAAATAATATAAACTAGGTAATGGAGAAAGAAAAGTAATTAAATAAAGACGCGGAAACAATCGAGAGGGTTGGACAGTAAAAATTGCAGTATAGTTGTCATTAAATATATATTACAAAATTAAAAAAAGGGTGTTAACTTGATTAATCCTTCCAAAGTAATTGCTGCAAATGTATTTTTATTCTGAATCTTCTAACAAAGTTTTTTAAGTCTTTGAATCAAAACTAATTTTAAAAACATTCGATTATTTTTCTGTTCTAAATAATAAACAAAATTTTGTGTTTTTAACAAAATCGTTTATAAACTTTTCTTTTTGCCAAGAGTACGTATGTATGTATAAAGTTAGACTTCAACTTATGTTACAATATTTAATTTTTAATCTGATAGAACAAAGCTGGTTTTCTACCTGAACTATTTTCTTATGTTAAAATAATTTTACTCCGTAATGTTAATGACTGAATTATTCCTACCCAGTGGGCATTTCGACGTCGAACGAACGTCGAGCGACGTCGGATCTCGACGTCGGATCGACGTTGGGTTTACGTTGGAAATGGAAATGTTATTTGACGTCGGATAAACTGACATCGCGCGACGTCGGCATTCCGATGTAAATCCAACGTGTTTTTTGAAAACTAAAAAACGTTGCCTTAGGCAGGAATCGAACCTCGGTCTAAGAGTATCTAACTCCAACGCGCTTACCACTACACCACAGAAACATATTATTCGATGAGTTTATTTAGTAATTTATACTTGTAGCTATTTGGGAATTATTACTTTGATAAGAAATAATTTTGTTTAAATATTATATAAATATATTTATTATTATTCAATATATTAAAACGAATAGTTATATATTATAAAAAATGTATACTCGAAAATGTTAATAGTTAAAAAACTATGCTAGTGCATCATACAAAACCTTATGATGTTTTATCAACCATTATTCAAACTTCTTTCCATTAATAAAAAACACGCTTAGTTCACATATTTATTGAAGAGCGCAATTGCACACATATTTGCTTTGGATTAAATTTTCATCAGCGATGTCTTACGACGTTGTTCCGACGTTGTTTTAAGGACGTTGGATTGACGTCGGAAGACGTCAAAAAACATCGGAGTACGTTAATATTATGACGTCGCCCGACGTCTTTTTATCGACGTTGGATCGATGTCAGTACTGCGACGTTTTTTGTACGTCTTTTATAAGATGTCGGAACAACGTCAAAATACATCGAAACGACGTCATTGGATGTTGAGATAAAGACATCGCCCGACGTCATTTTACTGACATCGGAACAACGTCGGAATAGGTATTTTGACATCGCTGATGAAAATCGTACGTAAATCCGACGTCGGATTGACGTCGGGTGCCCACTGGGTAGAGCTGTTAGAGGAGTTGGCAGAGGGACAAGTTCACAAATTGGTTTTTTATCTTCAGAGCCCATCATCATAAAGTATCAGAAAAAAACAAAAAATCTTCCTCATTGAATATTTCATCCTTCATTGTAGTATTGTAAAGGTTTGCGCATGCGCATAGAGGATTTACTTTCAGAATCGCTTCCTATTTTACTTTACAAAGAAAATAAATGGTCGTATAAAAATTATTGTCAAGATTCTAGTCACAACTGATTTACTATTTTAGGCCAGCTCATTTTTCCAATAGGTGCCATTTTTCAGCATCTAACCTGCGCTTGCAAAAAAAAGAAAGAATGTTATTAGTTCAAGCGTTTGTGACCTGGTTTCTTACCTGGTTTCTACTGATGTAATTGACATTCCACTAACCCACTAAAAAGCTCAATAAACTTAAAAAAAAAAGTTTTATATTGTGTAATCATCAGCAATTTCATTTAAAAAAAGTTTTCCTTTTTCTTTTTTTTTTTTTTTTTTTTTTTTTTAGTTGTTTTTTTTATAGAATTATTTCAAAATTTTTTTGAAATTAGCAGGATTATGTATTGATTTTTGTTTGTTTGTTTACTTAAAAAGGGACATATTAAATTAAAAGTTTAAACAATTTAATGATAAAATTCAGCTTTTTACTGTACAAACTGTCCACAAACTAGTTGTTAAAATATCTGAAGGCGTGGAAAATACAAATAGGATCGGACAGTAAAGATTAACTGTCATTAAATATACGTTTTAGAATTGTTTATACTGCTACTTTGATAGTATTAAAATTAATCCATAAGGATTTAAAATTTTAAACTAAACTGATGGTTTTTTTTTAAAAAAATTTCACCATTGATAATTACAAATTCTTTGTCCGCAAAAATGTTTTCAAAAACATTCTATTAATGCAGGGCCGTCCCAAACGGAGGGTGTAGGGGTATCTCCCCTAACCCTTCTCCCGAAGATGTCATACAAGCATTTGAGTTGGTAAGTTTTGAACTGTGGTTAGCAAATTTCAAACTTTGAGGATCTTATTTTGTGTGTTTTTTGTATTTCTAGTTGGCAAAAAATATATAGGACGCCCCCTTGAGAAACCTCTTTGGAACAAACCTGTACTGATGCAGTTTAAATCATCAACTCCCATTTTCTAAAATTTCGAGAGACAGTTTAATACCAACCTCTGTTAAATTAAAAAAGAAATGCATTTAAATACGCGTTCCTAATTGAATAAAGTATTGAATTTTTTCTGTTTCAATCCAAAAAAATTTCTTTTAAATCATAAATCGCAACGGTTTGGTATAACCAAGGAGGTTTAACAAACAGGAGACGCCGTAGTATATACTTTATATAAAACGCGATAAAACCAGTTTTGAAAGTCAGTCGCCATTTTGTTTAACCAAAAACATTGTTATAGTTTGCGCGAAACTTTATATTTTGTAAAAGAAAACATTGCTGAAAACATGTTAAGATATAGATATAAATGATTAAATAATTTGCCAGTTGTTTCCGAGGTTGTAATAAACTACAAAAAATTGTTGCTGATTTTTGGGTTCAGTTTTTTTCAAAATATTGGAATACTGAAGTTGACATTTAAATTGTAAACACGCTTTTAGAAGATGCCATATTTTACATAGTGTAAACATGTTATGGAATAAAAAAAATGTAAACATAATTAAAAACAAATATATTAAATATACATATTTATCTTTCAATCTCTTAATTGTTATGTATATATACATACACTTATATGTGTATATACAGAGTTGTTAATCCTTGGCCTCAAAGTCAAAAATTATGGCCTTGGCCTTAAAACTATTGGCCTTGGCCTTGGCCTTAGTCTTAAAAATTTTGGCCTTGGCTATTAAAAAAATATATTTTTTCTTATTGATTTTGTTGAATTCTGCACAAAACCATGGTCTATTTTTACAAAATGTGTTTTTATTTTAGTTTTAACTTAAGTTAACGTAAGTTAACGTAAGTTAACGTAAGTTAACGTAAGTTAACGTAAGTTAACGTAAGTTAACGTAAGTTAACGTAAGTTAACGTAAGTTAACGTAAGTTAACGTAAGTTAACGTAAGTTAACGTAAGTTAACGTAAGTTAACGTAAGTTAACGTAAGTTAACGTAAGTTAACGTAAGTTAACGTAAGTTAACGTAAGTTAACGTAAGTTAACTAAGGCAAAAATTGAAGTCTTAAATCTTAAAAATCTTTGGCCTTGAACTCCTAATCTTGGCCTTGACCTTAAAACTCTTGGCCTTTACTTTGTAATTTTTGGCCTTGGTCTTGGTCTTGGCCTTGTAACTTATGGCCTTGGCCTTGCTACTTTTGGCCATGTTAACAACTCTGTGTATATATATACATATATACATATGTATGTATGTATGTATGCATGTATGTATGTATGTATGTATGTATGTATGTATGTATGTATGTATGTATGTATGTATGTATGCATGTATATATGTATGAATGTATATATATATATATATATATATATATATATATATATATATATATATATATATATATATATATATATATATATATATATATATATATATAGTATATATATATATATATATATATATATAAATATATTTATATATATATATATATATATATATATATATATATATATATATATATATATATATATATATATACATACATTCATACATATATACATGCATACATACATACATTGATATATATTTATATATATATATATATATATATATATATATATATATATATATATTTATATATATATATATATATATATATATATATATATATATATATATATATATATATATATATATATATATATATATATATATATATGGCGTTACTCGACGTTCTACCCCCTCCCCTCCTTCCTTGTTTTTATAATTGATTATGATAGAATAAATTATTCTGATTCCGAATCATATAATAACATGGGTCTGAAAACTTGAGGAAAGTACTCTAATTTGATAAAGTATAAAAAACCACATTAAAAACGCTAATATTCCACCATCATTTAAAAAACAATTTCAACACTGTTTTCAAAAAGTAGGAAAATATTTTTTTTAAATACGCGACCAGGTTTTTATTGTCGACAAAATTTTAACATATTTAAAGCTAATTCTCTATTTAAGATGTACGAACATTGACAGACAAATAAAGATTAGCGCAAATAAATGTACACCGTCGAAAATTTCCGTTAAAAAAACGGAAATTTTTTCCGTTATTTTAACGGAAAGTATCCGTATGTCCATTTAAGGATGTATCCATCGATTATGTACGGAAATTTTCCGTATTTGCAGCTAAATTTTCAAATACGGAAATTTCCGTTGTATTTATAACTGAAAATACATGTTGAACTGCCATTAGTAAAGATTTTTAATAGTTATTTTTTTGTACATATTTATCTCCAAAAATTAGTTCTGAAGTTTCACCTACAGGGCGAAGAAAGTTCAACAGGCATTTTAATATAAACTGTTGTGTTCTTTTTAATTTTAAAATTGCATGAGCTTTGTTTGGTCCCTGGATTGCTTAGAACGAGACTATGTTTAGTAGGATTCTTGACACAAGTTTTGTGCATTCTAAGTTCAATTTTGAGTGATTTTAAGTTTATTTAAGTGCACTCACATAACATATTATATATAAAATGGATCATTTCAATGCCAGGGAAAAAGTTCACTTGTTAAAGTATGTAGCTTAAAAATAGTAAATTTTAAAATTCCATTACTTAAGCACTAGTGCTTCCTTATGACTGATGAATTTCTCATCATTTTAAAAACTTTTTATGACAATTTACATTTTTTATTATTATTTAGTTACAATAACTTTATAAGTAAAATATTTAGGTTATCTACAAGTAAACATAAAAAAAAAATTTAAAAACAAATTTATAATATAGTTTACCCTAGAAATTACAACTATAATTAGAATACATTAATAAATTTATTTGTTTATAATATTTATGCAGGATATTATTGCAGAATAGTAAAAATCTATATAAAATAAATATATCTGCTTCCATTTTTCTTCATTGTTTCTGATTGTTTTTAGAAAAAATTTGATCAGTTCACTAAAAAATTTTGAAAATTGTATGTAAAACTAAATCAGTTTTACATACAATTTCACATACAGTTTTATATACAATTAAATACAAAACATGCAGTTTTGATCAGTTCACTAAAAGATTTTGAACGTAAACCTTATTTCTAGCAGTCCAACATTGTAAAAAGACTATATATATTAAGTTATTATTGATACTATAGAATCAAGTAATGCCCTATAGTATGGATTAAAAATAAAAATGATAATTTTCAACAAATAAATAAAAAATGAAGGCCTAAAGTTATTGCTTTAAAGGTATTGTTTGTTTTGTCTATTGTTGTTAAATCATTCTGGATTTATATTTCATATTTTTCTCAAAATTTAAGTGCTTCGCTGTATTAGAATAACTTCCAGAAATGAAAATTTGATGCATTTTTAGTTAGTAAAGTATTTATTCATTTAATATATAATATAATAAATTTAAGTTTTAGGTGTAAGGCTTGAATGTTCTTCGTATTTTAGTATGCATATCTCTTATAAAGTAAATGCTAATGAAGTATTTATTTAATTACTATAATAATTTTTAGATTCATTACTTTAAATGATGGTTTTATAGTACTTTTATTTTCATAGAACTTATCATATGTAAATATCATCCCAAGATCTTAGCATGATTTTGTATTTTCTGCATATATATATATATATATAAATATATATATATATATATATATATATATATATATATATATATATATATATATATATATATATATATATATATATGTATGTATACGTATTAGTACTTGCATATACCTTCGCGATAGTGCTCCATGAATTAAAGTAAATTAAAATGATTTAAATTAAAACAGAGCTGTATTTGCATATGTTATTTATAAATAAAACTGCATATTTTTCACAACTATAAGTTTCATGCTAAATGCAATCCTTTTTTGCATTTATTGTATTTAGCATAGCCTTTTTTGCATTTATTGCATTTAGCATAAAATTTATTGTTGTGAAAAATATGCAGTTTTATTTATAAATAATATATGTATATATATACAAATACTAAAGTGTGTTTTGATAAGCATTTGCTCACTTTTTCTGCTTACCGTAAGCTATACAGTTTTTTTCGAAAAAAAAAGAAGAAAAAACGAAGAATGATAAATAAAACGATTGCTTCCCCATCCCAAACCCTCAGTCGATGTAGCAGCACTCTACTGCGAGTCAGGATATTTGTCAGTTGACGTATGTACTGAAGCCCCCAGCAGCAGGCTATTTCAGTATGACGTCAGATTGTTTACCTTAGTACGCAATACTATTTGTATATGTATATGTATATATATATATATATATATATATATATATATATATATATATATATATATATATATATATATATATATATATATATATATATATATATATATATATATATATATATATATATATATATATATATATATATATAGTCTTGCATGGTAGTCACAAAGTTTTTCCCATAAACTGTTGTTTTAAAGAGCGCGTTAATAAGCATGACCAGAAAATGTTAAAAAACTTCAAAAAAAATGTTTTTTTTAAATGATAGACTGCCTGCCTAAACCAAACCATCAGTCGATGAAGCAGCACTCCCTTGCGAGTCAGGCTATTTGTCAGTTGATGTAGCAGCACTCCCTTGCGAGTCAGGCTATTTGTCAGTCGATGTAGCAGCACTCGCTTGCGAGTCAGGCTTAAGATAGTTGATGTAGCAACACTCCCTTGTAGCAGCAGGCTATAAGATAATCGATGTTGCAACACTTAAGCATGTTTTAAAAATGTTTTTTAATAAAACAAAAACAAAAACACCACTAATTAAAAAAAAACTTTCTAGTCATTATTATTGCGGTTTTTTTAAAAAACAATAAAATTCAATGTACTTCCTAATTAATTTAACTGCTTTGACATTTCGATGACAATCAAATACAGCTTAAGAGACGAGATAATAAAAATTGTAGTCGAAAGAGAATTTTTTACCATAAAAATCTCTTTCAACTACATGGTTTTCATTCTGAAAAAGAAACCAGATGTGCCGGTAGGGCTCTTAAGTTCAGAACAAAAGTTATCAAATGGGCGTAATTCTGGCACTTTAGCAGGGTTACCCATTGGGCACAGGACGTAAAAAAGACGTCCTTAGGACGTTCAAATCCGGTCCATCCGTCCCATTAAAATTCTAAACGTCTTTTGAACGTCTTTTTTGCGTTCAATAATTTTTTCTTTATTAAAATCAAAAAAAAATTAGTTATATCACGCAAGCGCTAAATCTTCCTAAAATTTTTAAGTAGCGCAATTTTAATGTTTTTTTTTAATTACAAAAGAAGTCTTTTTACAACGACTAATAGACACGTTTTAGCTAATTTTTATTTTTGTTATCAATTACTTTTATAGTATTGCTATATCAAGAACCTAGTATAGTATTGCTATATCAAGAACCAAGTTTTAACAATTTCAAAGGTTTAGACATCTCATGCAGAATCGAATTTTTCAATAGGAAAACCTGTTAATGATACATAGAACAATTATCCTGATAATTCTTTGAATTCAATGTCTTTACTCGACAACATTGTGCTATTCTATAATGGGACCAGTACATTAGTTAATGATCTTCTTGAAATATTGCCAAATCAAGGTTTGGAACTTCCCAAAGATGCAAGGAGAATTTTAAAAACACCTAATGAAAAGCGACTTATAGACAGGTTCTTGCTAGTTTATATATATATATATATATATATATATATATATATATATATATATATATATATATATATATATATATATACTTTTAAACATATAATTACTTGTTAATATTGATACAGATATTGAAATTGATATAAATATTGAAAGAAATCGTTAAAAACTGGGTATATGACATACTATATATATACTAAGTATATACTTGGCACTTGATATAGTATTTCAAGTATAATAATTGATATACTATATCAAGAACCAAGTTCTGACTGTTTGAAAGACTTAGACATTGCAGAATCTCATGCATAGTCATATTTTTCAAAATGAAAATCTATTAATAAGACAGAGAGTTTATGCTGATAATTCAATATAATTCAATATCTTTAATTAATAACTTTTAGATTCGAAATAATTGGACCAGTACATTAGTTAATGAACTTTTTGAAATATTACAATATCAAGGTTTGAACTTTGCTAATAACTAATTACTTAACTTTAGTAATTAGTTATTATTGAAGTTCAAAAGTTTTCACTAAAAAATAAGTCTAGTTGAAAAAATTAAACCAGTCGTAACAGTTATATAAGAGACAGAAGGGTAGAAAATTTCCTTTACACTAAAAGAAATTTTCTACCCACCTGTTTCTTTTATAACTGTTATGACTTGTTTAATTTTTTTATTTAGACATTTTTTAGTGACATAACCTACTCTTTTATTATCTAATTTTCTAAAAGTATCCTTTAGACGATAGATGTAAATAATTTTTCTCTTTTATCATTCTTTAAAAGTTCAATTTGAATAATTTTAATTAAAATCAATGTTTATATTTATTATTTGATAAAATTTATTATTTAGTAACTTATCCAACTTAAATTAGAATAAGAAAAATATTCAAAGATGGAATTGATTTAATATTTTTTGAAATGATTTTTTTATAATGATTTTTTGAAAATTTATGGTTTTAGTTTTAATATTTAGTAAAAAATATATAACACAGCAAAAACATTTAAATCAGAATTTCAGTAGATCTATATAGGCATTTTAGGTAATTGCAGTTTTGGTAATCATTTATTTGTTTCATTATATAATGTAATCATTCATATCATTATATAATGTAATCATTATAATGTAATCATATATAATTAATCATTTGTTTCATTATATAATGTAATCATTCATTAATTGCAATTTTGGTAATCATTTATGGCCCATTAGTGGCAGCAGCCAAAAGTGGCTAACATATGAACCACTATATCACTTGTTAGAATGTTATTGGCAATTTACTAAGTAACCGATGAGAAACTCTCCTTAATTTCTCCTTATTTTTTTTTTTTTATCATCTAGGAAATTTTATTAAAGTGAATAGATAATACTTATTATTAAAGAAATTATATAGTCCTTTGATAGATTGCAAACCTATATTTCTTTTGCATATATATATGTGTGTGTATATATATATATATATATATATATATATATATATATATATATATATATATATATATATATATATATATATATATATATAAAAGTATATGTTAATTTTTAATAATTTTTCTGTTTTTATTTAAAATTTATTGAAAAAAATAAGATTCTGTTTTCAATGTAGTTATTTTCTCTTTAATTCTGCTTATTTTTTCTTTCAAAAGATTTTCTTTCGTGACCAAATCTCTTTAAATATTAGAAAAATGTCTTCTTAAAATCCTTACATTTAGCGTCAGTTTTATTAATGTAAACCCTGATTTTGTTTTAGCTAAAAATACAAAATATATGTCAATAAATAAAATAAAAATGAGTTTTGTTAAAATTTAGAATTAGTAGAATTAGTTAAAATTTAGAATTAGTAGTTATTATTAGTTAGTTATATATTATTAGTTAAAATTAGTAGAATTTGTAGTATTAGTTAAAAGTTAGAAATAGATAGTGTCAAACATCAATTAGATACAATTTAAAGTTGAACAGAAAAATTAAAAAAATGCTAATGCTAAAAAAATAACACTTGTAAGAATATTTTTTACTTTTCCATAAATTTTATTTACTTGTTAATTAAGATTTTATAGGAGCCTTAACTACATCAAGTGTCAGTTGATATATGTTTTGGTCAAATATATGTTTGTATTTGGTAATATTATGTTACATTTTTATTTTGTATTTCAAAAACTCATATTGCATTTATTTAAAAATGCATTTAGGAATCTAGAATTAATGTGTTTGTAGTTTTTGTATTTAATTTTGTTTTAAATTAAAAAAATTTTATTTGATGAAATGTATTTAACCCTAAAGTTTTATTTTTTGCTTTCCGTTTTAAAAAAATAAAACAATGGTTTTAGTTATATTTCATTTTATGTAGTGGTAAATGTAATATAGTTTATTTTATGTAATATGCCTAATGAATTTTTATTAGTAACAACTTCTTTCATTCATTTAGCTCCTCCAAAATTTTGAATCACAGACTTTCAAATTTTGGAGAGCTGAATGTATATATATATATATATATATATATATATATATATATATATATATATATATATATATATATATATTTATATATATATATATATATATATATATATATATATATATATATATATATATATATATATATATATATATATATATATATATATATAACTTTAAGTAATACTAACTACATCTTTCGAAAGGAAATTCTTAAATGTTCTTTTTTTCTTGCTGAATTGACTAGATACCTATTTTGAGTATTGCGAAGTATTAAAAATTAATTAATAAAGAAAAAAGGCCTAGATAGGTAAAATAACTTCTATAAAGATAGTTATTACAAGAAAAATTATTACTTATATTAAACTTTAAGATTTATTATTGACTATCATATATGTATATAAGTCTATAATAAATATATATATATATATATATATATATATATATATATATATATATATATATATATATATATATATATATATATTTATATCATTCAGCTCCTCCAAAACTTGAAAGTCTGTGAATCAAAATTTTGCTTTTCCCAAAAAAAAGTTAGAGAAAATTTCTCTAACTTTTTTTTGTATATATATATATATATATATATATATATATATATATATATATATATATATATATATATATATATATATATATATATATATATATATATATATATATATGTATATATATACCCTTATAGTGTAGTCGAAAGAGCGTTTTAATGTTAAAAAAGTCTCTTACGACTACAATTTTAATTACCTCGTCTCTTAAGCTGTTTTTGATTGTCATCGAAATGTCAAAGCAATTAATTTATGCGGAAGTACATTAAATTTAATTGTTTTTTAAAAATTTTTTAAAAAACCGCAATTATAACGACTAGAAAGTTTTTTTTAATTAGTGGTGTTTTTGTTATTGATTTAATAAAAAACATTTTTAAAACATGCGTAAATGTTGCTATATCGACTATCTTGTAGCCTGACTCGCAACGGAGTGCTGCTACATCGACTGACAAATAGCCTGACTCGCAACGGAGTGCTGCGACATCAACTGACAAATAGCCTGACTCGCAACGGAGTGCTGCTACATCGACTGACAAATAGCCTGACTCGCAAGAGAATGCTGCTACATCGACTGACAAATAGCCTGACTCGCAAGAGAGTGCTGCTACATCGACTGAGGGTTTGGTTTGGCCAGGCAGTCTATCAATTAAAAAAAAAATTTAATTTTTAAATTTTTAAAACTTTTTCTGGTCTGGTTTATTAACGCGCTCTTTAAAATTACAGTTTATGGGAAACTTTTTTTGATGCCACGCAAGAGACATGCAAGAGTATATATATATATATATATATATATATATATATATATATATATATATATATATATATATATATATATATATACATATATATATATATATATATATATATATATATATATATATATATATATATATATATATATATATATATGTATAAATCTTCTTCATATCCTGTAACTTCAGAGGTTCTTCAAGGTTCAATCCCTGGCCCTATAGTCTTTTTAATTTACATTAACGATCTTCCAGATATTCTCACATCTAAGGTGGCATTGTTCGCTGACGACACTACCATTTATTCTTATCATGATAAGAAGCCTACGCTCTCTGATTGCTTGGAGGGGTTATCTGAGCTTATAAAGGATCTCACCTCTGCTACAGCATGTAGCTCACAATGGCTGGTGAACTTTATTTCAGATAAAACTCAATTTATTTTAGCCAATCGTTATCGCAATAGTTTAGATCTCCCTATATTTATGAATGGTAATGTACTTGATGAGTCATCTACCCTTTATCTTCTTGGATTAACTTTTACTTCTGATCTTTCTTTTAAACCGTATATCAAATCCATTGCAAAATTAGCATCTGCTAAGGTTGTTAATTGTCGTGATGTTGAGTTTGGAAGTGACTCTTCCAGTAACTTCCTAACTCTTATAGTGGTTGCTCGCAGCTTTGTTGGAAGCGAAGATGTAATATATATATATATATATATATATATATATATATATATATATATATATATATATATATATATACACATACATACATACATACATACATACATACATACATACATACATACATACATACATACATACATACATACATACATACATACATATATATGTATGTATGTATGTATGTATGTATATAAATTATAATAACATATTGTTTTTTGATTATAAATTACATAAAAAATTTTAGTCTGTAATTATATACATAATGCTCACTTTACAAATGAACATAATTTACACAAAATTTTTGAATTGATTAAAACACTAATGAATTGCTTCTATGCCCAATATAACTTACACTAAATTGTCCCATTCAATTACACTAGTGTTATCTTTGAATTTAGAAATAGAAGTTATTAAATGTTGGTGGCTCATCATACAGCTTATCATACAGTGAGAAGGGCATGCTTTTAAAGTAAGTATAATTTCACTATAAATAGAGCATTTTTAATACCGCAATTATATTGCATACTTGATATACATAAATATATAAGCTGGTCACAACAATCCAGTCAAAATTTTCTTTAAAAAAATAAATTTAGTGTTGAGAAAGTCGTATTTTTTGATGTTTGATGTTATGTTTGTAAAATAATAATTATATATATGTGTGCGTGTGCGTGTGTGTGTGTGTGTTTGTTATTTATTTCTGTCCCCTTTATTTTTACATACTTATCTTGACAATATTTTTTTAGGGTCAAGTCTGCTCCCCTGATTCCTACAGCAAAAATAAAAACTTTAAAATGCTGGTGGTAATATTCTAAAGAGTGCACCTGATCGAAAAGAAGGTGAATGACGTCAACTGTTCGTACATTTGATTCTTGGAAATTAACAAGTGGAAGAAGAAGTTTATAAAATTGTAATTTATAAAACTCAGCAGAATTATATTATTATAAAATTTGAACGATTTATTATTTTTTTCTTATTCTCAAGAAGTTCTGTGAAAACATATTTGAACCTTACGTTTAAGTAAAGCCATGTAAAAACACGTATTTTAGACGTCGAAATGAGAACGTCTAAATTAGGCTATTTAAAGACGTCATTTGGCGTTTCCATTTAGCACTAGTTCTAAAGGTTTTACCTTTATTTAAATTCTCAAGTAAACAATTGTGGCCAATATTAGCTTGCTTTGATTATTTTAATATTTTTGTAGTTGGCATTTATTGAAGTGAAACCAAGCCTAATTCACTAACTAAATACCAATTTTTTTCTTTGAGTCAAGTCAATAATACAAAATGGTTTTCTATTCAATAAAAAATATAAATAAAAACTATATAAAATCTTATAATGGTTACAACTTTTATGAAATATGTTCCATTTAAGAATCTTATAAAGGAATAATTGTGTTTAATAAGGAAATATTTTACACTCCTATCTCTTATATAAAGCGACTGTTACGACTGGTTTAGTTTTTTAAATTAAATTCATTTGAATCATTTCCAAAAAAAAACCACACAAAAAAATAAAGGCATTAGTTGTACCAAACATTTCAAAATCTGCTTTAAATAATCTTTTGAAGATAGATGTAATAAATTTTGCTATTTTATTTTTTGTTCTTTAAAAATTCCAAATAATTAATTAAAATGAAAATCAATATTTATATTTATTATTTGATGATAAAATTTATTTTTTAGTAACTTATCCATCTCCAAATTAGAATGAAAAAAATGTATTTAAAGATAGAAAAGAGTTGATATTTTCTTCTAGATCAATGAATTTTTGATTATTTGCTTCATATACTTAATGGACCATTAATGGCAGCAGCCAAAAGTGGATAACACAAGTAACCGCTATATCACTTGTTGGAATGTTATCGGCTGGCCACTTGAGTAATTTACTAAGTAAACGATGAGTTAAACTCCATTTAACTGCTCAGAATGCCTTTATAGGTCCACTGCAAATCCACTACAACAATATTTGCTGATAAAGTTTTAATATGTACTTATTTGATTATTGTCGTATATACTCAGGGTTCCTAATCCTCCTTAAAAACCTTAAATATCTTTGGGAAAAAAAACATCCTTAAAAGTCCTTAAGTAATCTTTAAAAAAGTTAAAATTTGACTGCTCTCTTTAATTTACTTTTCTATAAATTTTTGTTTTATTAAATAAAAATGTATTTATAAACATATATTATATATATGTATTGGTCATAAAAACTTCTATTATGTATGTAACTCTTGATTTTTTGAGTTTATTTTTATACAATTTTTCAAGGGTGTTGTCAAGTATATAGTATATATAAGT
>NC_061158.1:9375187-9430187 GCF_022113875.1 Hydra vulgaris | reverse complement strand
AAAATATTTACTTTGTTGTAAGGAAACTCACAGAAGACTAAAATAGTCTTTTCATCGAGAACCTTTAAAACATAAAATAAACTTTAATGAACTAGTTCAACAAATACACATAAGTATTTTGGTATCTACTATATAGTAGAAGTAGTAGGGCTTTTTATTATTACTATTTTTCACAAATTGTTTAATACATTTCGATGAAGTTGGTTAAGTTAATTATGATATGTTTTAGTTTTTTTTTCAGAGCAATAAGGTTATCCATTTTATTAAGTTCCATATTTTGAAGTATTATTTTGTTATGTAAGTATGGGCCACGGTATATTAAAGAAAATCGCAAGAATTTTGTTTTTTTTAAAGGCAGGGTGAAGTTGCCTGTTCCTTGTGTGATGTATTTGTTTGCGTTGATATGAAAAAAGCTATCAGTAAAGTATTTCGGAACAAGTCTGAGTTTGTATTTTAGCATGAATAAGATATTTTGGTAACTTTATTTGATAGATATTTAATGCATTCAAATTTTTAAGTAAAGGGTCGGCATGAGTGAATTCATCTTTATTATAAATTAATCTCGATGCATGTTTCTGGTGTATGTAGAGTGAATTTAATTTAGTTTTATGGGTACTTCCCAATGCAATATTAGCGTATATTAGGTAACTTTGAATATAAGAAAAGAAGAGAATTTTTAAGTTGTCTTGGGAAAGCATAGGTTTGGCTTTGAAGAGTACGCCGATACTTTTTGATATTTTTGTGTTTATTATATTAATATGGGCTTTCCAATTAATATTCTGGTCAATAATTATTCCAAGAAACTTAGTTATTTCAGTTCTTTTGATGTTTATGTTATCAATTTTTAGTGAAGGTAGAGTGTCTGGTATAAAGTTTTTAAGACGGTTGGAGTGAAACAAGATATATTTTATTTTATCTGTATTCAATAATAATTTATTAACTTTAAACCAGATTTTGAGGTTTTCGAGGTCAGTGTTCATAGATTCGTAAAGGTCGCTTATAGACGGCGATGAGTAAAATAAATTTGTATCATCAGCGAACATTATTACATCAAGTTTTTTTAGGGCTTTTGGAAGATCGTTGATATATATTAGGAATAAAAGGGGACCCAGAATGGAACCTTGGGGAACTCCGCATTTTATTTCTAGTAGGTCTGAAAATTTATTATGATCTGTAACAACGCATTGTTTTCTGCTACTCAGGTAACTTTTGAACCAGTCAAGGAATATATTTTTAACACCATATCTTTCCATTTTTTTAAGTAAGATATTGTGATTAACTGTGTCGAACGCTTTAGATAAATCTATAAAAGTCCCTAAGACAAATGGTTTTTTATCGAAAGAAACCCGAATTGTTTTTTGTTTAAGAGGTTATTTTGAAGGAGATATTCGTATAATCTATTGTAAACTATTCTTTCAATTATTTTAGAGAAAGTAGGCAGTATAGAGATCGGTCTGTAATTATTTAATAAAGATGTTTCGCCTGTTTTAAAAATTGGTATGATTTTAGCTGTTTTTAATTTATTTGGTACAGTACCTGTTTTAATTGATGAGTTAAATATTTCGAAGATCGGTTTGCGTATCTCCAAAAAGACATCGATAACGATATTGCTACAAATATCATCTATACCTGGAGATTTATTTATTTTAAGAGATTTTATCGCAACTTCAAGTTCTTCAATTTTTAGTTCGCTAAATGCTAATTAGTTGTTGTTATTAGTTAAGTATGTCTCAAATGAGTTGTTTGGACAATTAATTTTTGTAGCCAGGTTAGGGCCTATGTTAACGAAAAAATTGTTAAACTTTTCTGAGATTACGTCACTACTGATATACTCTTCATTATTTATAACAACTTTAGTAGGTAAATTATTTGGTTTGCAATTTTTGTTCCCAATTATTTCTTTAATTACGTCCCACGTTTTTTTAATATCACCTTTGGAGTTTTTTATTTTATTTGAGTAATAATTCTTTTTTGAAATCTTTTTGATTTTTTCAAACAAATTTTTATATTGCTTGTAAGCATTTAGGTTTGCTTCATTTCTATTTTTTAAGTATTTGATATAAAGTTTTTGTTTTTTTTTTGAAGATTTTTTAATTCCTTTGGTGATCCACGGACATTTTAGATGTTTTTCTTTTACTAGCATTACTTTTATTGGGAAATATTTATTATACTTTTTTAAGAAAATGTTTTCAAAATTAGTGTAAGCAGAGTTGGTGCGTCCAAGGTTACATTCTTGGTATACTTTATCCCAGTTTATTGCCGATAGTGATTCTTTAAATTGTTGAATAGCATATTTGTTAATTTTCCTTTTATAAATTTCAATTTTACAGTCGTTAGTAGTTTTTGTATCGTGTGACAGAGAAAAGAAAATCGGAAAATGATCCGATATATCTGTTTTTATAATACCTGCTTTTAAAGTAACATCAAGAACTGTATTTGTTAATATATTGTCTATTGACGTTACTGATGATTGAGTTACCCGAGTCAGCTTATTAATAATTGGGAAGATGTAATGTTGGAGCATTTCGTCAAAAAAAAATTTAGTTTTGGCATGTTTATCGTATTGTAAGCAATCAATGTTAATGTCTCCAATACAAAATAGTTTTTTTTGTTCATTGTTATTTTTATAAAAAATTTGTTTTAAATGATTAGAAAATTTTGTTATATCACCATCAGGTGGTCTATAACATGTGGAGACTAATATGTTTTTTGATTTGTTATTTGTTGTTATCTCAATTGTAAAGACCTCACTATCGGCATCTGAGGTAGAAAGGTCATGTCTATATTTGGTGGCTTGATCAGTTCGAATATAGTTAATAATTCCCCCTCCCCTTTTGTTAGTTTTTCTTTCAGAAGATATTAATTTGTAATTAGGAATTTCTAAGTTTGAATTTATTCTGGACGATTTGTCAGAACACCATGTCTCGGTTAAACAAATCATACTGAATAAATAATTGCATTCGGTTAGAAATTGCTTAAGCTTATCAATGTTGTTATTTATGCTTCTTATATTTATGTGTAATGCAATGAATTTATTCCTTAAAGTTGTAAGTTCAGTTTTAAAAGTTTCTGTTTCAAAATATTGAGAACCAAAATTTATTCCGCGAAAAATCTGCGCATCTGCGTCATTCAAATCGTTGAGTATAACATTATTTGCCGTTTCGAAGACATTAAAGTGCAGCGTTTCAAAATCTATTGTTTCGTTATTCATTATGCTTAAAATGAGAAATTAAAGGCGCTTTGAAAGAAAAAAAAAAAGAAAAATTAAGAAAAATACGCTCTGCTACTTTTTAAAATCTCGACTAAATATTTTATTATATTTTAAAATGGCGTACCTTCACTTCGAAGTCGTTTCACCTCTTCCCAAAGTTTCCTTCGTTATTCAATCGTTTCTTGCGAAAAGTCCTCGTTAATATACACACCAGTTCCTATAAGATTTTTTACAGCATTCAGGATTTTGTTTTTATCCTGGAAATTTAAGAGTTTTAATACTATTGTTCTAGGTTTTTTATTATTAATTGGGCCAATTCGATGGGCTCTTTCAATAACCACTTCGCTTGATATTTTAAAATTTTTATTAAAGATTTCTTTCACTGCAATTTCACACTCGCTCCAACTTTTCCTGGTTTTTCTACTAGTCCATCTATTCTGAGATTATTTCGACGTGATCGATTTTCCAAATCTGTTGTTCTTGTATACAATACGTTGATTTCATTGTCGAAGTATTTTTTAATTTTTTTAAGTTTTTCTAAAGTTTTTTCTTCTTGGAAATTTAGATTATCTTTCACGTCGTTAAGATCCTTTTCTATATTTTTAATTTTTGATTTGTTTTCTAAAATTTCTTTCTCCATCACGTTAAGTTTATCTGATATGATTTTAAGGTTGCCACTTACAATTAAAAGTTTTCTCTTGTTCCTTGAGTAGCTTTTCTGTTTCCTTTAAAATACTTTTCCTATGTTCATCTAACTTATTTGATATTAGTATTTCAATGTTTTTCATTGTGATTTCCATTGCTTTTTTATTTACTTAAAAAACGTCTTACTCCCGTTGATTATGCCGAAAAAAAAGTTTTTTTAGCAATTGCACCCTTAAGGTTTCAAACATATGACTGGGATGCGTTTTGGGCAAATATAACTCCTAATTCTGTTAAATTTTGCAGACCAATTATCTTTAAGTATGCTAAAGAAAGTAAAGAACTTATTCTCAAAACAAAATGTTTTATTGAACAACAAATAAAGGAACTTCCTGATATTATGATACAGTTATTAAATGGAAAAGTTCCTAATATCAAAAGCTTTTTATTTTCAACAGCAATCCACGGTTAGCACAGATCCTTATAATGCCTACCTAGCTGTCCCAAGAACGCCACTTATACGGAAAGTTAGCGTACACATCAAGGTACCCTGTGATGCAAATTTTGAAATCATTTAATTTTTCCGCGGAAAATAATTTAATTTGAATGTTCAAATTAAGTCAAATTTTGACTTCATAGTGCGCCAATAAAAATACTTGTAAAATTTGAACCACTCAATATAATTTGATAAAAATCGGTGCAAATGTAGCCAATAGTCACACCAAACTCTGGACAAAATTTCAGTCTGATTGGATGACTAGTGTAGGATTTATTACAGTTTTAGTTGAAGTTTTATCAGTTTTTTGCTACTTATACCTCAAAGCGTTACAGATTACTTTGAAATTCGTTTACTATTTTTAAAATAACGGTTACATGAGTGTTCTACTATGAATACCAACAATTTTTGTTATAATTATTTTATCGGTACATGTACAGTTTTCATTTTATAAGCCAAAATAGTGATTTTCTACACTAAAGCGTAATTTAAATAGTCTTATGCTAATAGTGTCGACACGGCCTTCAAAGTGGAGGGGGTGAACCCCTCAGTTTATAAAATAAAATCAATAATTTTTAAAAAAGTGCAAAAGCTGGTCAAAGGACTACCAGTTAGTAAACAAACAAAAAAAGTAGATCTCCTAAAATATTTTTTATTGACCTCCTTAAATACATTTACTTTTAAAATGAGAGGTTGTTGTTGGTTCGGTGAGCTGGTTTCATCCTTTAACGCAGTACCAACAATGCTGAGACAAAACTTGAGAAAACCTTTACGACCATCAATTCCGAGCTTAACAAAATAGCCAGCAGAAATTTTGCGGGACTGAATAACATGATTTACAAGACTTGATAAATCATTGCAGTGAGCAACAACATGAACTGTACAAGAATCTGTTTTTTCGTCTGTGCATTTTTAAGTCGCTGCAGGTGAAGAAATCGCTCAATTGTTGACCTAGTCTTAGAAAATTCATGTAGAAATTTTGCTCTACCATCTTGCTGCTTGATATTTTGTTTATAGTTCTAACAAGTTTCTTTAATCCGTTGTTTGACAGGCCCGTATTTAATTGCACATTTACAAAGGCTACAGTGGTCAATATCGGAGCACTTGATGGTGTCTGCTCACTACTTTGACCTAAAACCAAAACATACATATTATATAGTTACAATAAACTTTGTTTAGTAAGTTTGTGTAAAACTTTCAAATTATTCGTTTTTAAAGAAATTAGAAACTTGTCAATAATATACTTCTTGAAATCTATCTAGTGTTATTTCTTAATAGTCAAGACTTTATTTGAATATATATGTTAAAATTATTTAATTATAAATATTTACCAGGGATAACTGTAAGTGGAGGCCCCACGGATGCTTTAGCCAGTAAAATAGTTCCTTCCGGAGATAATTCTTTATTGGAAATAACTCGAGATGCGATTTGTTTGGATGTTTTGGCATCGTTTGCTGCTAAAGATTGAATGTTTTCCTTAAAGATTATTTAAGAGCATTCATGAAACAAACCTTTTCCTAAAGGGCTGAGGCATTTGCTGCAACGCACCTTTGATTTTTTCGCAATAGTGATTTGCTCTATAACAGGATGTTTTTCTTGCAGTTTTGAACGACCAATTCGGCATATTAGGCAACAACACTTCGTGCCTCTTGTTTCAGGTCTCATTTCTATTGACTTAAAATTAAACAAAGGAGGGAGTGCAACTTCTTAACCCTCTTGTTTCCTGCGCAAAGTAATTCTACACGATTCTTTGAATCCTTTTGGTACCCGAATATCACTGATATTAATCTTGGTCTTGTACAGTTAGCATATTCAATCTGTTTGAAAAGTAGTAAGCTGTCTTAAGCATTTTTTCAGACAAAGCAAGCACACAAACTTTCGATTTCATCATGATTCTTTGCTTGATTTGGAATCGTGGCAATTCACTAAATTTGACTTCTCTAAATCAAACTCTGCCTTTTACAAAATTTGACCTAAATTTATACTGTATAACAATCTACTTAACATAGTAACACATATCATTAATTAAAAATTATTAAAATAAAGGAAATATTTACTTGATTTAATTGAGGTAATATTAAATTACAAGGAAATAATTCTTGAATAGTTCTTTCCTTACGAAGAAACAATTGTTTAAACTATTTACTTGTAAGGAAATTACTTTTTCACTAAAAATCACTAAAACACCATCTAACCAATCGTGTCTGCTTAGTGAAATGAGTCACATTGAAAATTACACAAACAAATTATTTAACACTGAGAAAGCATTTTTACTTTTTGAGATAAGTTGAATTCATTTCTGGATCCGTTTCATGGAGTTTCTACTTCATTTGTCATACAAATTAGATATTAGGCAATGGTGGGCAAAATGAAAAATAAATAAAGAGTTTTTAAAAACTCAAAAAACTTTTATACAAAAAAGAGTTTGAGAAAAATTCAATTTACGCGTAGACAAACCAAATCCAGGTGGATTCTGGTTCATCTTATATTTACAATACTGCACTGCGAGCTTTTTCTAATCCAAAATTGTTATCAGAAATTTTGAATATAGATATAAATCTTAATGTCCTATTAAGAACAATATTAGTATCTTTGTCCTGTTAATCTCAAATCGATCCAGTCATATTTGAAAATAGTTGTCTACTAATAGTGTTATTCATCAATAAGAAATATTCATGGTATAACAGTTCTACTGTTGACAAAGTTTTAGCTCAAAACATGGTTAAATTAATTTTGCCAGTTAGAACTTTTGGCGCGTCTATTATAAAGTGTCGATTCTGCAACATTACTATATTATGTATTACTCTAATAATAATAGTCTTAATACATAATATATTTTTATTTGTTTGAATAGAAAAATTTTTAGTTTCTTGTGGAACTAGTTCTGGACTAGAAATGACCTAATAAGCTTCCTTATAACTTGTGTAATGTGTTTCTTTTACGAATTTGTATAGCTTGGTATTTTTTTATTCAACGATTAGTATTTTATTTTTTTGTAATTTATTGGAATATTTATACTTTTGTAACTTATAGGGTTAAAATTATAGAATTTGTATTGTTATCTCTTTTGTATTTTTAAATACACATTTAATAGTGCTTTTAGCAACTACATTTATTAAGAAAAAGTAAGAATAAATATTACTCAAATTAAAGATAATTTGTTTTCTTATACAATACCGAGTTACTACCAAGGACATGGTAGGGATAGAACTCAGAACTTCTGATTATGAAGCAAGGGAAAAACATATCCTACAGAAACAGCATCTAAATTTTATACCAGAACTTAGTCATAATAAACAATATATGTTTTTGAATCAATACACACACAGTGTGTATTGATTTAAAAAATCACACTCAGCCAGTATTAATTTTTTGAAATTTTTTTTTTTTTAATTTTATTTGAATTTTTATGCTATATTTTTCTATACAATGTTCTTATATCCGAAAATATTGTTGGCTTAGCATAGGAACAGCCACAAATAGTCATTAAGACTAATCCAAATTATCCGTTATTGACCAACATTTTTGCGTACCGAAGTACTACTCAAGCGCTGAGTTGGCGGTGGCAGGATTTGAACTTGTATCTTACAACTTTTCGGATTTAAACTTTTTGTTCGACGCTCTAACCAACTAAGCTATATAGCCAAATGAATTATAAACTTATATTTCCCTAAGTTCAGATTTAAAACAATAACTCTATAACTTCGAAACACAAAAATAATTCAATAGAATACATGTCAAATACATTTGTGTATAGTTTTTGCATGTGATATATATATATATATATATATATATATATATATATATACATATATATATACATATATATATATATATATATATATATATATATATATATATATATATATATATATATATATATATATATATATATATATATATATATATATATATATATATATATATATATATATATATTTATACGACTAGAGAACATAAAAAAATAACGTAATAAACACTAGTATTACAGATCATAATGCTTAAAAACCAGATAAAATAAAATTTTTTCGATAACGGTTTTCCAACCATTTTAAAATGCACAAGTTTTTTTTGTTTATAGTTGTGTTTACGTTGGAATCCTGACGTTACATTGATGACCAAAGTAAAAACGTAAATAAAGCAACGTTGTTCCAAAGTCGTTCTAATGTTAATCAAACTAACTTTAGTTCAATGTTAAACAGCCAACGTTGTTCCAACGTTGTTTTAAGTTAACATTTAAGACGTAAGATGTTAGCGTTATTTTGAACTTGTTCCAACGTTTGGTAGACAACGTTAGAATAACACCGTTATACCGACGTTGGAACATCGTTGGAATTTAGTTAACTCGCGTCGCGAACAAAATCCAATCAAATTACAACAACGGCTCGGTTTAATAGATATGATTCAAGTTTTTTGAATCAATTTTTACTTTCAAGTGTTTACAAGTTTTTTAGATATGAAACATGAAGATACTATTGAAGAGTTTTTATTTATCTTTCATCAAGTAAGCAGAGTAAACTAACCAGAGTGCAAATGCTTATTTATTTATAATAAATATTATTTTATTTAGATAGCTCTATTATAATTTTCATTGTATATACCTGTGGTTAAGTATCAATAGATTCAAAAAATAATCGACTTTTATTGTTGATTGATTTTTGATTCCTTGACACATAAATTTGAAAACTTGGTACAAAGATTCTGAAAAATAGAGAAATCAAGGCTACAAAGAAAAATAGCTTTATGCTCTTGGTAAGTAAATTTTTAAAATTATCTTAATTTTGGAATATTGTTATTGTGAACAAAAAAACAATTGTCCACTGATTGGACAATTGTAAATCAAATTACATTTCTAGTTTTCTTTTTCTTTTTTGCATTCTTTTTTAGGGGTTAAATTTTAGTTCAAAATTTTAGAAAACCACTTTTTTTATAAGAATTTTCAAAAATTCGTTTAGAGGAATTGAGTATGTTTTCATTAGAGGAGTTTTGATTTAGCCGGTTATTTGAAATTTGGATTTGTTTTAGAATTTAGGGTTAATGGTTTTAATTAATAATAATATATAATATACTGCATATATTTTAGATTTAAACAATTGAATTTGCTAAAAGCCACACAGTTATTCCGGAAGTTATTCCGGAAGAGACAATCTGTATAATAAAACATTACAGAAAAACATTACTTTATTTTAATAAAGAAACTTAAAAAATAAGAAAAAAGATAACCATACATGACATGACTGCTTTGATGTAACAACCCAGCAAACATTTGGTTTAAAAAAGACGTTTTTAATATGCCTAAAAGAGGTCTTTTTTAGACCAAATGTTAGCTGGGAATGGGCAATTATGATGGAACAAATACTTGTAAATTTGTTGGATAGTATATTTTTAGTTTTTAAATAGTATATTTTAGGTTTATTAACTAAAATAATCTGTATTAATTATTTAGTTCTTTATCGTGATGATGGTTTAACAGTAATGCCAGGCTTGTGGAGTTTGAGCAACATTTTTAGATTAACAAAGTTGTGACTCCGACTCCAGTAGTAAAGCCTCTATGTATTGCGTGTGCTTGTTCAAAATATTTAACCTTCAAAGAATTTTTCATATAATTTTTTAAAAAAAAAATTTTTAAATTATTGCGTAATATTTTTAGAAAAAATTCAAAGATTTTTTCAAAAATTTCGTTTTGAAGTCCGAAAATTCTGAAAATTTTAACGATTCTTTTTTTTTACGGCTCCACACCCCTGTAGTAATGCGTAAAAAATCTGGTCCACAGCTTGATAAAATTAGAAAAGATACTATAAAAATTTTTAATATTGGCTTGAATGTGAACTTTTTAATGTCACATCTAACCTCTCTGAAAATTCATATGAGCCTATTAAAAAAATACTGTATATTAATATTAACTCAAATGATGAATTATTGTATATTAATATTAACAAATATTACCCAAAATTTGATCCCGAAAAAAAGAATACCAAAAAGGGAAAGAGGACTGGAAATGTAATTTGGTTTAACCCCCATATAGCAAAAATGTTTCCACTAATATAGCAAAAGTGTTTTTAAAATTTGTTGATAAGCATTTCCTGCCCTCTAATAAATTACATAAAATTTTTAATCGAAAAACAATTAAAGTTAGATACAGTTGCACAAGAAGCTTTTAAAGAACAATTGTCAACAATTATATATATATATATATATATATATATATATATATATATATATATATATATATATATATATATATATATATATATATATATATATATATATATATATATATATATATATATATATATATATATATATATATATATATATATATGAGTTGAAGTATATTTTTTTATAGAAAAAAGTTGAAGCAACGACCAAAAAATCACCATATATAAAAGAAACATCGTTGTTAAATTTGAAAAAAAAATTCAAATTCCTACATTTAGAAGTTGAGTAAATTGATTTTGAAAAAATAAACAAATTACTTTCAGCTTGTTTATCTTTTTTAAAATTGAAACTTAGTTATCAATTGACTGATTTACTTTAATTATAAAATAAAAATAAAAAGTGTTTATTAACAAATCAACAACAAAAAGATTGTCACATAAAATGTTTTTAATTTTTGCGTCAATTAATTGAAAAGTTTTAAATTAATTGACGCATGCGTACCTAAACATAGCGCATTTTCCTAATATCGAAACGACCGTGCATACATCCTTTGACCTAAACACGATATAAGTTTAAGCAAATAAAGAAATTTTTTAATAATAAAAAAATAATACAAGTTTTTTTTGTGATTGCATTTAAAGATTTTTAGAGATTGATTAGCAAATTAACAAATTGATTGATTAGCTAATTAATAAATTTTCTCAATATTGTAACAAATTAAAAGAAAGTAATAATAAATTTATAAAAATATTTTATTTTATAGTAAATACTATGACCAACTTACAATGAAGGTCTTTTTTATTAAACAGGCAACACCCAGTGCACATAGAATGTTCGTTGGACATCTTGAAGACGTCCTACAGTCATGTGACGTCTATGAGACGTCGTATTGTCTTAAAGACGTCTGAGACCGCCTGAAAAACGGCAACATTTGGAAAAATGAGCTGGCTAAAAATAGTAAATCAGTTGTAACTAGAATCTTTAAGATAACTTTTTTTATATGACTTTTTATTTTCTTTGTAAAGTAAAAAGGAAGCAATTCTAAAAGTAAATCCTCAATGCGCAAGCGCAAACCTTTACAATAATACAATGAAGGAAGAAATGATCAATTAGGAAGACAAAGTGTATTTTTTGGTACTTTCTGATAATGGGCTCTGAAAATAAAAGCCAATTCGTCAACTTACCCCTCTGCCAACTCCCCTAACGGCTCTAAAGAAGTTTTGAGTCATTAATGACTTAAAATAATGATAATTATCATTATGGAGAAAAATTGTTTTAACATGAGGTAGAAAACTGGCTATGTTCTACCAGAATAAAAATTAAATTATGCAACATAAGTTAAAAAATAACTTTATACATACGTACTCTTAGCAAAAAGAAAAGTTTAAAAATGATTTTGTTAAAAAAACAAACCTTTGATTATTATTTAGAACAGAAAAATAATCGAATGTTTTAAAAATTAGTTTTGATTCAAAGACTAAAAATTGTCAAAAGATTCAGAATAAAAATATATTTGCAGCAATTAATTTTGTAGGATTAATCAAGTTAACACCCTTTTTTAATTTTGTAATATATATTTAATGACAATTATACTGCAATTTTCACTGTCCAACCCTCTCCATTGTTTCCACATTTTTATTTAATTACTTTTTTTTACTCCCTTACCTACTTTATATTATTTTACATATTCTCTTCAATCTAAAAAAAAAATGCTAAACTGCTTTTTTCAGACATACGCCATTGGGGATTATTGGACAAACAGTATCAAGTGTTATCAGAAAAACGCCTTCGTGATATGAGTTTTAATAAACTTAAATAATTTTTTTTCTTATAAAAGATTAATTAAAAAATATCCTCAAGAGAAATATTCTTGCTTTAGGTTAATTGAGATTTACTTTATTTTTTACAGTTTTCAATCACAATAAGATAGATTAGTACAAATAGACGCTGCAGGGGCTTGAGTTACAAATTTGATACAAGGCCATCTTAGCGCTCACACCAAACCTTTAGATTAAAGCTTATAACTGTTTCAAAGGTTCTTACAAACAAGTGGATACATGATACTCTTTTGGTTCTAACAAACAAGAGGATACATTATACTATTTTTTTTTAAATAATAATCTTTGATCGATAAAACCTGAATGTTTCAATTTCGACAGCAAACATCACTTTAACGTATTATAAAAAATACAGTGTCTTTACCGTGCTTATGATGCCATAAAAAAACATTTATGTGATGCCGCAAAAAATATTTTTAATAAAGCTCATATCCCGTTGTGAATGGCCCTTCTGACTCATAATCTAGAAAATAAAAAGGTAGAGAATTGTTTACATTAGGGAAAAATATTTAATAAAAATATTATAAATATAAATAATTTATAGGGTAAGTAATTTTATTAAACAAATCAAATTAAAACATTAAAGCACTATTTACAGGCGAATTAGTAAACATGTTTTTTGTTGTTAATTTTCAAAAAAAAATACACGATACAAACCTAGTTTAGCTAATTAAATAATTTATTATAGTAAATAATTTAATAAAATTTCTTTTCAAGCTTTTTACAAATAAAAAATGCTTAAAAGTTGTTTGAAAATGTAAAAAAATAACTATCATGACGTATTTATGACGTTGATACTTAGTGAAGTTTTTAGATTATAATGTCTAATAATTTTGTCATTGTTAGAACCATCAATCAGTATAATAATGTTTTTATTCTCCTGCAAAGATGCCAACATTACAATAGGTTTTTTATTCTCCTTCAGAGATGGTGGGTCTATATTTAAAAAAGTGGCTCCTTTTAATTAATTTTTAAACGACATCATTAAGATAAAAAAAGTTTACTTAAAGTTGCAGAAATTCTGCAGTTTTAATCAGCAGTTGCATTTTTAAATAAAGATACACTTTCATTATTACTTTAAAAAAATGCTTCTGTTTACAACCATTAGCTTGCTATCATTTCTATCAGTTCACTTTTTGCTTGTAGAAAGTTCGTCTTGTTATAATAGCGAAGAAATACCGATATGCGATGAAAGTAAATGCCCCAAAACACCTAAATGTAAAGGTTAAGACTTGAATTTTAATTTTTTAAATAACCTTCAACCGTCAATTGTTGATGAATTAAAAACAGCAGGATTATTAAGATTGCAATATCTAACTTGTTTTTATAATATCTAATTTGTTTTTAAATCAGGTAATGTCGGTAAAGATGAATGTAACTGCTGTAAGGTATGCATGAAGCAAGAAGGCGAAATTTGTATTGTGAACAGTCAAAACACAAAATGTGATCATGGATTGTATTGCATCGAAACCCCAGAAAGTAAATTTTCAAGGTGCAACACTTTAAAAAACGGTAAGTTAAAATTTTTTAACTTTTTTTTTTAAACTTTTAATTCAGAAGAAAATTTAAGACCTCTAATTAGTTTTTTTATTATGCCTTACTTCACCAACACATATTTCAAAGTTAAGCAGAAACTTTCTTTTCAATTTTATTTTTGAAATTAGAATAACATGTTTAAAATAAACTTTTCAGCATTGATACATGAAACTGCGAAATACATCACTAAAATGAAAGCATGCAAAAAGTCCTTGGAGTATTTTAAGCAGCGAAACTATGACTTTATTTCATGCTTTCTAAATGTTACCGTTCCAACATTTTACTGCAAAAAAAGAATACTGTACAATGACAATGAGTAAGTTAGACTTTTCTAGTTACTTAAGAAATTTTGTCTTTGCTTTAAAAAAAAAATTTAAAGTTTATAAAGGTTTTTTTAATCATAAGTTTTGTATAGAAAAAATGTTTATGAGTAAAATTTTTTTTACAGCTGCTGCATCCATGAAAATGGTTGCCATCCAAATAAAGAACTGTACGATAAAATAGATTCTCCAATTAACTTTAGTGCTCTGATACAAAAACCAATTGATAAAGATAAAAAAACGTAAAAAAACAACTCCTTTGTAAAAGTTTTTAACAATTTTAAAATTGTGTGGGTATATATATATATATATATATATATATATATATATATATATATATATATATATATATATATATATATATATATATACACATACAATAAAAAAACTAAATGTACATATATAAATAGCAAATAAAAATATATATAAATAAAAAAAGTAGTTTTTTCACACAAATATCTTAAATATTACTATTATTATGATTAAATAAACATTATTTATATACTTTATTTATTTCAGTTATTTAACTATTCAATTATTGTCTTTTTTCATTATTATCACTATTTTAGTTTTAACAATATTCAATAATAAATCATTTATTAATGCTATAGAAAAAATATATAAACAATCAAAGCCGACTTTAGTTTATAAAAGAGGAAGTTACAAAAAATATTTAACTTCCTGCTGATACGCTTACGCGATACGATACGCTTAGATTATTACGTTTAAATCTCCCAAATCTTTTTTACTCGTATTCAAAATTTGAAATAACTGTTTAAACGAAATAAAACTTTAAAAAGTTTTGGAGGAATCGGCAGGATCTTAAAGCGCGATAGATATTGAACACAACTATCGTCTTTGATAAAATCTCTGTAAACTATGTATATGTACCCTTGTCAGCCGTGTTATATATGTCCAATGGCTTAAACAATTATTGTAAAATGTTTTTTTGTACTGTAAAAAATTTTGATTGTAAAAAATTTTGGAAAGTATTTTACTGCTTTGTAGTCTTTCGACGAGAAAATGTTAAAATGGTTTTATTTACACTTCTTTTTATGTTATTTATATAAAACCGATTTCATTCAAGTTAAAATAGAAACGGTGAATTATGGAGTTAAATAAAATACCTTGTTTCCTAACTAGGTAAGTGGAGCAGGCTTTTTTTTTCTTATCTCCATTATAGCTAACTCCTAATGGTTTAGCAACTCCTCAATCTGTACCATCGATAAATCCAAAACAACTATGTAAGAGAGATCCTTTTGGTGAATAAAATTGCAGTATTGTTTCATTTTTTATTCTTATTCTTTATTTG
Organism: Hydra vulgaris; assembly: GCF_022113875.1. Lineage (NCBI taxonomy): Eukaryota > Metazoa > Cnidaria > Hydrozoa > Anthoathecata > Hydridae > Hydra > Hydra vulgaris. The sequence continues at coordinate 9,414,673 of NC_061158.1, read as the reverse complement.
CCGTTAAAGAATATAAACAATCCATATATTAAATTACAACATGCATATATAAAAATTACGACACAAGTATATCTTGCTTTTAAAATAAAAAGCTGGAGCAACATAAACACAAGTAAACACATTTGGTCTTATCTCCAAGCTCAATAAATTTTTTTTTACATAAACGTTACATATAAAAATATACATATATATAAATTACAATTTGAAAAACGAGGGAAAAATAATTATATATGTAAAAAAATATTAAATAAAAAATAATTTAAAAAAAGCTAAAAAGCTTTCATAATCTTTAAGAAATATATGAACAAAAACTCTTGAATAATAAGCTCATGTATTTAATTTGTAACATCATCACTAGATAGATTAAGAATCTATCGTAAGATTCAATGCTCTAATTAAATCTACTTTAATTTGATTGACCTTGCTTAAAAAGAGACATAATATCCGCGGTATTTAATTGAACACGAAGTTAACTTTAAATTATATTTTGAAATAACAAATCCGTTGTCTATAAACATCGTTGAGTACTTATGATGAATTTCACTAAGATAAATTAAATACTTCAGAAGACAAGCCTAGTTTTTTTTTAAACATGGACAATAAAACTTGGTGTAAGATAAACATGAGCAATACTCGGTGTGACTTTTCGGAAAGAACAATTCTGAACGTGTTTTTTTTTTTTTAGTTTAGTTAATTTCAAGTAGAATTTTTTTAATTTTGTATGTTTAGTACTAGTCTGCGCAATATAAAGATATGGATTTAAAAATAGCCATTTCAATATGGTGAAATCAGTAAATTCATTTAATTTTCATATAAAAAGAGGAATTTTGAAATATTGGAAATTTGATATACAAACCTTTTTGATAAATTTTTTTAATTTAAAATATTATGCTTTATTTTTTATTTAATTTATGTTTATAGGAATTTATTCTGATTATTGTCTTTTACTCTAAGTATATAACTTATTTATTCATATTTTAACGGAGTTTTATATATATTTTTTTTTTGAACAGTTTTATTTTATATTAAAAACCCAAATAGGGGTTCTAAGAAAAGATAGTGTTGACTTTGGTCATCCGTATCGTCTTTGAGTCCCTCTTTGTTTATATAAATGTTTTTTTTTATTTTATTCTTTCAAATCCGTTATTATTTAATAATTATTTTAAAAATTTTATTATACATATATTTTGCTGTTCATACAATTAAAATAAAAAAACAAAAAAACGTTTTCAAATGCAAAGATAAAAACAAGTTAAAGTCAAAAGTAATCAAGTTATAAAGAAAGCATAGAAAGACACCGGTTATAAAAAGCTAACAAATTCTTTATCATCCTTTTCCGGTTAAAAATTTCCAGGATATCTTTTTTTCCGAATTTTTTTTTTAATTAATCGAATTAACTTCACTAAATGAAAAGTACTTAATTATCTTTTCCAGATAAATCTTTAATTACATTCAATATATTATATAGTGTTACTGTTGTATTTTTTTAAAAACTGATATAAATTTTTTTAAATAATTATATCACGTTGTTAGTGATTTTATCAGTGTTCATTTTATCATTAATTGCTTAATAAAAGAAAAGTTACATTCATTTTCCCAGCCATTTTCCCATCCAAGGTATAGTATTAATATCTACCTTTCACTATAATGCATAGTGATAAATAAACTTCTCAATAAAAATATAATGCAAACAAATAAAATCAAATAATAATTATTGACAAATAACAAGTATGCAATAGATATTAGAGGATTAAACAACTTATCTGATGTTTGTAGACTAGCCACGAGAAAAAAAACCCGCCCAAGTTTGTTTTATTTATACACTAAAATTTGTCTCGCTAAAAAAGCTGTTTTAATAAATTTTATTACATAGTGGATTGGGAAGTAACGCATTTCAAGTTACGTCATTGCTTTAAAATATAAACAAAAATTCTAAGCATGTAACTACAAATTTTGTTGCTAAAAGCAACAAAATTTGCCAAGGTTGAAGACGTTTTAGTTAGAAGTACAGAAAGTAATTTTATTGATTTTCATGAGCATAAAGGGGTGAAATTTCAATAATTTAGGGGGTATAACAAAAATTGAACGTTTTTCATATAAAACAAGTAAAAACAAAAAGAATAATGCTAAAAAAACTAACTTAAACTAAATTTTTTTTATCTATGCCCTCCAAAAATCTGATAAAATAGACATTTATTTATAAGTATGTAAAATTTCAATCATCAAGCATGTAGATTAAAATATCAAATCTTAATTGGCCCAAAACAGGTTTTCCGTAAAATACGCAAAAAACAGAAAAGGGATCCAAAATCATTTAAAATATTTTAACAATGTTTATTTTCATTTCGTTACATATAAATATTTATTTAACGAAGAAAGTTCTTTTATATTTTTTTAATTTGAAGATTAAAGCGTTTATAGAAAAAAAATACTATTAATTTAAAGTTAGTGAATTTTTATACTTTTTATGCGGAAATTCTTTTTTTTTTTTTAACACAAAAATTCTTGTGACGTCAAGCTCGCTTTTATACTGAGTGATTAGTTATTGAACTTTGTAAATTACTCTCGAGTGCCGAATACAACGCACAGTGACCCAGATAAACCTAAAAATGGCAAAACGTCCGAAAAAAAAAGTGAAAGTCTTATCGTTTTTAGACTTAAAATGTTAAAGTAAACTACTTTTTGGTCTGAAATCAACTTTAAATAATTTCACAGATATTTTTATTGCGTAATTTGAAATGGATATAAGTATAAAAATTAAATTTATCACCATAAAATTATGAAAATTTAAGGTATGGTTATCTTGTAAGTAACCCTGTTTTCCACCTCCATGCAAAACTTTATTATTATTTTTGTTAAAGTAATAAGTAGTTAGATATTAAAATTTATTTACTTTTTTTTTTTTAGATTAAAAAAACAAGTTCTTTTTAATTTTTCTTTCAAAAATTAAAATTTTAGTACACAAGTTTAAACATAAGTGCCAGCCAAAAAAAAGTTCCACGTTGTTCCACGTTCACTTTTAGTGAAAAAACCACTAAACTATAGCCAAGTAAACCCTACAGTATTTGCTGCAACTTCCTGCTCCTTAAGGTGATATTTTAAATTGATTCATGTATAGTTTTGTCAAAAGCAACACCCGCCTCTCCCTTTTCAATTTAAAAACAGTTTTCGGATGTTTGTGTAATAACATACAATCTAGTATTTACAGTCGACTCTTGATATCTCGAACACTAAGGGGACCGGAAAAAAAGTTCGAGATATCGAGAGTTCGAGATATCAAGAAAAGGGTTGAAAATAAATAAAATTGCCCGACTTTCATTAAAACAAGTTATTTTTCAGACAAAAATTATTAACAACAAAAACTACAACTTTTGGAAAAATCTGTTATCTGATATTGCTTTAAATTATCCATCTTTTCCATCTTCATTAAATCCTCAAGTTTTAGTGCTAGGGATTGTATTTCATTTCCGTATTTTGAGCTGTATAGCGAAGCATTTTGAATCGTTTCAAAAGCAATTTCTAATTGAATATCAGATGGGCGTGGCGGGGCTTCGACGTCAATAGCTTCGTCAACGCTATCTTCAACTTCATTATCGTCGTTTTCAAAATTAGGGTCTAAAATCTGAGCAATGATTTCAGCATCAGTAGCAAGTGACCGGTGGTTACTACATCGCAATCTGAACCAATGTAAAATTCCGCTGAGAGATCTTCTTGGACGGCTCGAGGATCTAACTCTCACAAACGGTTTAGTTCATCTGTCAAAAATTTAAAAGGATGATCATCATCAGCTTCTTCAATATTCTTGTTTGTTTTGCTGATACCAGCTTTTTAAAAGCAGTTGATGACAGTCTCCTTCGACACAGCATTCCATGAAGAAACAAGATCTTTCATTGCTTGAAGTATAGAAATTTTTGGCATGGGTTCGTTATTATCGACAGCCTTGATACACAAACGCACAATTTTGTGACGATAATGAGCTTTAAGACTTCGTATTACGCCTTGATCCATGGGCTGAAGGACAGATGAGGTGTTAGGGGGGAAAAATATTAGGTTGATGTTGCTTAGCCCTTCAATGTGTGGGTGGGCAGAACAGTTATCCACCAGGAGTGCTACTTTCCTGTGCTACTTTCCAAAATTTAACTGACCTTTCTTTCCAATTATGAAACCAACAATCAGATGCTTTAAAATTCAACTCTCCTAATGCTTCTTCGAATTTTAGTCCCTTTTCTTTTAGTATGGTACCATCAATTGTTACTTGTTGACTTCTTTTTGCAACGAACCACGTGTATATGGCCTTGTCTACATTTTTGAGATTACCACTTGAAATTACACGAAGTTTCTTCCGTTTAGATTTTGTGCCATTTTTTTCCAATGAGATTGAAAACTTGGTTTTATTTTTAATCCAGGTTGATAATGTGTTCTTTGGGACTCCATACTTTTTGGCAACCTCTTTGTTAGACATCCCTGTCTCTAGGTCTTTTAATGCCTTGCATTTTTCTATTATAGATTTGTTCGTGAGTTTTCGTTTAACGAGCGGCATGTTGTTGCGTTTGACAAAAAGAATAATTTAATATATTAAAGGAAAACTTTTCAAAAATTCGATTCTTAAAAAAAATCGAATTTAAAAATCGAATTAGATTTTTTTTTTTTTTCGAAAATTGGAATTTAAAAAAAATTAAATCTTATTAAAACATTTTTGAAAAAAAAAATGTTGAAAAGTTCGAGATAACAGAGAAAATTGCCGAACTGTGGACCGAAAATATTGTTCGAGATACCAAAAAGTTCGAGATATTAAGGTTCGAGATATCGAGAGGATTTTAGCCTAAACTAGTAAGTTAGGTCCATGGGACCGCTAAAAAAGTTCGAGATACTCAAAAGTTCGAGATATCAAGTATTCGAGATATCGAGAGTCGACTGTACCTTTTATTTTGAAAATTAAAGAAGTCTTATTTAATATAATTTGGTAAAGAAAAAATTAGGCTTTAAAAGTAAAATGAAAAGGTTGGATCTATTTTTAAAAATTCGCGAATCTGAAGCAAATAACGAAGCACTTTCTGAAATACTTATCGAATTTATCAAAAAATCCGAAATAATTCCTGAAGATAAACTTGGTAAACTAAATAGAATTGTACAGATTTTTATTTCGAAAGTAAAAAATAAGCTTAAAAAATATTGTAGAAACTATGAAAAGTTTTTAAAGTACGAAAACAATTGGCTGGGAAAAAATCTCATTGATTATAGTGTGTCTATTCATCCTAGACCAGGAAGACCAGTTAAGAAATGGGGAGATCTTTGTGAAAGAAGTAAAAGAGCAAAGATTGCAGATTCAGCTAATGAACACCATGTAGCTCTATCTCTTGCTGCATCAAAGAGTGCTAAAGTAGCAGAAGAAAACGATTCAGCTTATATTTTAAAAAGAACTTCTAAATGTGTTGATGTAGCTCAGATGAGAAGAAGTATTGAAGTAGCTCAGATGAGAAGAAGTATTGGTTCCTTGACTCAACAACTATGAAACTAGAGGAGGCTCTTGCTCTGAAAACGCAAACTGACTTAAGTGATTTACAATACCAAATGTTGAGAAATTCAGCCCTTTCTCACCATGTAAAAATATATTCTAGTCTTAATAAGCTTGCGGAAGAAAAGCTGAAATGCTATCAAGAAAAGCTGAAATGCTATACTGAAATGTCAGCAAAATGCTCATTACAAAATATGCTGAATCATACAGTTACTAGGATTATAGATATGATTGATTTGAAGTATAGTTGTAAAGTTGAGATAAATGGAATTTTATATGTAAAAATTGGGTTTGATGGAGCTTCAAGTCAAAGTATTTACAAACAAAAATTTGATAACCTTTAATTTTACTGAAGAATCAAAGCAAGAAGATAGCTTGTTTAGCACAACAATTGTACCTCTTCTGTTTAAAGTTGAAAACATTGACTTTTGGAAAAATTCTAAAAGTTCTAGCTGCCATTTTTGTAGACCTCTTCACCTGCAATATAAAAAAGAGACATCAGAGTTGTGCATAAAAGAAGAAACTGATCTTCAAACTCAAATGAATCAGTTAAACCCTTCTTAACAGATTTGAATATTGCTGGTACAGTAATAACTATTAAGGTTACTTTTAAAATTGAAATGACCATGTTTGATGGAAAAGTAATAAATTCATTGACTGACACTAAGTCAACTCAGTCTTCTGATGTGTTTGTTGTAAGCCCAAAGAGATGAATGATATATATTTAGTTAAAAAAAAGCCTGTTAATGAGAAAGCCTTTAAACTAGGTATTTCAAATTTGCACTGTTGGATAAGATCTTTTGAATTCATCTTACATTTAGGTTATAAAATGGAAATCCAAAAGTTTCAAGCCAGAACTGAAGAAGAGAAGCTTACTGCAAATTTAAAGAAGAATTTTATTAAATCAAAGTTCAGAGAAAAGTTGAGTTTTATTGTTGACCAGCCCAAAGTAAACTTTGGTAGTAGCAATGATGGAAATACTTCAAGAAGAGCATTTGAGAACTCTGCGATTTTCTCTGAAATAATAAGGGTTGATATGGAAGTTATAAAGAGAATGCACATTGTCCTTATTACATTATCTTCTGGTTACCATATTGATAGAAATCTATTTGAAGTTTATTGTACTGATACAGCTAAAACTATAGTTAATAAATATGGTTGGTATATAATGCCTCCCAGTGTTCACAAAATCCTGATACATAGTTGCTCCATTTCAAAGCAATTTGATTTGCCTATTGCCCAATACTCGTAGGAAGCTCAAGAAAGTCTAAACAAGCAAATCCGAAATGTAAGGTTGCAATATACAACAAAAATATCAAGAATTAACACAATGAAAGATCAGATGCACTACATTTTGATTAGATTGGAACCAAAAATCTCAAGCATTTCATTTGTAAATCACAGGAGTTATCAAGGCAGAACTTTGCCTCCAGAAGTAGTGAACTTATTAGTAATTTAAATTTAATATTCTGACTTGTTTATTTTGTATTATAGATTGCGTTAAAGACTCATAACGCGCTTTGTTACGCGTCTGCGCGCATTTAGTAAATTTGCGCGCGTTGAATGCGTGTGCGAGTTTTAAGCGCGTGCGCGAGCGTTTCTGTAATAATAAAATAATGGTTTAATTTGGGTCAAGGAAGTTAAGTTTTTTACTAGAAATGTTATTTACAAATACAAAGTCCTCTAACGCATTTTGACACGTATATGTGCGTTATACGGGTAATAAGTGCATGTGAAAATAATTTTAAGTTACTAATTTAGATTCCTTGACCCCAAAAACCCCTATTTTAATGCATAGTAGTAAGCTTAATGAACATGTTGTTAATAATTAGGTAATTTTTGCCGCTTTTAACTTAATCTGGGTCACTGTGCAACGCGGGGTGGGAATAAACGGGTAGGTGGGAATTTTAGTCAAAATCTAATAAACGGGGGGTGGGGGGATTTTTCTGAAATTTTATAAACAGGAGGGGGGTAAGGACATGCTCAATGCCCCTAGTTTTTTATTGTAATTTGAGTAGTGCGCGTTTTGGTTTGAAGAACCCAAATTTTTTTTATTTAAGTTAGTCTTTGTACGCGTAAACAACTCTAACACAAATATGCAAATGCACGCGTTTTACGCGTCTTAGTTGTGTGTAATTTTTGTTTTCACTTACAAATTTAAATTTTTTGACCCCAAAAACGCTGATATTGATGTATGTTATGCTAATTATAGATAGTTGTTTAATTTTTGCCGTTTCTTAACGGTTTTAACTGATGTATACGTTTTTAACGTAAGATGAAATTTTTTAACAATTCAATTTTTTCTTTCTCAATCCCTAACTCAAATAGTCAACTTTCCAACTCGCTTTCCAGACAACCCGAATCATTTACCTTATCTACTCGACTTATGTCTTGTTTCTGATCCTAGTCAGTGCTCAGTTTCTTCACACTCACCCTTAGGTGCTTCTGATCATAGTTTGCTCTCTCTAAAACTATTATCTCATTCTTCTTTACCATCAGAATCCCCCTATCATCGTACATCTTACAACTACCTTAAAGCTGACTGGGACTCTTTCCGTGATTTTCTTCGTGATGGCCCCTGGGTAGAAATCTTTCGTCTTCCTGTTGACAAATGTGCTTCTTACATAACTTCGTGGATTCAGGCTAGCATCTAATCCTTTATTCCCTCTCGACGATTCCAGGTCAACCCTCAATTTTCTCCATGGTTTTCCTCACATTGTGATGCTGCAATTGCTAATCGAAACCATTACTTCCATATCTATCAGCAAAACAATTCTCCAGAAAACTTACGTCTGTTTATAACTGCTAGGAACCATTGTAAAAAGGTTTTGTCTAACGCCAAAGCCCGCTATTCCCAGATCATGAAATCTCGTATTTCATCTCAAAAATTAGGCTCTCGTGGCTTCTGGAGAATCTTTAATAGTATCAATAATAAGGGCAAGTCTGTAATTCCACCTCTTTTGTACGGTTCAGACTTTGTCACCTCACCTAAAGACAAAGCTGAATTGTTTGCCAAGAACTTTTCATCAATATCATCTCTTGATGCCACTAGTTGCGTTCTACCTGATATAGCCGTCAAACAGGTTGATCCATTGCTCGACATTTGTATCACTCCAGCTTCTGTATCTAAAGTGATTTCCCGCTTAGACTCTTCTACAGCTTGCAGCCCGGACAACATACCTGTTATAGTCTTGCAGAAGTGTTCTCCGGAGCTGTCGTCTATCCTTTCAAAACTATTTAACAAGTGCTTATCAGAGTCTTGTTTTCCAACCTGCTGGAAAGCAGCATCTGTTACCCCTATTTTTAAAAGTTCTGGAAAGCGATCTAATTCGTCTAACTACCGTCCCATTAGTCTTCTTCCTATCATAAGCAAGGTTTTTGAATCTTTAATTAACAAACACTTAATCTCTCATTTCGAATCTCATAACCTACTTTCTGATCATCAATAGAGATTTCGATCTTCTCGTTTTACGGCTGATTTGCTATCAGTAATAACCGATAGGTTTTATCGCGCATTAGATAAAGGTGGAGAGGTTAAGGCCATTGCTCTTGACATTTCTAAAACGTTTGATAAAGTTTGGCATGGTGATCTTCTCCATAAGCTTTCTTCTTACGGTGTATCTGTAAACATCTTTAAGATTATTGAATCCTTTCTTTCAATCGTAGTATAAAAGTTGTCCTTGGTGGACAGCACTCTTCTTCTTATTCTGTAACCTCAGGGGTTCCCCAAAGTTCAATCCTTGGCCCTATACTCTTTTTAATTTACATTAACGATCTTCCAGATATTCTCACAACTAAGGTGGCATTGTTCGCTGATGATACTACCATTTATTCTTGTCACGATAAGAATCCAACTCCCTCTGATTGCTTGCAGGGGGCATCTGAGCTTGAAAAGGATCTCACTTCTGCTACAGCATGGGGCTCACAGTGGCTGGTGAACTTTAGTTCAGATAAAACTCAATTTTTTTCGGCTAATCGTTATCGCAATAATTTAGACCTTCCTATATTTATGAACGGTAATGTACTCGATGAGTCTCCTATCCTTCATCTTCTAGGATTAACTCTTACTTCTGATCTTTCTTGGAAACCTTATATCAAATCCGTTGCAAAATTAGCATCTGCTAAAGTTGCTTCTCTTTATCGAGCTCGTCACTTTCTTACTCTGGATTCTATTCTCTATCTCTATAAATCTCAAATCCGACTTTGTATGGAATACTGTTGCTATATCTAGGGCGGATCTTCTAATGATGCCTTTTCTATTTTAGACAAGGTGCAAAAACGCATTGTAAACATAGTTGGACCTGCTCTTGCAGCATTCAACCTCTGTCACATCGTCGTAATGTTGCTTCTCTTTCTCTTTTTTACAAATACTATAATGGTCACTGCTCGAAAGAGTTAGCGTCTCTTGTGCCATCTACTAAAATTCATTCTCGTGTTACTCGTCATTCAATTAAGTCTCATCCTTTTTCTGTAACTGTTTCTAAGTGCTCCAAAAACTCCTACTCGTCTAGTTTTTTTCCTCGAACATCAGTTCTTTGGAATTCGCTTCCTTTATCTTGCTTTCCTGATTCATACAATTTGCAATCTTTTAAGTCGCCTGTCAATCGTTATCTTGCTCTACAGTCTTCTTCTTTTCTCTTCCAGTAACTTCCAACACTAATTAGTGGTTGCTTGCAGCCTTGTTGGAAGCGAAGATAATTAAAAAAAAAAAAAAATTATTAAGTTATTTATAATATATAATTAATATAGGAGATAGTTTAAATATAAAGAGTTGCTAAGAAATAGCAGAGTAGAGTTTGATAGTTTACGGCAAGGGATCGAAACGCTCGCAACCACAATATTTATATAAGTTATTCCCATGTGATACGTTTTTAAGAAAACAATTTGATTGGCGCAACAACTATCTGCGCGCCAGATAGCTAAATGAAATCAGTTCTTATCTTTACAATTAAATTTTTATATTACCATATTTATATAACTAATTCAAAATATTTTTACAGTAAATTAAGGTTATTATGCAATTAATATTTATATTTGTTAAGTCAGGTAAACTTTTTTTTAAATAAATAATTTTTCCATTATTTAAAAAAAGCCTGCCCCTACATACATTAATACTTACAAGCGAAACATGCCAGATGAAATGTTTGTTTTTTTTAGAAAGACACATAATCTTTTTCTTTTTTACCTGTTATTAATAATATCTTCATTGGCTTCCTTTTCAAACTTTGATTCCTGTTTTGATCACTGGAATCACATCTTTAATTTCCTAAACAGTTATTTCATTATAATTTACAGTAACATTAGTATGGTATATTATTTCCAATTTATTGTAAATATTGTATCATAGGTTTGCCTAGTTACAAACAAAATTTAAATAACTCAACTAACTTTTTGAATTTCAAAGTAATTTTTTATTTTTGAATAAGTTTATTGGAACTTAAATTGAATCAAACGACATCAAGTAACAAATCTATATATGATAAAAATTATGTCATATTTTAATCTTAAAAAGTTAAAAATGCCAATAATAGGAAAGGGAATAGAAACTAAACGAAAATGCTTTTTTTTATTTTTAATTTTACTAGTAAGCCATGTATTGCTTGTAATTTTTTTCCAAAGGTTTCCACCCAAAAAAAGCTCATTCTACTGATCATGCTATTCTTTAACTTGTTTAAAATATATTTTTCAGGCGTTTGATAAAAATAAGTATATAATAGACGTTTTGGAACCTGGCTTCATACATAGCAGCCTCATCGTATGGCTTTTTAGTTTCTTCTACAAACCTTTTGGATTATCTGGAAGTGTGTTTAGAATATATTGTGTGTGAACAAATATATTTTTACTATGTTCGACAAATAAGTTTTCAATGATCATATTCGACTAATAAGTTTTCAATGATCATATTCGACTAATAAGATTCCAATGATTAAATCTAACAAATGAGATTGAGTTACCGTGAAATGTTATATTTATTTTTAAAATTTCAGACCTTAATCCACGTTTTGTTTTTTTTAAACTATAGACATGTTAGACTTGATATTTATTCAGAAGTTTGTAGACATTATTGTTCGCTAAGGTCGGTTGGGAAGACTCAGTAGTTTGATTCATGCATACCGTACACAAAATAACAAGAAAAAAATAATAATAATAAAAAAAAACTTAAAAACTTTTTGTTAAAAAGTCCGAATTATTCAACACACGCACACACAAAAACTTTTCAAAAAACAAAAACATTTGAATTGAAAGCATTCGAATAATATCCGACGCAAACATTCGAATAATATCTGACTCAGTCTCTCGCTTTCATAACCGTTGTTTAACAATCCAAAAATGTTGAATGTTAAAAGAAACAATCCAAAAATAATTTCGAACTTTGTTTAAAAAAATGCTGCACAAATATTTACTAATTATTAAAATAGTAATTATACTCAAGCTAAACCTTATTTTGATATCACACAAGTTTTCAACCATCATTAGAGGCAAGTATGGAGTATAATAATCAATAAAGACAATGCTCGCAAATCATTCAAATAAAACCTAAAAGAAATCATTACAAATTATTTCAAATATCAAAACTAAAAGAAATAACTTTAAATAATAAAACATAAAAGACTACTTCTAGAGTTAAATAAATAAAACGGTCATCAAAATATCATGTTATATTTTCATTTATTAAATATAGGTAATGAAGGCTTAGAAAAAACGTATGAAAGACTTAACAAAAAAAAACTGTTTAAATTTTACAACCCCTTTATTTTGAAAGGTTCAAAAAGTTTACATTGTCATAACTTTCGAACAGTTAAATATTATTTAATGATGTTCAAAATCAACCAGAGAACCCGCCAGTAAATTCATCAGTTAATCCATCAATAAATTCATCGTGAATCCATCAGTGAATCCATCAGTGAATACAAACTTGTTTTAAAATAAGAATGATATGAAACTCAGTAAATTATTATCCTTACAGTCCGGGGCGAAGAAAAGACAAACTTTATGGATTTTGTTGTTCCGGGTTTAAACCACTGCACAGCGTTTTTTTTTTACATAAATACAAACATATTCATGTTTAATGTTTTCTCCATGTCTTAAAGTCAATAGATGTTTGTTCAACCGCGTTATTGATACTATTTAATTCTTTAAAGAATATTTTTTCAATTATATTTATAGAAGTTTCTGGAAAAACATTATTAGTATCATCTAGTGAAATTTGTGGATTGATTGGCTTCTTGAAAAACAGTTCTTTATTTTATCAACTGTTACATCTTGGAAAATCGCCCCCAAATCACTGCATTATTATGTTAAATGCATTAATTAAGTTGGAACATGGAATATCTCCATGGTTGGAAATAGTACTTTTAAAACCACTGCGTTAATTTTCTGCTTTGAAGACTTTTTTTCAAATAAAATCTTTTAGCATGGCAAGAAACTACTCAAACTTAAACTAGAATATTAAACTACGTAAACTTCTACAATTTGCTTTCATTTTACTTTCACTGTTTTAATAACTTCAATATCTAGTGGCTTCAAAAAATGACTGCTATGAACTGACAATCAAAATAAAACTATAAAGTTTGATTCAGATAATCTTTTAAACTTAAAACTGATGTGAGATCCAAGACTTTTTAAATATAGAATTTTTTCTCTTGAAGATTATTTGCATAAACCAAAAAAATTGAGCTAAACCATTCTTTTATTATTATTATTATTGTTCTTTCTTTAAACGTTTTACAATATTATTCAGTTTACAGTTATAATAATTTCAATAATATAATAGAATGACTACAAGATTAATTTAGTTTGTGAAATCTCGTAGAATAACTTGAAGTTATGTCGTCAAAAACCGTTTTGTTTTTGAGCTACAGCGTTTCATTAAATATATATATTCTCGTCAAAAGTAAAAATAAAAAAAGTAAAAGATATATAACATTCATATATGTAGATACTAAAAAATGAATTTTAAAGATATATAACATTCATATATGTAGATACTAAGAAATGAGTTTTAAAGATATATAACTTTCATATATGTAGATACTAAGAAATGAATTTTAAAGATATATAACATTCATATATGTAGATACTAAGAAATGAATTTTAAAGATATATAACATTCACATATGTAGCTACTAAGAAATGAATTTTAAAGATATATAACATTCATATATGTAGATACTAAGAAATGAATTTTAAAGATATATAACATTCATATATGTAGATACTAAGAAATGAATTTTAAAAATTTTACTTTATAAAATTAAAATTGTGAGTATATTATCAACAAAATTTTCTGTTTGAGTTTACTTTTGAATATGTTGTAATTCCACTCTTGAGTAAAATCAAAATATTTCAAAACTATTTTGTTTCATAAAAAAGCCCCTCGATAAGAGATACAAGATCTACCAAAATTTGTATGCGAAAAAGGTTTTTGGATTAAGTTTTCATTTCGAAGATAGTATTTATTTGAGGTGAGGTGAGTATAAATTAAAAGAGGAATTTTATGAAACTATTACTTTCCATCCAACTTGATTTGTAAAATAGTGAAAATCAGAAGCCTTAAACCCTTTCATCAAGTTTCAATTTTTGTTTTCAACAAAATAATTTGTTATGGCAGGTTATTTTTAAATACATCGCAATAAACTAAAGTTCATTTATTGGGTCTAGTTGTGAAGAATTTTTTAAATCTTTATGACGAATAATGTTGATTTTATCTTGATTGAATCAAATCTTTCACCACAGTTTAGCACTTTTCATATAAATTAAGCTCTCAATAAGCTTCATCAACAGGGTGTACCATCAATAGTTAAAAGCAGCCGTTACCCGTTGGTTAGAGTTCTGGTTAGGAACCAAGAGGTTTGTGGTTGATGCTCCGGCCAAATAAGCAATACTGGTAAGGAAGGAGACGTGAACCTCCTTATTAAATGCTCTTCCTATTAGGTACTCTATAACAAAACCATTTGGTCGTCTTGGAACACGTTAATAACTAATAAGAATTATTGCTGTTTTCTCTCACAGCTTGGATACTAGTAGACTTTCTTTCGTACATTTTTTCTTCAATTTTTCTCATGAAACCATTGAACCATCAACTTTACGTTGATTTACCGTCCTTGAATAAGTATGCTTTGGCAGATTCCTTCAAATAATTTACAAACACAGTTAAAATATTATTTTATTACAAGCTAAAATCAATCATGAATAAACATATATAGAAAAGTCATGTACGGAATAACATTACACTACAATTACATTATATAATATACATTACAATTATTTTATTTCATTACACATATTTTACAATTACAAGAAAAACATTTAAAAGTTATTCTCTTTAAGATAATTTCAATATCAATTAATCAGGGAATTTTTCCACTGGCTCTAAAAATAGCAAAAGTCATACCAATATTAAAAAGTGGTCACATTGAAAATATATGTAATTAGTCCAATTTCACTACTTTCTGTTTTCTTTAAAGTTTTAGAAGGAGTTTTGTACAATAAAATTTACAATCATATTACTATAATACAATTTATTATACAACAATCAATATGGATTCCAAATAAACAATTCTACTGAACATGCCATTCTACACTTTACAAAAAATATATCTGACTCATTTGAAAAATCTCAATTTACTTTAGATGATTTCATTGATTTGGCAAAAGCTTTTAATGTTATTGATCACAAAATTCTTTTTAAAAAGTTTGAGTGGTACGGAATTACTGGAAATATATTAATTTGACTAAAAAGTTGCCTAAATATTCGAAAACAATTCGTTTATGCGGATGATAACGCATCATCTTGTTTGGTAAATAATTCATAAGGAGTTCCTCAAGGATCCATATTAGGACCTCTCCTATTTCTAATATCTATTAATAATCTACCAAAAGCTTCTAAACTAATGACAACTATGGTTGCTGATGATTCTAACTTATTTCTTTCTCATAATAACATTTCTACACTTTTTAACAATATGAACATTGAACTAGTCAAAATTCTGAATGGTTTAGATTAAACAAACTACTATTAAATATTGATAAAACTAAATGGATTCTTTTTCATCCTTTTGGTAAAAAGCACTAACTGTCTTGCAACTTACCTTTTCTATTTATCGATAACATAATTATTAAAAGAGTTCTAGTGAGAAGATTTTTAGGTACATATATCGATGAAAATCTTACATGGAAAAGCCACATTGCTAATTTGTGCAGTAAAATTTCAAATAGTATAGGCATTTCATCCAAAATAAGAAACGTTCTTAATAAACATACCTTAATTCAATTATATTATTCGTTAATTCATTGCCATATCAACTATGCAAACATTGCTTGGGGTAGCACTTATAAAAGTAAACTTAAACCTCTCTATCGGCAACAGAAGCATGAAGCACGCCTTACAAATTTCAAGGACCGTTTTGCTCACGTCAAGCCTTTTTTATATGAAATGAAAGCCCTCAATATATTTGAGTTAAATATTTTTAATATTCTTTGTTTTATGTATAAATGAAAGACCCACTTTTCACCCGTTTCTTTTCATAACTTGGATTTACAAAGAGATTGAAATAAATATTTTTAAGGAACGACAATTTAATTCGACAACCATTTTCTCAAACTAATTTTGGAAAATTTTTTATTTTATTTTGCGGACCATTTTAATGGAATAGTATAGTTCTAAATACTTCTGAAGATTTTTCTCAAGAATGTAATTTTGATTCTTTTAAACAAAATCTTAAAAAACTCATTTTTTCAACAGAAAATATACTACTTTTAAATTTTTGAAAATCCCTTATCTATATTAGTATATGTATATATTTAATGTACATTCTTTTTTATTTATTTATTTATTTTTTATCAACAAGCAATTAAATAACATGTTTTATTTTAGTGAATTATTTAACGTGTTTTAATTGTTAAGTTTTAGAACTCTTCTATTGTAATATTGTATGTTTATTTATAATATTATATTACGAACTTAATATTCTTTTATTATTAAACTAAATTTTGTAATAAAAAAAAATTGAACATAATAAAAGTAAATAAATACAAAGAATGAAAACATTGAAAAAATTAATAAATAAGTAAAAAGTTTTAATTTCTTCAATAGCGGTTTCTCTGTGACAAGACCTGATGTTCTTCTTTGAGTATCCGCCTTCTTTATATTTATTTTTATTCTTTACTTCTTAACGATATCTTGACTTGTTAAGTTTTCTTTTTTATATATTATTTGTATCTGTATCATAAATATTGTAATAAAGCATATATAAAAAATATGTCATGTCAGTCATATTCTGTACAAATTTAACTAGAACTATAACATAATTTTTTATTTTTTTTTTTTAATCTGCAAAAAATTGTTGTTTTAGCAACGTGTAATACAAATAGGCCTCTAAAATGTTTGTTTTTATTATTGCCTTCAAGACCAAGTTTAACTTTTTGTTTGCAATCTTTGTTTCATTGCCAACATATCTCTTGCTACCAAGTTGGGCGGCTGTGGCGCACTAGTTACAACGCTTGCTTTTTAAGCAGAAGATCCAGGTTTGAAACATGCTCTGGACATATTCTTGCGTCATGGTAAGAAAGGAGGCGTGAACTTCCTGGTTAAATGTACTTCTGCGGTGCTCTGTGACAAGATCGTTAGGTCTTCTTGTGGCACCAAAGTTGAACTTTGTCATAAATAGTACTCTGTTCTATTAAGTACTTTTATGTGTCATTGAGTTTTACACAAATAAAAAATTATTTTTTCATGTGCCAAAGTAGGTTTAACACATAAGCTAAACTGTTTGTGTCTATTTGATAATATTTTTTACTTAGTAATCTTTATTACTTTCTAGTATCATAAAAATAAATCACCCATTGTTCACTAAACATATTTTTGATAATATTTTTCATAATATATTTCTTTATTTTCGGCACTGCATTTTTCCATTATTGTGCACTTTAATGAAAAGACGTTTTTTTCTTTACTGGTTTTTACTGAGCACACTAAAAAGCAAGTGTCGACAGCAAATACGAGGTACAACATTATAAAAAAATATAATTTGATAAGAACTAACTTTTACAACGAATGAATCTGTTACACCGTGCTTAACTGCTTTGAACAAATTTAAACAATGTTAAATTATCTATTTCTTAACTAGTTTTCTTTATTTCAAAGATAAAAGGGTTGGGCTAACTATGCCAAAAATCTTTTCCAAGGTATTTAAAAACCATTTTTCAAAAAAATATTTTTGGTGTGATAAAAGGATTAAAAATGAAATGTTTTCACAAGTCACGTTACGTATGAGATGTTATGAATGAGTCATTTCATGATCCTAACAAGAAAATTTAATTTGGCTTTATGTGTCATTTAATGATAGCCACGCTCAATTTTTGGAACGGAGCAAATGTTGGCCATGGGTGGCTATGATACGATTTAGGTGGTATAAATACCATCTTCTTTTAGTATTGGTTCTATTATTATGGTTACATGTGGCAATCATACTTATACCATTTAAGCATTTTTTGTTTGAAGAGAGAGGAAGGGACTTCCAACTCACTAGCCGCTGTACTACATACATGCATTCATACATGCATACATGCATGCATACATACATACATACATACATACATACATACATACATACATACATACATACATACATACATACATACATACATACATACATACATACATACATACATACATACATACATACACACAAACATACACACAAACATACATACATACACATATAAATAAACAGATTGTAAAAATATTTGTACTAACAGAACAAAAAATTTTAAAAAAGTATTGAAAACAGCAGATCAAAATCCAGAGAAACTAGAAATAGATAAATAAAAAACTTCAAAGTATTAAAAATATTAAAATTAAAAACTGAATGATCACAAATTGATAGATATTGTGGAGAATTTCGATATTTAGTTGTAGAAATATTTAGTTGTATTTTTTTAACCAGTCTTTAAAATTTTTTTTTATAGTCAGATTCTGAATTGAAAGGTTTTTAGGTTTTTTCACGGTCTTTCTAGTTTATAATATTGTAGATATGGCATTGCACCAGTGGCATCACCAAAGGTAAACGCCATTTGCGACGCTACTGGATAGCACATTAGATTTCAAGTTATTATGATGACAATAATTATTTTTAAGGCTTTAATTTGGATTAAGTTAACTAAAAAAATTTATTTACGGGATTGTCTCCACACTTGACATGCATACTTTAGATGGGATCCAAAATTAGGATTGCATATATTTAGCAGAGCTTCTAGATTTACCTTAATGGGGGATTTTAGCCAGCATTCTATTATATCTGCTGAGTTTTATTGTAAAGTCATAGACGGTCCTGAAAAGAAAGATTAGAATCAATTTTCATTCCAAGATATTTTATGGAACCTAAAGAACTTTTTTTAATGTCAGATTGTATTTGAAGATGGTTAGCTCTGTTTTATTAGAATTGAGTTTGATAATAATATGAAACGTATTGTTAATATGACATTACTTTAATTAATTTTACGCCCCATCCCCATATTCCAATCTCACGTGTGTGTTTCGCAATATCATCTTTTTAAAATAATAAAATAATTACTCAATTAAATTCGATAGAACTACAAAACCATGTCACATGGTTTTGTAGTTCTATTGAATTGATTATTTTGTTATAAAAATTTTTTATAAAGTGTAGTTTTATTGAATTGATTACTTTGTTGTAAAGTTCTATTGAATTGATTATTTTGTTATATTGATTATTTTGTTATAAAGGTGAATTTATATTCATCCGTTTTTCCACGGGAGCGTGAAAGGAAAAAAAAAAGAATCACGGGAGCATGCGTAATAAAAGTTTTAACTTGTTCGAAGGAAAATTGCGCATGCTCACGTGTTTATTTTTCCCGTTCCCGTAGAAACACGGATGAGTGGAAAATCGCCTTTAAATTTGTTCTTCTTCTTCTTCTTCTTCTTCTTCTTCTTCTTCTTCTTCTTCTTCTTCTTCTTCTTCTTCTTCTTCTTCTTCTTCTTCTTCTTCTTCTTCTTATTATTATTATTATTATTATTATTATTATTATTATTATTATTATTATTATTATTATTATTATTATTATTATTATTATTATTTTGTTATTTAGGTGCCCCAAGAAGACCTAACGGTCTTGCCACAGAGCACCGCGGAAGTGCATATATCACGCCTCCTTCCTTACCGTGACGCAAAAATATGTCCAAAGCTCGTTTCGAACCTGAATCTCCTGCTTATAAAGAAAGCGCTCTAACCACTGCGCCACGGCCGCATAAATTTATATATAAAGTTAACATATAAAATTTTGTTATATTGTTTTGTTTGTTATATAGTTTTGTTTGTTTATATTGTTTTCTTATATTGTTTTCTTATAAAATTTTGTTATAAATATTATTTGTTATAAAATTTTGTTCATTTAAAATTCACATGGCATGAATGAACAAAATTTTAAACTTATTAAAATATAAAAAAAAATAATAAGTTTTGATTTAAAGTGAAGTAAAAATGTTTTAATTTTTTTGTATTTTAAATAAATTTAAACAATATAAGTTATTTTTTAGAAAGTTTTTTATAATTTTTTTTTACAACTCTCTTGCCTATTTAATATAACTAGTTATGTTAAATAGGCAAAAGAGTTATAAAAAAAATTATAAAAAACTTTCTAAGAAATAACTTTTATTGTTTAAAATAGTTTAAAATAGTAAGTTTAAAATAGTAAAATAAAAATAGTTAACTATTTTTATTAACTAACGATCGAACTTGTTTTTACAAATCAACTTTGCTTTACGCATCTAGCATGTTTAACATGTTAATAGTCATTCTTTATAACAACTGTTAGAAGTATCTATGTTTTTAGGACTAAAAATTAAATCTGTCATAAATACGAAAAAAAATTTGCAATCCTATCTTGTTTAATAAACATTTTTTTATATAAATTTTGCTTTTCATTGATTTTTGTAGAGGTATTAAATTAAAACTTATGACAAAGCCGGTGGCTGGGAAATCTATTGCAGGTAAATCAATTCCTAAAGTGAAGCCAACTAAATGCGATAAAAAAAATAAAAATGTTGCTAAGAAATCAATTGATTCAAAAGGAAAAGTGAGTAAAATAACTTATCTAATATTTTTACTTTACTGATTCAAGTTTAAAATATTCTTATTATTCAAGTTGAACTCTTATAGAGTTCAACTTAAATCATAAAAATATTTTAGACTATTATAGAGTATTAAGAATTCATTTAGTAGATCAATTTAGTAGATGTACTCAAAACTTTTTATTTAGAATCTTACTGACAGTGATGGAATGGCCTCACCACCAATTAAAAGTACTTCAAGCTGTAAATTATGGTCTTTTCATCAAGAAATTGCTGGAATGATGTAAGTCAATTTTCAAAACTATAGAAGCAGAGATTTTAAAAGAAGGTTACTAAATTTTGATTTTATCTCAGAAGTTAGGATCCAGAGAAAGATAAAAATTCTTTAAATCATTAGAGCAACTCTAATACTTTATCTTTGCATAGCTAAATATAAAGTACTAGATTATTAACACACTATTTTTAATATTTCGGTAATGTTGCAGAATAGACACATTAAATAAAATTATCTTTTAGCTTTTTGTGCTCTCATTTGTAGATACTTAAAAAATTCTATTGAATAAATGGATAAAATGGAATGTTCTTTAAAATGGAACATTCCATTTAATATATATTTAAAATAATATTAAACATATTATATAATATATTTTTATATGTTTAAAGTATCTAGTAGATAAATTTTAATAGTTATTTTAGTAGTAGTATTAAAATAGTTTTTTGTTTAAAATTTTTTTTTTAATTTTGTTTTATTAATAATTTTTTATTAATATTTATTTAATTATTTTATTAATGATAGTTTATTAAATACAATTATTTGAAATAAATAATTGTATTTATTTCAATAATAAAAAATATAGTTTTGTTGAAACTATTGTTTATGCTAATGTGTTTTTTAAAAATATGTGGCTATGAAAATAGTCGTTTATGTTATAGTTTAAGCAGGATATTGACGCAATAAATGCTGAAAACAAAAAGAAATTTCTAAAATGTTAAAACGTTTTTTTTTTATATTAAATGTTTTTATCTTACCTTTTCATAAGAGAAATGAAAAACGCTATAATTAATTAAATTTACAAAATAGTTAGATTTTTCTTACTTTTTACTTTTATTAAAACTCCATCGCAGATTTTAAAAAGCAAAATAATAAAATGATTTAATGTGTCTATTCTGCAACATTACCAATATTTCTAACAAACAAGTTAATTTTTTTAAATTTCTTACTAAGGCTTAGTAATTTCTTATTAAGATTTTTTTGCAGCTGTTGAAAAGGTTGTAAAATTTTGAAAACATTACTTTTGCTATCTTTAAATAAAAATTAAAAAAATAGGTATCAATATGAAATTTTCCCCATTCAATAAGTCAATTAACTATTTCACTTATAAAATAAATACAAAGTTAGGAATAGTCGCAAACAGTTATGTAACTGATAAAAATGTGACGACCTACAAATATTCACTGTAAGTTTGACAAAATGTATAACATATTAATAGTACTGGTAATAAATAATTATAATATCAGTAATATTAGAACAATAATAATGTTATAATAATAAAGAAAAAAAAAACTAAAAATAATAAAAAACAGGACTTATATAAAACAATATCAATACAGTAACAAGAACATCAAAAATAACAATGTTATTTAATAAAAAATGCAAAAACAACTTAACTTTTACAGGTATAAAGGATAAGGTCTAAACAACATGAAAAATAATTATAGATATAAATAATATTATAGATACTTTATTTATTGATTTTTTCTAGGATAAGTTCCTTAACTTTGTTGATAAAGAGAGCTCTACTCCCTTATTTAGGTACATTGTCTTGATTTCAGAGGGAAGAAAATTTCAGGATTTAAAGGATTGATATTTAATGGAATAATGTCATACTTAAGTGTTAGCTTTAAAGATATTACAAGATTGTTATATGGTGCTGATCTAAGATTATAACAATGACTTTTATTAAAAAATTTATAATACCTATCAAAGCTTATTGTCAAGTTGTTATGCAAACTGTCCCATACAAATGTGCAATTCAATAGGAATATTAGATCTTTTAGCTTCATAATTTTTTCGAGATTATATTAGATTTTTGAGTTAAATTGGAAATAAACTATTTTAAGTGATTTTTAAGATCTTTGTATACTTTGAATGATTTTGTCCCCATGTCTGACAACTATAAAGCCCATGTGAGTTAAAAAAAGCATAGCTAACAAGTATTTAACAAAATGCCTCAGCAAATGTTTCAGTTGTACAGAGTGTGGCTTAAACAGAATTATTCCAGTTTTTTTAGAAGTTAGGGATATTTTATTGGACCTTAACCATTAAACCAAGCAGTCCACATTGCAATTAAGGTATTGATTTATTTTTTAAAGAGATTTTTCAGTTATTAGGACATAAGTGTTATCAGAAAAATGATATGTTTTTAAAAACTTATTGAAAAATTTAGCCAATAATGGAACCTTGAGGAACTCCTACAGATTTTGATTCGTTATTAGAAGAGATATCAGAAATTAAGATCGGTTCAAGAGATATGACTTAAAACATGAGTGTATCTCATGGTTTAAGTCAAGTACATATGGTTTAAGTATATTTGTGGGAATGTTGTTTGGACCTGTGCTCTTTTTTGAAATCATTGTGGATAAATAATCTACTTTTTGCGGTGTAACTGGGGATATAAAAAATTAGTTTAGATTACCGTTTATTCGATAGTGGCTAAAATTATGCTTAGAGGGTGTGGTTTTTGATGCTAGATTGTCTGGTATTGAGAAAAAAATAAGTTAGCGATTTACTTTTTGTCAGTGATAGTCTGATTATCTACAATAAACTTTCTATAGTATTATTATTATTTTACTTTATATTTATTATGTTTTTAATTCCATTCCAAGTTTTTTTAAGGTTATTAATATTTTGATTAAACTATTTAGAGTGATATGTTTTTTTTGAGACACCAGTTAGGTTGCTAGTTTTGTTTATATAATGTTTGAATTGGTTAAAGAGTTCTAGTTTTAAAATCAACTGTTTATGCCAGCAGTTATCCATAGTTTTGTTAAGGTTTTTTTTCTCTAATGGTAGCCAGTACAAAATGTAAATGATGGTCAAATACCTTGTTAGCAATTTCTAAATATTTTTGATAGAGAATTGTTGATGTTCTTTTGTCTTCTTTTGTTATAGGTTCCCAATCTATTGTTGTGAAATTATCAAGAAATACAATTTGATTGAAGTTTTTAAAGGAGCAGCGATATTTTTTGTTGTGAACATAATTGGTTTTACATGAAAAGGCAATAGAGTTCAATCCCCACCACGTTCCTGGTATGACCACACTCAACTTGTTTCTCCGCGCAGCTGCCTTGTTCGACAAGGTTCGTGTTTCGGAGTTATAGAGTTGAGAGAGGGTTATAACCACATTTAAGTAGCCTCCTTGTCTGTAGTGGCCTTCTCGGTCTTAAGGAGGTGAAATAACAAAAAAAATAATAATAAATTAGATAAGATAATTACAAAATAAGACTTTACAAAAATATTATCAATGAGTGTTTTAGATTGTGTAGTTATTCTTGTTGGTACTGTGATAAGTGTATATATATAGAGAGAGTTAAAACACATAGAGTTACTACAGGTACATAAAGTTAAGAATCATTAGATAGGTAATAGTTTAAGAGATTAATATTAAAGTTGCCTAAAAGATATATTAACTATTTTTTTTATTTTCTATTGAATTTATCTAGCAGAGTTTGTAAATAAATGTTGTTGAATTCAGTGATGCACATACAAGGGTGACAATTGGTGCATCCAACAATTATATTTTTTCAGATGACTGTATTATTTCGATAAAGGTTGACTCTAATTCTTTTGGTTTGTTAATTTGGAAATCAGCTTTTAACTTGCAGTTTTATATATATTAACCTAATTTTATATATAAAAGAGTTCCTCCTATAATAGAGTGTGAATCAGATTACTTAAGTAGATAGCCATCTAAAGATATTCATTAAAGAATAGTTTTAGGTAAGGATAGTTATTGGTAACTTTTTATTTTGTAGACATGTTTCAGTTATTGCAATAATAATTGGTTTGCTTTTCATAAGAAAAAATAAGTCATTAAGGTCATCAATGTAGTATGTTAATGACAGGAATGGCATGCGGTTGAACGCTATTGCTGACCACGCAAATGGTTTTTTTTTTGTTGACAACTTGACCATGACTGCTTAGATGTTTTGATGATTTAAATTTAAAGGGATCCCCAACTGCCAAGACAAGTTGTGTTCATATTAAAAAAAATATTAAAAAAAAACATTTGGGCTGAATTTTTTTGATTGAAATTAAATAATGAATGCATACCAACAAAATTAAAATTATCCTTTTAGTCGAAGCTCACCGTCTTTTTTTGGTTCTCGGGGTATGTATAATGTTAGCCGCAATCTGCAGACTTGATAATTCAATGCGTGTTTAATTCATAACAGTTTCAGTATAAGACATCATCGCAATATCTTTTTAAGATTGCGTTTTTTTGTTGTTGTTTTTTTTAAAGATATAGTATATAGTATTTTTTCTACTACAATCAGAAAATCAAATAGTTGTATAATTTTTTACTAAATCACAATAAATATGTGACAGTAAAAAATTATACAAATATATATATATATATATATATATATATATATATATATATATATATATATATATATATATATATATATATATATATAAAATTTTTATTATTACTTTGTAGAAGCCAGCCAAAATCATGTCACAGTTATACATATTTTGTGATTATTAGAGTTCGCAGGCAGAGAAAAAATAAAGGCAGTATGATGCAGTTTTTCGCTTTATATTTAGTTCATATGGTGCAATAGAGTTGTTCTTTTTATGTTTAATTTGCATTTAGTATGGTTTTATCTTTCACTACCGCAAACCACTGGTAGAAGCTTTTAAGTATGCTTTACAATTTATCTTGTTTTGTACATAAATTTCCATTCTAGACACATAGAATTTGTTTGTTCTGAAGGTTTAATTAATTCTCTACATAATCAAGAAAAATGAAGAGCTATATTGTATAATTATAAAAAAGTTATCACAAAGTTAAAAAATCTTGAATAATCCTTCATAAAAAAACTTTAAATTTAGTTATAAATAAAACAGCGTTAACACTGTAAAACTTAACTTGTAGAAGTGTCAAGTATTTAATTAAGTAATTACTAAAGTATTTTGAAGAAAAAATATTATTTTTATTCATTAAATGAGGTTTGTTTTGGACTTAATGTTTTAGTTACTACTTACAAAAACAATAGTTTTAAGCACTTTGCATTTATTATTGTTTAATGATGCGTGTTAAAAATTTTATTATTATCGAATTTTAATTAATTGTCAATGTTATGCTATTCAAATGTTATTCAAAAAAATGTGCGGTAACTACAAAAAGATTTTAGTTTGGCTGATAGCGAACAATTTAAAACAATTCTTTGTTTTTATATTTATATTTTATACACTTTCTTGTATATTTTAGTACAAATAATTTTTTCAATTTTAATTTGGTTTGATTTGTACAATTATTAGTAAAATAAGTCGTTTAATATTTATTTTCTACTTAGTTCAGTTTATATGTTTTATTCAAGTCACTCATTTTTTTTTTTTAGTTTATACTTTAAATTAATTTATAAGCTTTTGTAAAATTATTCTTTTAGTATCTAGCTTATATTTAGTTTAAACCACTATGTTTACTGTATATATTCGTTATATATTAAATTTTTTATTATTATAAATTTTATAAATTTAATTTTTAATTGCATCATACCTTTTTTGGGATTTAGTAAAAAGTAGGGATGTACCGAAGCTAAAATTTTGCCGAAGCCGAAGCTTCGGCCGAAGCCACTTTGCCGAAGCCGAA
This sequence comes from Hydra vulgaris, assembly GCF_022113875.1. Taxonomy (NCBI): domain Eukaryota; kingdom Metazoa; phylum Cnidaria; class Hydrozoa; order Anthoathecata; family Hydridae; genus Hydra; species Hydra vulgaris. The sequence continues at coordinate 9,388,188 of NC_061158.1, read as the reverse complement.
GCTTCGGCACTATATATGCTTAAAATTTAATTATCATTCACATCAGCAGGGGTGTAAAACAAAAAAGGTTCCAAAACTAAGATCCTTGACTAATAATATAGAAAAAATGTATAAAAATGAGGACACAAGTCAGGGTTGCTGCCCCAGGCAGGGCAAAAGCTCTCAGCGCCCCTGTTTGAAAGTTTCTTATTATGTCGTTTCTGATACTTCACCGCACCTAGTGTTTTTTTTTTAAACTTAAGCTTTTTTGAAACATTCTCCTCAAATTTTCCTACTTCTAGTTCTACTTTTTCTGTGTGCAAACCATATTAATGTTATATAGTGCACAATATCAGTAACTCACATATATTTCCAACTATTCCCAATATTCTTCTAAGATTATTGCTATTTTTTTGATCTTTTATAGCCATACTGTTCTTCTATGTAAACATCGTTTCTCTTTAATCCTCTTTCTAATCATCTAATTTTTAATCCTCAATTTAATCACCTTGTTTGCTCTATCTAATTATCGTGTGCTAGCTGAACATCCTCAAATTTTATTCCCCATAAATTACTGTTACGCATCTTTTCATGTGCTGTATATTTTATTTTTATTTTTAATGCACCTTTTGTTAAGAGTGGATAAAAATCTCTGAATATTACTCAAGTAAATTAATCTTTTACACTTGAACACTCTTTCTCTAAGTAAACACTCTTAGCTGATCTAGTTGTATTTACAACATAAAAAATCTTACAAACACACTTTATCTTTTTATTGCTATTTATTTCAATATCTTTTTTTACTTCTCTGTATTTCTTAAACGAACAATTTCTAAACTAAAAAAAAAAACCAAGTTAAGACCATTTTGTATTCCACTACAACTGTTGTAAACCTGCTGCTAAAAACAATTAATAGATAAATAGATGCTAAGTACAATTGATAAATTTCTCTCTAACTTCTTTTTTACACACTTTTAAGTTGTTGTTGTTTTTTTTTATTATTTTTAATTTTACACTACATAACATTTTCTTAAGCTTCTATTAATCTTTTACTCTCTGAAATTATAGTATTCATTCTTCTTCTATCTCTGTAATGGATAAATCTGCATCAGTATCTGAAATCAAATATTAACTATCTGTGACAAAAACTTCTATAGTAATCTAACAATTCAGTAAAGCGAGCTTTAAATAAAATAATAAATAGAATACTTTATAAATTTTTTATTTATAATTATATTATTATTTACTTTATATTTATAAATAAACAGGGACTGAGCAGGCTGATATTTATTTGATTTAAATTGTTTATTTAATTTAAATAAATTTTGATGATAAATACAAGAGCTCAAAATAATCAAAGCTTTAACCTTTAATTTATTTTAAATAAAATTTAAAAGTCTTCATATCATAAGAAGAAACCAGAATATAAGTTTATATGTTTAATATATAAATTCAATTTAGAAGTATTCATAATATAAATAAAAGGGCAAGGATAATTATTATCATTGTTTGTCTTTTTCTTTTAATTTATATAGTTTTGGTTGACTTTTTTTTTCTTTTTTTATTCTCCTCATTTATATTTCATTTGCTTTTCTTCCTTTTTTGTTGTTGAACTTTATGTTTTTTATGTGTCACTCCATTGACTAGTTTGTAACTATATAAGTGACACCTAACCAACTTCTGTAATCTTACGATGAAAATTTGTAAATTTTTATTATTATGGTTAAATAAAATTAAAAAAAATTAAACATACATAGAATTTAAAATAGTAGCAACGTATCTTTAATCTTCTTTAAAGTGAGATTACTAAGGTTTATAGGTCAAATGTTGAAATCAATTTTTGTTCTATTTGCAGTAATCCCACACAAAAATTAATATAAATTCGTTACTTAATACAAATTAAGGTTTTTTTTCCATTTTATTTTTAAAAAGTTTTAATTTGTTTTAAATTATAAGGTTTTTATTCTGCATAAAAATGCAGATTCAGTTCATCTAAAGTCACACTTGGAAGCCTTCAAAGTGTATGAGGACCTTCCTTAATTTTACTAGTATATTCAAAATATTTCTACTTATTTATTATCATCCCCTCCATAACAAGACATTTGGGAGTAAATAATACTAAGTATATGGTATAGACTCCAACTTTAACTCTGTAGTCCTGAATTTACAACTTAATTAGACACTGGCAATTAGCATATTTTTATAACTTGTACAAAAGTAGCTTATAAATTTAATTACTTATTTTAAAAATTAATTAAAAATTTTTTGCCGAAGCCAAAGATTCGGCAAAAAATTGACCTGGCTTCGGCCGAACCGAAGCTTCGGCAAAATTGCCGAAGCTTCGGCATGCCGAAGCCGAAGCCAAAGCTTCGGTACATCCCTAGTAAAAAGTTATACAATTAACATGATTTGTTGATTTTTGCAAAAAATAATACAACCTCTTGAAAGAAAAAATTTATATGCTGATGTCATATACCGAAACTGTTATGAATTAAACACGCATGGAATAAATTATCAAGTCTGCAGATTGCGACTAACTTTATACAGACTCCGAGAACCAAAAAAAAAATGGAGACGGCGAGCTTCGACTAAAACGTAAATTTTAAATTTAATGGTCTGCATTCATTATATAGTTTTAATCATAAAAATTTAGCCCAAATGTTTTTTTTAAATATTTTCTTTAATATGAACACAACTTGTCTCGGCAGTTGGGGATCCCTTTAAACATTTCAAAAAATATTTTTTGTCTTAAAACTATGAAAAAAATTTAAACAACTGAAAAAGAAAACAATTTCTCACGAAAAAGAAAATATATAAGCTTAAATATATAAATATGTAAAACTCAAGGCGAAATTTACTTTTTGTTACGTTTTTAATTGCTGTTAAAATAAATTACTTTAAAACTTATATTTTAAAACATTTTGTTAAAAATACGTAAAACGTTTAAACAAATTACTTCCATTGATTGTTTCATAAATAAACAAATGTTATTTAAGTTTTTGTTTATTTAAAATGTAAAATTAAATTATTGAAATAAAAAATATAATATTTTTAAATTGTATGAACATAGAAATAGAACAGGGTACTACTAGGGATATGGTGTGGAATAAACTCATTACTTCTTGCTTATGAAGTCAGTGGTCTACCACTTCACCATTACCACATTAGTTAATAATCTTGTTATAAAAGTCATATTAACTAAGTTCAAATAAATAGCTTTCATGTAAAAAGTTCATGAAAGACTTACATCAGGCAGCTTTGTATTTATCAAAAAATAATGCAAAACTTTAAAGTTAGACTTAAGTAAAAATCTGTTCCAAATAAAATCAAATGAAAAATTATTTGTTCAGCAAAGTAAATAAACTAAAGAATTACTAGAGAGAATCTTAGACTAGCTCAAATCAAAGCACAGTGGGCCAGAGTTTAGCAAAAAGGTCAAAACGAAAGATCGTATATTGACTTTTTTAATCATTTGCAATTAACATGCATATGTTAATGACAACAAATGTTTATTTTATAATGCACTTGATCAATTTTATAAACCTTTTAGGATGCTTCAAAGTCAAAAAGTTGTTAAAATATGTGTGAAAAACATGTAAATACTGGGAATACATCTGTGACATTTAGTAATAATCTATCCTTATGGAATTTGAAAACATTTATACTAATTTACATATAATTTTATAATTATTCAAAAAAACTTGCTAAAAAATTAAGTTTTTTAATTTTTTAGCAGGTTTTTTTTCATTATTAGGACATATTTTTTACGATTTTATAATAGATACTGCACGTTGTAACGTATTATAACTTGCCGTAATAGATTTACCACACGTTATTATACGTCAAGATGAAATTAATTTAAATGCATACTTTATTACTTTAACTAACATTTTATAAAAAGATTTTCTGCCCCCACTTGCCAAAAATGTTGAAAAAGGTTGACTTGACCAAACTTTTAAAATTTAACAAAAAAATTAATTTACAAATCTGTATATGTAATATGCTTATAATTTTTTATTCAAGTCATTGTTTTTAGTAGTTAAATAAATATTAAACACCTGCTACCAATGCGTTGATCAAATTGTATAATTGACTACAAGTTATTGTAGATATCGAGGCTGACATTATTTTGAAGGTTTTGAATACATCGGATGAGATTAAAAAGGGATTTTATGAACGATCTTAGAAAGAAATGGAAGTAGAAAAGCAGAACTAGGACACGGTTTGAGGCTAAGTACCAGAACTGGTTAGATTGCAATATCAATCCTGTAGAGAATATTCAACCTTCAGATCCAGTTAATCCTGGTAATTAAATAACAATATATGTATGTTATAATAATCATTTAGTATTATATGTCTTCTATGTAAATGTAATGTTGTCAACGCCAATGTTTGAATGTTATATTTATTATGTCAATATTTGTTTACAGTTTTCTTTAACATGAGTGGAAGGAAGTTGTATGAAATTATGCTTTAGATTTCAAAGACTACCAACCCACTCTTTTTGAGCAAGACTGTAAAATAATTATTCAAATTCTTTAAGATCTAGAGTATAAAAAAATTGCAAAGCCTTTGTACATCATACTGTCTCATGTGTAGAAGAGGTAAATTCTGAGGTTCTAGAGACCTATATTATATCTATACTCCTGGTATTATATGACCCAGAGTTTACACAAACTGTTAATACACTCTCACCAGGTAGTTTGCAACAAAAGCTTATCTATCGGTATGTTTCTGAAGAAGCACAGGAAAGCAGAAATAAAGGTGTAAAAAACTTCAGAGAATTCTTTACACTTGAAGTTTCTAGAAAAAAATAAAACCTGGATTTAACAAAAAGACTTCAGTGCAGCTCAGATCCAGCTTGCTGCGAAGCAGAAAAAAAGTGGAATCGATTTTTTCCAAAGAAGCTAAACTTCTACTTGTATGAACTTATTTTGTTTATATGATTTCACAATTCAAAACATTTTAATTTTTTTATATAAGAAGCTAGTTAAATATTTTTTGACCCTTAAAAACAATATAGTTACAATAGGGCAAATTAAATTTATTTGTTGGTACAGATTAACACTTTCAGGTGTTGCGCGAACTCCAAATTTAAGTATATTTATGCTAATGTCAAATGATGATACTTTCCAAAAAATTGCAGTGATTAAGCCTGGGAACAAAAATAACCCAAAATGTTATTTTCCTTACCTCAACAGCAAGGGCAATCAGTTAATGAATGAATTTGTTAAATATATTATATTAAATTTGACTACGTTGGCATATTTTAAATTTTATAGAATAATATTTTAGAATTTTGAAAGTTATGACTAAATAAATTTTGAACCTTCCCCAAAGTGAGGGGGTTAAAATTTTTATATGATCATAACTTTTGATCTCTGAAAGATTACTCCGTAAAATTTAAAACCTGCTAATTTAGTTAAATTTAGCAATATATTGTAACAAAAATTAAATCATTTACTCATGGCCCTCACCTTTGGGGTAAAGGGAAAAACTTTTTTGGGTATTTTTGTTCCCAAGCTCAATTCAGAATGGTCAAAACCAAATTTTGATGTCAGAAATGGATTCTCTTACGCTAAAAACATATGATTAGATGTTTATGCATACACATGTATGTATAAAACATAAATTAAATCTTAGCTTTGTATATGTTGTTTGCAACTTTTGGAATTAGGAAAATTGAGGTTGGCAATTATTTGCAACCTCAATCTTTTAGAGGTCCACATCAGGTGGACAAATAAAATTTAATACAAAGGTCTTACTATAAAACATAAAAACGAGGTCGGCAAAAAATTGCCAACCTCAAACACTTTTAGTTCACCATTGCCGAATGTCGACCCTAATTCCGAGGACTGCATTTGTGCATGTCATTTTCAAGTGACTGTATAGCATAAAAAAAACAATTCATTTTTAAATAGGATAAAGGCTTTAAATAATGGTTTCAAACAAAAGCTCTATCTGGTGCTTTGTCCCCCTAGAATATTAGATTTCAACCGGATGGAAAATAATACCAGTACTAGTAGTTATTAAAAATTACATTAAACATTAAGTTGATTGAATTATTGGTAAACATATTACCAAAAATTCAATCAACTGAATGTTTAATGTAATTTTTAATAATTACTGGTTGAAAGCACTTTATGAGATGTGCATGTTACTATTGCTAAGGAGTACTCATTTCTGCATTGGAGTAAATGCAGAAATGAGTACTCCTTAGCAATAGAGTCAAAAGGAGATACTTTAAATATTAAAACTAAATATTTTTTTTCAATTTTTTGTGACCTTGATAAAACTTGATAAAAAATTTGATAAAAACTTGATAAAAACTTAATAAAAAATTTTGTGCTTCTTATTTTTTTAAACGTAATTGAATTCATAACAATTTCATTTGTATTCATTTTAACTAGAACAAGCTAAGTAGCTAAACTAATGCTAAACTTTAACTCTTTTGCTTTTCGCCTTTAGTTATTAACTTTGACTATAAATTTTTATATTATTAAAAAAAAATCAATTGAAAATAATTTTTCAAGTTTTTTTTTTATTAAAAAGAACCTAGCAGCCTTTTTCGTCAAGGTTAACCAGAGGGTTTTAATAAAGTAGCCTCCTTGACTATAGTGGCTTTCATGGCCTTGGGGAGGCGAATTGAAATTAAAAAAAGAAATATGGAGCTTGTTTTCCTGTCTGCTGGAAAGCAGCGTTAAATTATTTAAAAAAAATTTTTTAAATAATTGAATATTTCCTTTTCAGTTACATTAAAGTTATGCTGATGGATAACATTCTTATTCACTTCCAGTAACTTTAAATAAACTACAGTTCCTTGTTATGTTCCATATTATTTCTAATCATCACTCTTTGTTAACAGGTAACCAATTTTTTTGTTAAAAACAGGTAACCAAACAAACTCTTTGTTAAAAATGGGAAACTATAAATATATCTCTTCTGGAAACTAATAATATTTCTCCTGGAAACTAATATCTCTCCTGGAAACTATATATCAAGTCTATTGCATATCTGACATTTACTTGTCTTTTTACAATGCTTGATATTTTTTTACTCCTTATTTTGTTCTCTATAAATCTCTATGTTCTTTTATAGAATACTGTTTTCCTATCATGTCTGGAACTTCTAGGGATATCCTTTTCTTTTTAGAAATTAAATCTTTTTCTATTTATTATTAATTATTGTATAATTGTACATCTTTTTTTTTATTTTTTTACATATATCCCTCCACCTGTGATAGTTAAAATGCTCTCTAATTTTTTTTTTTTTAGCGAGACAGCAATAGTATTAATGATAACACTAATAACACTAATGCAATTTGAATACCAGTTATTTAAATTTTTTTCAAACTTGTTACAACATCACATCAACAATTGTTATTAAAAGACACAAATGTTACTATTTGCTGATAGCATTTTCACTTTATACAGTATTAAAAAATCCAATATAATCAACAAGTAAAATTGTGTAATAAACAAAGTTGTTAAACAAGTAAAAAAAATTCATTTAAAAAAGTAAAAATAGAATAAATTAATTTTTAATAAAAATCATGTTTACTTATAAATAAAGCAGATAAACTAGTTAAGAAAAATAACTTTGTCATATATGTGGTTGTTGTCATATATGTGATTGTTGTCATATATGTGATTGTTGTCATATATGTGATTGTTACAATAAAAAGTTTTTGAGTTTGTTCAGATTAAACTGTAAAAACAAAGAAAACAAAAATTTTTAACAGGAATCTCTATGATGTAAAGACAACTTTGAGTTCAAACTGTTCATCTACCAATTTGAGTTTTCTTTTTTTGAGTTAAATTTTCTTGAGTTTAATCTAACTTTTATTCAAGCCAAATTTGTTATTTTTTATTGTTTTATTTTTATTATTACTTTTTTTTTTCTTTTTTTTTTTTGTTAATAATAAGTTGATAAATTTTTATTAAATTATCTTTTTTTTTTTTATAGGTATGCATTTGGTGACTGCCGTAAACCATCACATGAATCGGTTTCTCTAGTTGAAGATATAGTACATCAGCAGATGACTAGTGTGGTAGGTTGTTAAAATTATTAACTCAATGATATAAAATTTAACTATATTAATAAAAATTAGTTATAAATTTTGAAACTAATTTGTGGAATAGATTTAAAAACAACAAAAAAAGTAAAAAAAAAATTTGCTACATTGAAAGGCTTTTAGATTCGAATCTTGTTTCCTCGCAAAACCTGCACAAAATAATTATAGTGGGTAAAGTTATGGAATAGTATAACAATAGTAATAATAGTATTACTAATAATAATAATAACAATAATAATAGTAATAATAATAATATTATCAATGCTCTGCAAAAAACTGTTATGAAATAAAAGGTTTGTTTAACAATACAACAAACTTTTTAAGGCAACTAAAGTTCTAGAGAAAAGCTATTTGATTTTTTAAAGGAAAAATTTGAAAGAAGAAAAAAAAATTATAAGATCTTTTATTATTTACAAATAAAAAATAAATATATATAGTATATTTATTTTTTAATAAATAATTATTTCAGTCTTTAAAATTCAAAATTATAACAAACTTATTTCTGCAAAATTTCATTTCCAGCAGGTACAGAACATCATTCATTTGTAGTTCAGTTGTCATCACTGGAGATATTAATGCATATACATCTTTGAAAGTAGGGCTGGAACAAGTAGGTTTTAAATTGAAAAAGGGTGCCTTACGGGTTTTTGGCACAAAAAAATTTACTCATAAAAACAAATCTAAATTTCTCCACAATGTTGAAATCAGTTAATTTATAATTTTTTGTTTTTGTCCTTTAAAAAAAAATTGTTTACCATTTGCAAAGTCATTGTAGTTTTATGAACATCTGAAGAACTTACAATTTGGGGGTGTTAGTTGACTGGCCTCAAAAGCACGGGGGGGGGGCTATGCTGATTATGCACTATTGCAACCAACCTTCGACTATTGTCACAACATTTTTTTGCTTCTCTTTCTCTTTTCTATAAATATTAAAATGGGCAGTGCAATTAACCTTCCATTACTCCTAAAATTACTGGAAATGAAGAAGAGTGTAGGCCTTTGAGAATGACTTTTAGTTCTTTGCAAATAACTCTGCCTTATTCTGGTGAAAAAGTAATCAGTAAGATTGAGTATACTGAGATAAGGTACAAGATTTAGTAAACTGAAAATAATGGAGCTTAGCATCAAACAGGACCTTTACATTAACTTCTTGCAATAATAAAAAGACATTTGTTCTTAATTTTGTTTTTTTTCATTACTTCTAACAATAATAAAGAGTAATTGTAATTAAGAGAGATGTTCTTATAAAAAAGACGAAAAAAATAATAATGATTTAATATAGCAACTGCACAAAAAGGTAAGAAAAATAAAGTCAAAGAAGATTGATTTAAAACCATAAAAAAAGAATAAAAGCATCTGTACCTGCTCAGATCCAGGAAGTTAGGTAAGAGGCACATTTATGCATACATAGTATGGGTATATATGGATATAAGTATATATGTTTGCTATTTATTTAAATGCTGGAATCTTTGAATATTTGCGTAAACATAAGTATTTATATAGTGCAGTATTTGCAGAACGAGAAGATGATAATCAGATAGATGTGTAGTATGGCTCTAACAAGTATTTATATTATATTTTATTTATTTATCATGCATATAAATATACATGATGAATAAATAAAATATAACAAACTTTAGATTAAAAAATATGCAGAGGGTGAACACCTAAAGTTTAGTTAGTTGGTTACATTTTTAATTAATAAAGCAAGGAAAGATATATTTTATATATTAAGGTAATTTAGTTCAAGAAAGATAAATGATTTTTTTTTCGTTTTTATGGCTCCCAATTTTAGTCATTTGGACCTATAGCTGTTTTGAAACTACATATATCTATAAAGAAATACTGAAAGAATGTTGTGCAATTATTTTATTTTTTATAGAGTTGTCATATTTGGTAAGGATAGGAAAGTCATTAAAAGTTTTAGTTTATAATGATTTTTTTTTATTTTTATTTTTTATCAAAGTTCACTCTTTTCTCAAAATTTTTACTTGAATGCAATTTAAAAGTTGTAGCATAGTAATTATGCGGTAGTGGTGTAGTGGTAGAGCGCTCGCTTCATAAACGAGTGGTTCCGAGTTCGACCCCACCACGTCCCTGGTAGTACCGCCAAACTATGGGACATTTTCCCATAGTTTGGATTTAAGTTGCTTTTTTCAATTACTGTGAATATATAATTAAAAAAAAATAAAGTATTTATTAAATTTTCTTAAAACAACTAATTTATACCTTTAATGATGAAAAGATATCATTTCATATTTTTATATAAAGCGATTAGTGTTTTTTTAAATTTTAATATATATAATATATAAAAAGTAATATATAATTTTTCTTTTCTAAGGTTTCTTGACTAAGGTTGCTGTACTTAAAAGAATATTTTTGTTTTTAAAACTGTAAATTTCCACTTCTATTTTTCTAGCTGGTGCAAGCAGCAGAAGTGACTAACACAAGAGGAGGAAAGTTTACTAGTATTGATGATATCTTATTTATTTTGAAGAATAATAAGGTATGTTGTTTTTATAAAAAAAAATTTTCTGCTAAAGTAATCTATTTACATAGATATTTTTTTTCTGGAAGTATATAAATTCTAGATTTTTTTAAATTTTAATTTTCATGAAAATCTAAAAAAGTGGATCCTGCGTGGTTAATTAAAATAAGTGAATCCTGCATGATTAATCTAAAAAAGTGGATTCTGATTAAACTGTATTTTTTGTTTCGAGGAAGTATCATGTATCAAAAACATAGTTTGTAATATTTTTATGTCTGATTCTTGTTAAATAATTTATTCCAATAATTAATGCTTCTTTTTTTGTAAGTTCAAAAGAGTATATAGGAAACTGTATAAATATTCATATAGTTATTTGAGTATTATACCAAAGATAAGATAAATACCAAAGTTTTATATTTATAAAAATGTTAAACTTTATTAGTATTCAAATGTCAGTTGTATTTTAATTAAGTTCATTTTTTTTTGGATGAATGTTCGATTGAATTGATTAAATGCCATGGGTCACAAGCCTTTACCATGTAAAGGCTTGTGACCCATCACCTTGTAAGCCAAGGTGATGGGTCACAAGCCTTTACTCTTAGGTAAGTCTTAAGTAAACAGTTTATTATAAAAAATGTTTTTAGTTTAATCAAAATAAGGAAGATTGTGAAAACATAAGCATTCTATTCATAATTTTTCGTTATTATTTATTATTATCATATATATAAGTGTAAGGTGGTTAACTAGGATTAACTAGGCAAAGTTAAACTTTCTTTCTAAGCAAAAGATGTTTATAGAAATAATATTTTGTTTTATGAAAGAGAAATAAAATATGGGTTTAATCTATAAACTTTCTTGAGTTTTTGGCTGATCTTTATTTCTTTATTTTTATTTAGTGTAAACTTCAGAGAGTTATTCGATATCTTAGATTAAAGGACCTAAAGAGCAAGACTATTAAATCAGCTTCACCAGATGAAGAAGATATTTTTGAGACAATAGGTATTTGTTTTGTTTTCATAACTTTTAGCAACAACAGGTTATTCCACGTTAAATCATCTAAATTTAAAAAAATATAATAATTGTAAAAATATTTTTTTTACAATTATTATATTTATATATTTATATAATTTTATTTTTCTTAGCTGCTTATAGTTATCTATTAAATGCATTTTAATACATTTACATTTTAGTTATTATTATTTGATATTGCTTTGAAAGTCATTATTTTTATGCGTACAAAATAAAAAAACCCTCAAAAATACCAATACGAAAAAATATTTAAATATTTAGTTTTTTGCTATCACAACATGTTAAAGTAGAGTTGTGGATAATCAATTCCACGTGTTTTAAGGTGCGGCTAACATGGGTTGAACAAATGACTCTCCTTAGGGGTGCAATTATTGACTGATATGGCTGTAATTACAGTGTAGTTACAACTGACTATCAACTGACTTAAATAGGTATGGAAGAAGTGGAATGTATATATATTATTTTTTGCTCTCCTATAGTTCGATATAAAGTTGTATAAATTAACAGTGACTAAACGGAAAAGTAATAAATAATTTAAGTAATTTCTTTAGCAATAAGTTAGTGTCGTGGTGCAAGTTATATTAACATTATAACATTTTATGCTATTGCGTATTAATTATTATTGTTGTTTAATAATTATTATATTATTTTTAATTAATTATAATTTTTTCATCTATGATATATCGTCTATATTATTGTTTCATAAAGCCATAGATTATTAATCTATATTAAAGTTCGAAAAACTAAATTTTTTTAAAAAGTTAATTATAGAACATTATTTTTTTTATAATTGAAAAATATAATTGCAAAAATGGCTTGATAATAAACAAAAATAATAAACAGTTGTTATAATAAAACAAAATACTGTTACTTGCAGGCTTGTCACAACAAATTTTGAAGATAAGTTACATAAATATATTTTATTTTTGTAAAAAGTGTTTACAAAATGCTATTGAAAAAATTCTTAATAAATTGATTTAAAGACATGATTAAAAGTTAAAACTGATTATTGACTAAAAGTCAATTTAAAAAGTTAATTCCAATTTATGTTAAATGGGACTTTTTTTGAGATGCAGGCTTTTTTTTTTTAGTTTTTAAGACTTAGCATTTTTTTATTCAATAGAAAAGATTTTTTACATTTAAAACTTGAAAAAAAATGTTGCGTGAAAAAAAAAAAAATTGTGTCACAAAACTAAATACAACTCCCCTTTTCCCTGTAATAAATTGTCACATAATAGTCACAAAACACTTCACTTTCCCCCTTAAAGATAGCCTAGTAAAGAAGGCGCTATTACTGTCACAATATAGTTCATAAAGAAATTTTTAAACAAAATTTAACGAGGATTAAATTTTGTTTAAGAATTTCTTTTCTAAAGGTTAAATTTTATTTAAGAATTAGTCAGGGGACAGAGTTATCAGAAGAATATTAGC